>JBBCBC010000010.1:4110611-4262998 GCA_037126765.1 Stenogyne calaminthoides
AAGAATATTTTTTCATAATCGTAGGGCGTCGATGACATATTGATTTTGGGAAACAGCATCCCGTTAATGCAAATTGCTGAAGATTTGGTAAACAAAGACCTTCACGACGTATATCTTTTAAGCCTCGCTACATCTTAGGGATCAAGATCCACATGGATAAATCCAAGAGGATGTTGAGGTCGCCACAAATCCACCCATGTAGACAAGGTTGAAGCGCTTTTTGATAGAGAACCTAAGAGAGGGTCTCTACCTAAATCACGGATAAAACCGCAAAGGATTATTCTTCTAATGAAACCGAGATCGCGACATGAAAAGATGCCCTATATGCATATGCACTGGGTCAATCATGTACGCCTATGACTTGCACTAGGCCAAACGGGCCCACGCTTATCAACCCCATCGTAGATACCAATGTAATCCCCGTGAGTCTCATCATCGATTGTATCAAGAACATTCCCAAGATCTTAGATTAACTAAAGAATGTTTTTCGTTTGCGGCGGAAAGTCAACTAGTAGTTAGATCGTTGTCGACACAAGTTTCAATCCCACTGTGATGATTACAAATCACACCAAAGTTACGCTTTCACTAATAATAATAGGGCGGTTTCATTGAATAGTTCCAAGCAAAAGGACCAGATTCACAACCGGTTGAAAGGGTTGTCAGGTCGTTTCCTGGCTGAGGTCGCCTGATTTTATAGTTCTAAGAGAACTATGTTGGGGAATGAGTTACGATCTATTCTAAGGTGAATATTTAAATACAAATTTAATTCATTAATTATTACTAGCATGAATTAATCCTATATTAATTCAAATAATAATTGCAACAACATATCACGATATAAAAGCCAATGCGAAAACCCACGCAAATCTACCAAGTTTACGGAATGTATTCTCCTGGATGGCAAAGGGCTTTGGCCTGACCTGACTAACCAAAAAGGACTTCCCAAGATTCCTTTAGCCCTTCGTCGACAATCCGGCTGAAGGATACTCAAGAACACCAACAAAAGGAAAAATAAACTTGTCAAGACCACTTATGGATTTGCTAATATTTCAAAGATGGAATTGTACTTGGGAAATTAACTAATCATCCCCTATTTATAGGAGGGAGGTGGACGAAATTTATGTGATATTTCAATGGGAAAGACTTTCGTCACCAAGAAATTCAATATATCCCATATATTTTTTTCCCATAATTAAAATATTCCACAAAAATTCCACCTCCTCTATTTTACGGCATTATTTTCTAAAATTACAATGCTACAAGAATCCAAGATTTGGATCTTCTTGAATTTATAAAGATATTTCAGATTTCAAGAAATACATATCTTCCATAATATCTTTTTCAAAAATCAAGAAAAATCTTTCTTGCCCATATATTTCAAAAAAATTCAAAATTTACTATATAGATAAATTTGAAGATTTCTTTAATTTAATGAGATAATCTTGTATTCCAAGAATACATATCTTCATTCCATAACAAAATTCAAAGAAAAAATCTTTCTCCTTTTTATCCATAATTTTCAAAAATTTAGAAATATAAAGAACAATATTTATTTTATTTTAATCATCTTTTTCAGTTATTGGACCATATGTCATTACCAGGGGCCTTTAGGAGAATTAAGATCGAACCTTCTAATGGATCTTGAATATCTAATATTGAGCCACAATATAATTCAAGCCATAAATATTAATTAATCCCACTACATAATTATTATTGCACCATCCATCTTAACCCATATTACAAAATATATGGCTCCCCCCGTCATTATTTCCGTGTTTAAGATTATCTAGCCCATTAATTAATTGACCACCAAATAGCTTTTACGCATTAATATCTTATGTCCTGGTCGGTGTGAATCCGTTCAACATTATTATCCATACCGGAAACTAATTCCACTTGCAAGATTTGGTATGATAAAATCCTATGAACCTCCCAGGGGCAAATCAAGCAAGCGTTTTGCACCGATATTCTTCAGATAAATCTTAGAAATCACATATGACCAATAATATTGCCCAAGATAAAAAGATTGAATCTCACTCGATTCGCTACCCATGATAAGTCAAAGCAATAGTTACCATCCCATGGATCCTATTTAAGGGACGAAGGTTAAAAACAACGAACCATCGAGGTCTAATTCTTCCTTGTTGGGCCTCAAGAATTTATCCTCCTCAGAGGGTCCTATTCAAGCATCATCATCATGCACTGGTGTAATCTCTTGGTCAAGACAAACCAATCTGAGCCTTTACACCTCAACCTTTCGCGATGGTTGTTCATTTTCCATCTAGGTCGTGAATGGCGTGCATTTTTAGTTACAAAGAGACCGCATTTAATCTTCGCGATTCTCGTATCACCAAATAAACTACAAAGGTAACACGCATTTAATTATTGAACAGCTTATAAAGAAATATATATAACATTCAATCATATTTAAAGCATCGTTGATAAACAATTTATTTCAAGAATAAGTTCGAAATTCAGCTTTTGATTATACAAAGTAAAAACATATTTTTAAAAGTATAATCCCAACAAACTAGGGTAGTTCCGGAGTGCCGATTGCCTAATAAACTCAGATTGAGACAACGTTGATGCGATTAAGCTTTGCAAATAACCGAGATCGACAAGCATACCAAGTTTATCATTTGATCCGATAGATCATAACGATAGGAGAAATAAAATTAAAATGTATTCCCACATATTTAATTTTGGCGCATCCTTTCACCATAACACCGAAAGTGTTCATGTACACACTAGACATTTGATGGTCTAGGGGTTGCATATGTAGTGATTGACTCTAGTCCAAGCCGGAGATTGTTAAGGTCGTTGTCCTGTAGATAATCTATTGTAAGAACATAATACTCGATGATATTCATTTGATTTAATATTATAGTTCACTTGATATTAATGTATGACAATACACTTGTTTGAATATTATGTTTGATTGTTTGCATTTTTTCATACAAGTTGTTCCTCGAAGTCATTGTTGGCTATCGAGTTTAAGAGAACTCGTATTTACTTAAAGCATGATTCTAAAATAGCCCCGATCAAGGATCATCAAGAATGAGATATTGATGATACAATGGAGATTGGTGTGCGATTCAAGATCATACTTGTAGAGAGTAGTAAGATCTCACTTACTACGAGATACTAGTATCTCATGATGGATGCATTGAAATACCTTTTAGGGGTATTGTATACCCATCCCAGAAAACCGCTTGATGTATTTCCACTTATACGGTTCACGGGTGTTCTTGTTAGTGGGAGCGATGCGATACTCTTTCGACTTGAGGTCAATACGCGAAAGACATGTGGGATGATGAACTTTTGACCATGACCAATGCTCGGTAGATACGCTTGATTGAGAGTCATCACGGTGTCAAGATGCCATGTAGTCGAGCCAAGAATAGGATTCATTCCTCAAAGTGATTTAGAGAGAATACTCATCTTCTCATCATAATCGATCAAAGTCATCGACCGATGCACGCCAATCTTAGACTTTGCGGCTAAGTTGTAACATACATGATCAATTAGTGATTGGAGATAACATGATTAAGTTATTTGAATAGACACTCATCATGTTCGAGAAACTTAATCGAGTATTCGCGAATGAAATGAGGAAATCGTAATAGCCCATGTTTTTTCGATTCATGTGTAGTTGCATTTCTGCGAACGCATACCTCATATATTGAGAATGTCCGATTTATTGTCTAAGGTTCAATGGAGACCGTTAGTTTATTTAATCGCCGATATATTTAATGCCTTTATGGGTCACACAACAAGTAGTTCCTTTACTGATTATAGTTGGTTGATTAAATTTTAAATTAGATTTAATAGTTAATTTATGGAGAATTAATTAATAATAGATTAATTTGGAATTAATTATTATTAATGTTTAATTAAATTAGATTTAATTAAATAAGAATTCCCAATAATTATATTTGGAATATAATTGTAGGATTTAATGTATATGGAAATAAATCGTAGAGATTTTCAAATAAGGCATTTAAACTGCAGAGATTTTATATGGGGAAATAAATCTTAGAGATTTATTTAAATAAAGATTAGGATTTTATTTCCCAATCAGGTTAAGCTAGCTTAAGTTTTAAGTTGGGCTTTTCCTTTATATACAAGCTCTTGAAATTCACAAAAACGTTAATTCATATTTCTCCATAAAATCTAGAATATGAATTTTTCTAAGAAATTCCGGCCTCGCATTCAAAGTCGCAATTGCGGTAAGTCCGTGAATCCGAGATTACGTGATATCGTGTAGTAGAAATCTCTGACCGAAGTTATCAGAAGATTTCTCGTTATGATTATTGTAATCAGTATGCAATTAATTGTTCGTTGTTTGTGAACTTTTATTTCATTGCCATGTGATTACGGGTTTTACGTGCCTCTAAATTCCAAATAATAAGACAGTCAAATGCAAGTGTGTCTTATATAATATTAACCTGTATGATGTTGTTCTTAGCATTTGAGTTGAGTTACACCACGTTGTCCAATAAATTGGTTATAAAAATATAAAATATCTCAGTGGCGATTATCCATATACACGAGGAAATATCTTTTTTGTACTCGTGCACCATATAATTTAAGTGTATTTTTAAAATATGTAACTTGTTTATATTGAACATGCAATTTATTTTATTGACATAAGTTGCACATTTCAAAGGCAACAAGTTGCATGTTTTTTACACGCCTCACAAAAGTTTGCACATCCAAGAAAAAAACCCCTTATTGTTTAATTCTCACAATATTCACATATTTACACAAAATATCATTATTTTAAAGCAAAAAAACTTGTATGCAATATTGCATACAAGTGATATATGTAATGTTTTTTTTTTTTTGGTCATGTCGGGCAGGGACTCGTTGGGTAGATTGTTGGGCTAATGGGCTTTCTTCATCTTCTTCCATTTCGCAGTCATATACGCAGTCAGATTTCTTCTTCCTCCTATTCTCTTCAGATTGCTGACGGATCTCACGGGCTTTCTTCTTCCTCGTTCGTGCCCTAATTTTTTTTTTTTTTTCGCCGATCATTTGATGAAATCAGGTTGTTCAATTTGAATTTTGGTGTGGATTCGCATGAGAATAAGAGATATTATGTGGTGTGACGCTTGATTACCCCCTCAACACAAAGTGTGTGATGAAATTCGAATCCTTCCGTGCACTATTTTCAGCCGTTTCAAATCAGATTTTTGGATCGAGAATTTTTTTTTTCGCGTTTGTACTGGTTTTTGTTCATGTAATAACACTCTTTTGCTCATATGGTAACATTTTTTTTGTTAATGTAGTAACACATCAAGTTGTTTTTTAAATCTGTAATTTTGACCCGAGATTTCTTTTTCGCCAGGTCTTTGGTTTTGTTCATGTGGTAACACGTTTTTCTTCATAGAAAGTAACACTTTTTGTTCATGTAAGAACACATATTTTTTAGTAATATGTAACACTATTCACATATCGTCAGTATACTATGTGAATACTCATGTGTTACCATATGAACAATAATGTGTTACCTTGTGACACATGTTACCTTATGAATATTTATGTGTTACAATATGTTTTAATCACGTGTAAGAAATGAAGTTTTTTCAATATAACAATGTAGTAACACTTATACATAGATGTAGTAACACACAAAAATTGACATTTTTTTTTTAAAAATTATGTGTTCAATAGAATTGAATCACATCAAATTCATTAACAACAAACCTTAATCAATAGTGCCATAAATACATATTCGATAAATATATCCTTCTATAATTACATATCGTCCACCCAACTTGGGCCCCACACAACCCACAACTCATGCCTCGGCTCACCATGCACACTACTTGGCCGACCCCAAAATTTTTTTATCATTTTTGTCTTATTTATGTTGTATTGCACATAACACTAGTGTACAATATTTTACACAAGGATCTTCTGTTATTTTAGAGCCACTCAATTTTATTTCCTTTATTTTCTTTGTATGTAAAATTTTATAAAATTACCACTCCACATTCCACCCATTACATTTTTCTCTTAAATTTTTTTATGCCCAAAATTTGGGACAAAAGGAGAACCACTTTTTATTAGTTATAACTTATAATTCAATTTCGCGGGACAATTTTTCTTTAATTGATTTATAGATATGTGTCTCAAACTCTATAAAATGTTTTTTTTTTCTTGAGCGCAACTCTATAAAATGATTTCTAGAATCGTTTTTTTTTTCTTTTCAAAATTTATAAGAGGTAACTTTGAAAAATATGATTATGGAATTCATTTTTAGAATTTGAAAACATACCATATATTTGACGTAGTAAGTTGCTGGAAAACAACGACTTTATAAAAAAAGAGAAAAAAAAATATTGTAAAAATTTAAACCTTCGTCATTAAATTAGAAATATAAAAAAATCATTAATTATTCGTAATTTCCTATTTCAAAAAAACACTAACCGGTAAGTTGTTGAAATATACTCACACTCTCGGTAAATTATTATAAAAACATTGTGCAATGAATAAAGACAAAAAAAACATAAATTTTCCCTTAAAAGTTGTTCATACTATAAAATTGATACTTTTATACTTATAAATTGATATCACAATTTTTATAAACTAATACTAATATCATCTAATACTATAATGTTTATAAGTATAATATTATCAATGGATGAGTGTAGTGATATTAATTATAATTGTAATAATATAAATTTCATACTATAGACAAATTTCACAGAAAACTTATTTAAAAAAAAAGAAATTAATTTTACAAAGACAAAAATTGAAGTAAGTTGCAAAAACAACTTGGGCATTACAAGAGTGATTGTTTATATTTAGAAGTAACAACTTGAGTATTAGAAGGGTGTGATTGCTTATATTTAGGGCCTCTTTGCCATAGTTTATAAGCTTTTTAAAATAATTTATAAATTGTTTAGGAACTTATAAGCTCTTTAATTTTGTTTGATAAAATAAGAGGCTTAACATCTTATAAGATCTAAAAAAAAACTCTTTAAAGCTTATAAGCTCAAAAAAAAAAAGTTGGGATATCCCAATTTATTTTACAAAAATTATATAAGCTCTACCTTATCTCAACCTATCTCGGCCCGAATCCAACCCAACCCGGCTCGTTTGTTTGTTTGTTTTTTTAAAATTTATTTTAAAAAAATATATTTTCGTAAAAACATATTTTTTTTTATTTCGAAAAAAATTATATTATATTAAAATTATAGTTTTTAAAAAATTATTAAAGAACTTATAAGTTTTATTAGTCAAACAACTTTAACAACTTATAAACTACTTAAAAATTACATCTTATAAACTCTAAAAACAACTTATAAGATTTTTAAAATAAACTTAACCAAATCCAGGGCTTAGAAGTAAGTCAAGACAAGATTTTGTATGCATCAATCACACCGTGCAACTTAAAAATTTATAACAACTATATAAAAGTAGGTGTTATTAGAGAAAATACAAATTTTGTTTGAAGCAAAGATAACCCAACTTACTTTGTATGTCGTAGAAGGCGATCTGCATGTGAGTTTCACTCTTCACCAAAAGTTAGAGAGTGACTTAATTTGCTTTTATCAATCTTTATTCATCTTTTTTTTTTTTTTTCTTACTACGACTTTTCATTATCGATTTTTCAAAGCTCAATTTTCAACACATTATATATCAAATTAATTTTAAGAATCTTTAATTTAATATCTATATTATATATATAAAAAAAAATTCATGCCAAAATATATATTATATAATTATTGATATTTAATATCAGTTGAATTTAAATATTTCTATTTTAAATTATATTATAAGTTATGTTGAATTTTAATACTCCATTTGTCTCATTCTTTAAGATAAACTTGTCATTATTTTTGTCCCAATCTTTAAGAGAAACTTTCTAAAATACTAATAAACAACTCTTTTTATTTTATCACTTTATCACATAAAATACTACTAATAAAACAACTATTTCTTACTCCCAACTACCCACCACTTTATCACATAAAATACTAATAAATAATTTTTTTTTCTACTTTTTATCACTTTATCACTATTCCAATAAATCCTGAAACGTTTAGTTTTCTAAAGAATGGGAACTGGAGTATCATTTTATAAACCTTAATATTTATGATGAGTTTATTACATAAAAAATATGATTAATTAAATAAATTGTTACTCACAAATATATATATTCTTCATATATTTATGTAAAGTAAGCAAAAAATAATTAATACTATAAGTTAATTGGTAGGTGAAAGAATACAATTAAATTTTATTTTTTATTATACTCATATCTCACATTACATAATTTTACATTAAAATTTATAACATTAATACGTGTAACACATGGGAAAATTACTAGTAATTTTTTTCTTTTATGATAATCGGATATTTGATCAAAGATCGACTAATTCGGGGATCAAAATCTACCGTCCATTAGCGAGAGCTCCACTTCAAACCAAAGCAAAGCTAGAAAAGCACTAGTAGTATTTTTAAACATGAAAATTTTCAACAAAACTATTTGAATATAATATTCAATGGAGTATTAAATTTTCTTTTTTATTAAATGTCTGGCTTAACAAATAAGAATGCTACAGAAGTTATTAACAAAGAAGTTGCTTTTCACCCACTTTTGGACCATCGCACGTGACTCGTTCACTCTGTTCAGGTAATATCTGAATTTTACTGCTCTCATTTTTTACAAACCAGTTTAATTTACGAATAGGTCATCTATGCACAAGATTACAATATGCAATTTATGAGTATTTTAAAAATATATAATTTATACCCTTCAAAAAATATATAATTTATTTATATTGAGACATATAATTTATGTTGATAAAAATAAGTTATATATACTATTATAAATAATTTATATATTTTAATAAAATAAATTGCATATCTAATAATGCACTTAAATTAATTGGCGTATACAAGATCTTGCATTTTCTATATATAATAATTATTAACTTCAACTTCTTGTCTTTTTTATATATAATAATAACTAATTTCAACTTATTTTTACTGTTAATGTAAATTTAAAATTAATTTGAGTTTCAACTTCTCTTTCAACGTAAATTTCAATCAAATAAATCAAAATAATAAAATAAATACGATAAAATTAACTTACTCAAACTTGAATGAGTAACATTTATGTGCATAAACATAACTAATACCGTAAATAAAAATAATTAATATTAATCAGTTAATACCTTTTAATTAAATATATAATATTTCATTCGTCCCGTTATAAATTACACACCCTATTTGTATGAATTTGTGTAGGAGTTATTTATTATTATTAAACAAAATAAATTTGCTTTTCGATGATGTTATATTTATGTAAATTAAAAAAGGTAAATCTGACTTTAATATTTGAAAAGTATTGACATGAAATATAATATGTGAAAGTTGATTTATTGATTTTTAAAAAAATATTCAATTAAATTTAAATTGCTTTTTATAAAAATATCCCGTTAAATTTGAGATATATTTTCTTTAACAAATATCTAAATAAAAATAAAATGGAGGGAATATTATTTTAAAAATACATCTGAATTGCACGATAATACATATAAATATTTTTCAACTTGATTTATCTCCAACATAATTCTAACCTCGAATTTAAATTGTGAACCTCCACTACAACTCTTGACATTAACGTACAATGACGATTCAAATAAATAATTCAGAAAAACAAAATAATTCCATTATTGAATTAAATAGTTTTAATAAGCTAATTACTTTCCACACCAACTGGTACATTACCACCCCACCTAACCCACCCCCACCCCCTTTTTAACATAAACACAAAACTAAAAACAAAACCAGAGAGAGAGAGAAAGCCAACTCTGGTTGGTTGCTGCTCCAGCTTCATCTATCCATTATTTTTTCTTTGCTTTTTAACAACTTTGAAAAAAAAAGGGAGAGAAATCCAGTTCTAGCTGTTAATCCACCTCCATTGTTCAGATCTTCATCGATTCCTTTTGCCCGAGTTCGATCCGGGTCGACCCGGGGCTGAATCGCAGCTGAGGTGATGATAACTGTGAGCTGAAAAGGGGGAATTTGAAAAATGTCGGCTCCTCTCGCTGCATTTGAGCGCCCTCGTATTGGAAACTCGAATACGGTAATGCTTGAGCTGCTATTGCTTTTTCCTTGGCGTTTTTGTTTTTAATTTTTTGTTATTTTGGGAATTTATGATTTTGTGCGAGTGAAAATGAGGAGAAAGAGGGGCGTAAATGGTGTGCGCTTTTCTTTTTTTTTTTTTTCTAGTCAAATTTAGTCAAGGTAAAGCTGGAATTCATCGCTGTGTTGAGGAATTTTCTTATTTTTTAGCTTGGGCCGTGGATTTTGTTGTAATCTGGCATGAATTGTGAGGTTGTGGCTTGGCATCTTTCGACATTCTATGGGTGTTGTAATTCTTAACGAGATTCTGTGTAATGTGCAGATATTCAAGAGCGGACATCTACTCATATCTTCAAAAGGTTAGTGCTTTTAGATTCGTGATAAGGATAAACTGTTCTGTTTTGGTGCCTTTTGTTTTTAAGAGGATAAACGTAGAAATTGGAGTAGTGGACAGGGACGGACCCAGGAATTTCACTGAGGGGGACCCAATTTATAACATAGCGTGGCTAAATGCACTTTCAAATTTTTATATATTTTCGAGAATTATTCGGACTAAATATTTTTATATTAACGGAGTCGAATACATTTATATGTATATTTAAAATGTGAATTATACATATTTATTTCTCTATTTCGCTACCCCTTTCTCACCTAAAGATCAACATTTTATTTATAGAGTGTTGATTTTTGACAATTATTAGTAATAGTGGTGTACGGTGAATATGATGCACATAATACTTTGTCTAAAGGAGACAAACACTTTCATGAGACGGTTTTATACATGAGATAGGATACAACCTAACCAAATAACACCCATCATTTCAAAACATTAAAGTATTAATACACAATTTATGTTCCGTCTTACTATGAGACCGTCTCACGCAAGTGTGTTTTAATTATAAATATATATATATATAAAGTTCAAATGGGGCCAGGGGCCCAAAGGACCCCCTTTGGCCCTAATGTGCGTCCGTCCTTGGTAGTGGATATCAACTTCCCCTGCACCACGAAAAGTGCCGTAGATGCCTACATTTTGATGACTTATCATTCAGTTTAAGAAGGACTCCATGTGCATTTAACCCTAGAGCATACAATGTTTTTTCCTTACTTGGGTTCGATATGACTGTAGCTCGGTTCTATTTTAATCGATGTATGTGGCATTTGGTGCAAGTGTGAGTTTAAAAAGTTTATGTGCACTCAATAAAGAAACCATCATTGGTTTCCATCTTCCTTAATTGATACCAACATAGAAGTTACTTTGTATTACTCTGTTGTAGTTAGTTTCATGCATCCTTTAAACGCTTAAACTTCTTGCAGGGTTAGGGTGGAAATCTTGGAAGAAGCGATGGTTCATTCTTACACGAACTTCGTTGGTTTTCTTCAAAAACGACCCTGTTAGTCCCATTCTCATCTTCATCTTTCCATTCCTTATATGTGTGATGTACTAAAGTTAATGCTACTACTTTTTCATCTCACTGAGAAATATAGCTCTGGTGGATCAGTTTCATATTAATTTCATATTATTATTGACATTATTGTCTGATATATTCAATATTTCACTTTGGTTAGAGTGCGCTTCCACAGCGTGGTGGTGAAGTAAATTTGACATTGGGTGGCATAGATTTAAATAATTCAGGAAGGTATAATATAAAATAGGTGTTCTCTCTTTCTGGTCATCTATTTCCATGTGTCTTCTGCAATTTTTAATGTCTTCCCGTGTTCAGTGTTGTTGTTAGAGAAGACAAGAAACTGCTAACAGTTTTGTTTCCTGATGGGCGTGATGGACGAGCATTCACTCTTAAGGTTAACAAATGATTAGACAACATTCTCTAAAGTGATTGCTTCTCTTTGTTATCATCATGCATTATCTTGTAATTAAACAGTTTTTTGCCCTTTTCTGCTTCTAACTTCAGGCAGAAACTTCTGAGGACTTGTATGAGTGGAAGACAGCCCTTGAACATGCTCTTGCGCAAGCTCCAAATGCTGCGCTTGTGATGGGACAAAATGGAATATTTAGAAGTGATACAAATGATACTATTGAGGGGTCTTTCCATCAATGTTTGTATCTATTTTTTATTTACTTTGACTGAAGTTTTTCTGCATATGCAAGTCCTGATGGGGAACCTTTTTGATTCAGGGAGAGACAAACGGCCAGTGAAGTCTTTTGGTTGTTGGACGCCCTATTTTGCTCGCATTAGAAGATATAGATGGAGGCCCATCCTTCCTAGAGAAAGCACTTCGGTTTCTTGAGAAGTATGGTAAGTGCTGTTTATTTTTCTAAATGGCGCTTTCTGATGAGATCGTGTAGCTATTTTGATTTCAATAAAGTGCTTCGGTTTCCTCAGGCACGCCTTCAATATTAATTTATCAAAGAAAAATAAACTACAACTTTAGAAGTTGAAATTTGGGAGAGGCTATATTTGATATACCCACTCTTTATATTTGTTACAAATTCAACTTGATCAGTATAATCACACAGAAGTGCATGTAACATATGCTGATGTTGTCTATTCAGTTTTTCTTGGTATCAATTACAGTTATCTCCCAGGTCAGTTTTAGCTTAGAGAAGATAAGGTAGGCTTGTTAAGTGATAATAATCATAATGACCTTTGCTAAGTATCCCCATATTGTGATTTACCAACTATGGTCTCATCAGATTCACAAAATAACCATACCGAAGCTTTTCGTTCTATTTGCTCGCTTCAGTATATATAATAATATTCTGACATAGGAACAATGTCAACAGGAATTAAGGTAGAAGGAATTTTGCGGCAGGCTGCCGATGTTGAGGAAGTCGAGCGAAGAGTTCAAGAATATGAACAAGGTTCCCTTTTTCTTTCTTTGTTTGTTTCCCCTCTTCTTTTCTATTTTTGAGTAAGTGTGCTTGAGGAAATTGTTTCTTTTCTTTACGATATCACTGCATTTCACCTTTTGGCTTTTGCTTTGGTTGATCATGATACATGATTAGGTTAATTAGTTTTAGCTCTCTAGTGTTGTCTTTATTTTGTAGTTTTTTTTTTCCTTATTAATATTGTGTTCTTAAAAAGAACATGTTTATTACCTGTTGAATGGGTCAAAACTGAGCATTATTTTCCACTCAGTTTCCATTCAAATTTGATACTTTCTCACACAGTGATTTGGATAAATATCTTGATAAGTCTGCTGGATGGAAATTATTTTTTCTTAAGAGACCAACTCATTGCTGTTGTAGGCCGACCATTAGGTATATTAGTGTCATTTCTGCTTGTTATCTTAGTTGGTGAGAAAACGAGGATTACAAAAGTGGGAAAATATATCATGAATCATGCTGCAGTTTTTCCTTTACGTACTCTTGTCTTGCATTCTTGTGTAATTCCTCTTAGCCATATTGAATGTCAAAATTTTAGTAGATAAAGATTACACTGTATGATCAATTTGAATGTTACTTCATCGCAGGCAAGACCGAACTTGATCCTGATGAGGATGCTCATGTAATTGGTGACTGTGTTAAGGTTTGATCTCCATCTGACCACATGGTTATGGCATCATGAATTTATATTAACTGATACTTATGGTAGTTACCTCTCTTCAGCATGTACTTCGAGCTACCTTCTTCACCAGTTCCTGCATCCTGTTGCACTGCATTGTTAGAAGCCTACAGTAATTTTCTGTTTCACCATTCACTTAAGATATTTGTTGTTTCCAAGTTCTTGTATTACCTTTTTATAAAGGCAAATTATTATACAAACTAGTTTTATCGTACAACTGGTTTGCATTATGTGGATATTTTTAAACAGTATTAGTTATTTCATTAAAAATTATTAGTTTTTTTTCCTAGAAAGAGATAGTTGCGAACCAGTTGCACGGTACAACTGTTTTATACAAGACTAACTCTTCTATTATTGGCTTACTTGTCCTCTATATAACTTTTTTCTTCTGTGGCTGTCATGAATCATGAGAAGAAATTGATAGGAAGGAAATTCGAGTGAATGCAATGCGATCCGCCGTACAGGAGGCATTTCCTGAACCGAACAGGCGTCTTTTACAGAGGTATGGCTTACATGCATTTTGATAGCAATCAAATATTAAAAGTCTTGGTGATGTTTGAACTTTGATACTTTATTCTCTTCTATTGGAGAAGCAAGGTGTATGCCATGTGTTTAGTTTCACCCTCATAGCATGACATGTTATTTGTTGCCAGTAACTTTCCTCAATTTTAGCGATACTATAAGACCTAAATCTCTAAGAGTAGATAGATACATGAATGGTGTCTTGGCTTGTTTTGAATGGTGAAAGGTCTTTATCTAATGCATTAATCATTAAAATATTTCTGTCCTACTATATGAATGTCAAAACTACATGAGCATCAAAGTAGGTCTAAATATAAGATGATGTTGTGACATCAAGTGGTGAATGCTGGGGGTGGCCTAATATAAAGTGGGGCTTGAGTGTGGTGATCAAGTTGCAAGGCAATATATTACTTCAACCAACATGGTTGCAATTTTCAGTTATTAAGTTCTCATGAGTAACTCCTACTTTCTGTATTCCAAGAAACAAACATGATGCAATTAGGTTAGGTATTAATTAGATTTCAATCCTTATCTTTAAAAAAAAAACATTGTGTCCCCTATGCAAAATGGAAGCTCTAAACATGAGAGATAAGTGTAGCATGTCATAATGGAACTACAACACCTCCCAGTGTTAATTCTTTCACAATTGGCCGAGAATTGGAAAAATATTATTATTCTTAAAATATATAAAAATTGGAGTCTTAAATAGACTTGATATGGTCACCGAATAGGGGCCGATAAAGGTGTATGTATCTGTTTTTCCCTAAAGCAAAATGTGCATCTCTCGTCAGAAAATAAACCGACTTGTTAGGCAGAAGAAGGCTCATTTGAAACATTTTTTCTGTAAAATCTGTTTCACCATCGCCGCGTATAGATATCAGAGAGAAAGGAAGTGGAAAATCTTGTAGAGGAAGTATCAGAAGGCAGGTTACCTCTGTCTAAACACTAAAAAGTGCAATTGGCACTTTCAGAGGAGTGGTGGTGCCTTTTTCTATTTTTCTAAACTAGGCAAATCTGAAATATGAATTTTGGTGGATTTATGGTTCTAATTTCCCCAACCATTCGTTATAAGTCAAATAGATGCATCTTTCGCATGATCTAATAGATTGTCTTTTTGCTTTGTAATTGCTCTGCATTGTACCATCTAGGGATCCCTCATCCTTTTTTTTATTTCTAGCAATAAAAGCTTGTTTCTTATAAAAAAAAACATTATCGCAGCAATACAAATATTAATAGTTATAGGTTCTTGAATCATGCATGAGTTTTATTATATTAATATTTTTCATCATAACATGAATAATTTTTTCCAATCTCACTTGTCCTCTCTTCATTGATTCTAGAGTTCTCAAGATGATGCTTACAATCTCATCTCATGCTTCGGAGAATCGAATGACTCCGTCAGCTGTTGCTGCTTGTATGGCTCCATTGCTGTTGCGCCCTCTCTTAGCTGGTGAATGTGAATTAGAAGATGACTACGATATCAATGGGGATAATTCTGCTCAGCTTCTTGCTTTAGCCAACGCTGCTAATAATGCCCAAGCAATTATCACAACACTCCTTGAGGAGTATGAGAATATTTTTGATGTAAGCTAGTCTTCTATGTTAGTTTCCTAATTGGGAGGTTTTTGATTTATTAATCTCCTTTGTTAATTTATAAAGGCTAATTGTAGGTAAAATCACAACCTCTTTGCAAATTACAATCTAATATGAACTTTGAATCTTGGTAAACAAAAACTCAGTTTGAAAAAATAATTGCAATTTTCATCCAACATAAAGATCCGCTCCTGCCAGGAAATGACGATTAATTACCTGTTGCCATCCGAACAAATCTAAACATGTTAATACAATTTATACAAATCTAAACATGTTAATACAATTTATCATTCGTTGCCAGGTAGGTGACACATCATTTCTGGGCTGGAGCCAATCTGACCATTGGTTTGAATTGCAAAAAAAAAATAAAAAAAAAATTGAGATTTTGTTTACCAAGAGTCGAAAGTTTAAATTAGATTGCAATTTGCGTGCTTTTATCTGCAACTAAGCCATTTATAAACTGCAGTTTTTGTTTATTATTACCCTTGTCCTAACTGATGACCAATAATGGCTGATTATATCTTCTACTTTCTAGACAATTTATGATTTTCAACTGAAGCAAAGAAGAATGTGGCAACATACTCATCTCTTTGAATAATCTAAACCCATTATGGCAGTGGTTAGCTAATTAAATATTTGTAATTTTTGGTGTTACATGATATGCTGTCTAGCTAGCTGCTTAATTCTTCGGGATATTCCAAAAACCAAAATGAATACTTTTAACTAAACGATGATTACTGAATAAAATTGATATCTCCTTACAAGTTTCTTACCGTTTGGTATGGTTGCATTTCAGGATGATTGTCTGCACAGATGCTCCGTGTCTGTAGATTCTCAAACTGATAACAGTGGAAGTGAAGATACAAGTGATGCTGAGAATCCAGACATTAAAGTAAACGGTTATCATGATGCTCAAAATGAAGCGGACCCTGAAACAGATGTTGATTCTGATCGCAGACATAGTGGGAAGTTAAGTGAAAGCAGTGGCTCTGCTGCTAGCGATCTTTATGACTATAAGGTTCTCCCTCTCTCTCTCTCCCCCCTTATTGTGCATACCTAAACATGCATTTTTTTTTTTTTTTTAGTTGAACATATTCAGTAGCTACTTCTCTTATTTCGCTAGTGTTGGTAGTAGTATTTACTAGTACTATGATGAAATCTCTTGCGAGGAATTCTAGAAACTCAAGAAAAGCCCTTCAATTACCCTAGCAACCAGCAATGTTTTCTGTAGAAGAGATACACTCAAAAATAATATTTATTCCTAATGATTTTTCCTTCTGTCCACCGATGCTTTAAAGATCATTCCTAAGCCCATGGGCTCTCTATCAATATTCATAAGGAAAGTATCTAAACAAATTAATCTAATCAATCTATTAGTCAAACAAATCAATAATTAATATCTAAATAAATCTCAATCAAATAGACTTCTTGAATAAACATTCGTGATTGGTCATTGGTGGGATACTTTGCAGAATCCCATCATACTAACTACAACAAATAATAATGCACATAAGGGAATTGTGACAAAAAACAACAGTAATCTTGTAATTGCAGATTTGCATATAAATGTTATTCCTAAATACCTAAATTGGACTATAATTCAAAACAATTTTGTAGGTGAGCATAATATTATGATTGCGCTGTTCATTTTCACCTGTATACCCTTGTTTGAAAGT
The DNA here is from genome assembly GCA_037126765.1 of Stenogyne calaminthoides. Taxonomy (NCBI): domain Eukaryota; kingdom Viridiplantae; phylum Streptophyta; class Magnoliopsida; order Lamiales; family Lamiaceae; genus Stenogyne; species Stenogyne calaminthoides. The sequence goes on from JBBCBC010000010.1 coordinate 4,128,034, forward strand.
TTTAGTTATCTTGATTACCTTACTCTACCCTATTTCCTGAAAAAATTGTCACAGTTTCAATGCAAATAATATATATCAGGCTTAAATTAAAATCATGGTTACATACTTCCAGACTCAAATAAATAAGGTTTGATCAGTTTGTTCTTACAGTTACTTTTTACATCTTTTTTTCCATAATATTAACATCTGCATTCTAGTTCCACTGGTTTGGTGTGGTTCTCATAGATTAGGTGTGTTTCTCTAGAACTTTCTAGAATCTACTGAAGTTTCTTCTTGCGTTTTTGCTAATACCAGGCTGTTGTGAATGATGACTCCGATGATGCTGCTTGTAGAGATTCTAAAAATTCAGTTGATGGCCAACGAGACGGGGGACCCACTAAAGGCTCATTTAAAACATGTCAAGTGCTTCTGCAGAAACACCCGGTAATGAGTCCCAGCGATCAGTTGGAGAAATTTTGTCATCTATAAATCAAGAGCTACATCAATCTGTTTCTGGATCAGAACTATTGGCTCAGAAGGCAACACCCAGACTTACAAATCCCAGTATTGGTAATGCCAAGAAGTCGACATTTTGGGGAAAGAAAAATGTGAGTCTTTTTTCTCCTTAGCTTTCCAGGGTGAATGTGAATCTTTTTTTAAGAAAAGGTTTTAATTGCATGAAATCTCCTAGTGGTTTGAAATGTTACACGAGATCCCCTCGTGGTTTTGGAAATTGCATGAAATCCCCCTGTGGTTTATTAAATAAAGCTAACTCTACTTTTTTTTTTCAGAAATGAGTTAACGGTTTTATCCATTTCGCCTATTGCCCATATCTTGTTTTTTTTCCAAATAGTCAAGTACAGAAGCCTTGAGACATACTATGAAGGACATGATGGGAAATATAAAATAGTTAACTCGTTTCTGGTAAAAGGGAGAGTTAGCTTTGTTTAATAAAGCTCAAGGGAATTTCATGCAGTTTCTAAAACCACGAGGGGTTTCATGCAGCATTTCCAAACTACAGAGGGTTTTCGTGCAATAAACCCTTAAGAAAAAGTAACTTTGATAACCATACGATCAGGGGATGATGGAGCAAAGTGTTTGGTGGATTGAGGCTGTGTTTTTAGAAGTAGAAGTTAAACTTATTAGAGATCACTTAAACCCAAGAATAAACAAAAATATGTGCATAAATGGATTCAGAATGATATTGTAGCATCTCAGTCTTATCAAACTGATGTCTCACTTGTCCTGGATTTGGCTCGAGTGATGATAATCTATTCTGACATTATTCTTGAGCCATATCTGGTTCGTTTTTCTAGCAGTTGGCATCCTGATACCCATACATGTTAGTTTATGAACTTTATAAGGCACTGTTTGTAACAGTATCCTTTTCCCCCAACATCACTTGGAGCAGTCATCTGTGGTTGATTATTAGACCTTTTTCTTTTAAACCATCAAGTATGATATTTGGGGTTTTTTGTATCAATTTGTGGCTTCTTTTTTAAGTGCATTTATTGGACTCTTTACTGCTTTAGACTTAACAAACACTTTCTGGGTCTTGCATTTTGCCTGTCCCTATTAATAATAAAATGGGTATGTGCAGAAGTCAAAAGAAATTTCGTCAATCTCAAATTTGGAAATGAACCTTAGGTATTAGATATTAATCTAATATTATGGCAGTTAGATCATACACTATTACATGGAAATGCAATTTGAATATTTCTTGGCAAGCCACTTTGCTGGGATAGTGGTCTTTGTAGCCCAGCATGGTGGAAAGGAGGTGGGTAGTTGCTCTCTATAATTTTAGTTCCAATGTATAAAGAGCTCGAGTTTCTGATTTATCTAAATAACATGAACATTATTCATCTATACCTTGACTTTTGGAGTGAAGAAAGCTTATGTTTTCAAATTTTGCAGGTGAGAAAGACTCCTTCAACAGAATCGATTGATTCTTCTGGAGAGGAAGAGTAAGCTTATCTTCACTTACGTTTTACTTTTTTATGTCTAGTCTATTACTCTATTAAACCTTGTAAAACTTAGCGCTATACAATAATTATTTGATTATGACATTGAGAAGCTGTTTTTGTAGTTCGAATATTGGGGCATGGTAAAATATGTTTTTAACAACCAGGTTTAATTGAATGGGACTTAATAAATGGACATATCTATCATCTATTTAGTGAGTGTATTAACAAGTCTATGACTAGTAATTAGAATCATTCATAATTGGAAAAGGGTGCTCTATGAATTATTCATAATAAAACACCGCGAACATACACCCAGGAAGTACTCTTTAAATAATGACTATTCATCAATTGATAGCTGATGTGGTTTTTGTTCTATAGCATTTTGTATTATACTGAGTTCAATGTGTACTTTCACAGGCTTGCCATCCAAAGATTGGAGATCACAAAGAATGATTTACGCCATAGGATTGCTAAGGAGGTAATTATTGTGGGAGTGTTGTAACAGTTTTGATACATTTTACTGGATCCTCTGTGGCAATATGATTTGGCCTTTTCGTCAATTTTTTTTTTTTTTACTTCCTCACTGGCTCAGTCTATATAAACAGTCGCCTTTTTGTCTATGTTAGGCAAGAGGAAATGCAATTTTGCAAGCTAGCTTGGAGAGAAGGAAGCAAGCTTTGCATGAACGGCGTTTGGCGCTTGAACAAGATGTGGGTGATTTTTTTTCTATATCCTTATTCCTTAATTCAATCAATTTTTCATATCCAATTTTTCCTGCAGATGTTGGCTTGGCTCATTTCTCTACTGTTATTGTTACGTATTGGTCTTTAATGTGTGGTGCACATTAGTACTTGAAATAGATCTTTAAATATAATTAATATATGTATCCTAATGGGGTACAAAGCAAAAATACCCCTGTGTTTCATATAAAATGCACAAAACACCCATATGTTTCAATAAATGCATAAAACCCCTTTGTATTTCATTAAAGTATGCACAAAAACCCCCTTTCGTCATTTTATAATGGAGAGTGTGTGTCTCTCTCCCTTAGTGAGAGTGGGTATTGACTTAACTTTATACAATAAACATAAATTCCCCCCGTGTTTTATAAAATATGCACAAAACCCCCCCGTGTTTCATAAAATATGTATAAAATCCCCCCGTGTTTCATAAAATGTGCACAAAACTCTCACACATGGTTTATAAAAGTTTGTAGAAAATCCATTTTCATCACTTTTTAATTGAGCATGTTTGTAACTCGTGTTTGTTTTTAGTTGATGTTTTATGTTTTTGGGTTTCTTGTTGTACTCGTGTCGTCCTTTTTTTTTTTTTTTTTTTTTGAAGAACTAACAATTTTAGACTATGATGTAATTTTGAGATTAATGAATATATCTTTTGTTTAATCTAATTTATCTGTATTTTTTATTTTTGTTCATTTTATTAATTGTATTAGTTTTTTTCATAGTTTTTTTTAATTAATTTTTTAGTTTAATGAAACACAAGGGGGGTTTTATACATTTATTGAAACATATAGGGTGTTTTGTGTTATTAAAACACAGGGGTGTTTTGTGTATTTTATATGAAACACATGGGTATTTTTTACTTTTTACCCTATCCTAATGAGGTATTATTTGAAGATATAAAACCATACTCCAACTTAGATTAACATCTGTAATCTGTAGCACTGTGGTTTTTGTAGTGCTTGGTTATTTTTATTGCATTCCTCATGTCGGATGTTCATCTAATATTTTGTTGCCGCATTCAAATTTTTGTAGCTTTCCTTCTTGCATAGTTTGCTTCTTTTGTCATCCCATACATTCAGTTATATTCTGTCTGTGTATTATATTATCTGTAATTTACAAGATTTGACATCATGATGAGCTTGCTAGCATATATTTCTAGTTTGAAGTAATATTTTCTTGAACATTGAGGGATTTCATATATATATCATCAGCTTGGTTTTCAGGGTTCTATTTAATCCCTATAGATTATGTAATAGGTTAGTTATTGGGAGAATCGCTTGATAAGATCAGATTGTGCCATTGTTGTGATTCTTCAAGTGACCTATGGTGGAAAGAATTGATCAAGATTCTTAGGGATCTTAGAGAATCAGGATAATTTTCTTCTATCTTTTATTTTATTGCTCATATCTCTATATAAAGATTACTATGTCTTGAAATTAAGGAAAGCTAGAATTAGGCTGCAATTAAGGGATGCTGTCCCAAACTATCACACACAAGGAATTGCAGAATTCACATTCTTAAAAAAAAAAAAAAATTACCGAAAATTGAGCTAAATTGAGCTCCAAGCTCCTCATTTCTTTTACCTAGTTTAAGGCAACTGCTTTTATAGTTCTTTTCTATGGACCTTTATTAGGTAGCAAGACTGCAAGAACAGCTGCAAGCTGAGAGAGATTTGCGAGCTGCTCTGGAAGTTGGCTTGAGCATGTCTTCTGGGCAATTTTCTGGCTCTCAAGGCATGGATTCCAAGGTCTATATTTGTTCTTTTAAAGTTCCAAAATCAGAAATTTATTTTTTATTGCTGACATATTTTTTAACTACTAAGACGAGGGCCGAGCTTGAGGAGATAGCTCTTGCTGAGGCGGATGTAGCCAGATTGAAACAGAAAGTTGCTGAACTTCACCATCAGCTAAATCAGCAACGACAGCATCACTATGGCCCACTTTCTGATGCAGGTGATAGATATCAACATGCAGCAAATCAATGTTCACAGCAGTGAGTCAAATTCCTTTCAGTAATCTCCGAATTATTTCCTCTTAGGCAAATACTTCTATGCACCAGTTTCACAGTGGAAATCAAGTGCATTTTTAAATGGTATTAGTTGTTTTACCAAAAGATATTAGTTGATAGTACTAGTTTATTTTACTTGACAATATTAGTTGGTTTCGTACCCAATTGTTTCACTTCCTCTTATATGCAGATTTTCCTTTTGGCAGAAGATTACATTCTTGTCTATTGAAATTTACAAAACTACGAGTTACTAATCTATATTAGATATAGAACATTCTAGATGCATGCCTGAGATTCTTCAGTGCATCGAGTTAATTTCCGTATGCAAGGGATCACTTGCAGTATATAATATGATCTGCATTCCTCTTGACATCTTTTTCTATTTTCTTATGCTACCGCCGCTCCAAATTATCTGTCTGATTCTATCCAAATTGGTGTTTATAATTATTTGTCACTTTGCTAATATCAACAAAAAAGTTCCCTTTTTTCCACCAATACATCTATTAAATTCTAACCATCTTGTAATTATAAGCTAATATCATCAAGTAGTAAAGAATAAGGGTGCAGTAGTCTTCTAATATCCTAATTAATGAAAAATTGGTTTGTGTGATAGGATAAAATCAGACAGATAATTAGGAACTGAGGTAGTAGTTCTTATTCTGAACTGAAGAGTTGTTTCTTGACCAACAATATGATGCTGGTATACAGTGATTTTAAGACCTATTTTCTTGATTTATGGCTGTAGTGTAGGATAGAGTTTACTCTAGTAAAAGGGAATCAGGCAGAAATCTTGGGATGCAATCAAACTAGAGTTGCAAAAAGCTAGTTGGTGTAATTTTGGAGCAAAACTTAAACTATCTAATGTTTTTGTTATAATTTTAATGATGTGGCTTAATCTTGCATGCAGGAAATATTTCCAGCAAGATTTTGATTCAACACTTGCTGTTTGTAACCATGAAAGAAGACAAAGAACAGAGGTAACTACTCTCTTTTTTGGAACGGAAATTACTCCTCTGTGTTCATTTGATTAAGGGATTGAATTTGTTCCTCTCGAATAGGGGATAATACCTTGCTGAGTACAACTTTATTTAGATACCCTTAATTTGGGAATTATTTAAATCAATTCCATGAATTCAGTCATAACATCCTAAATTAGCTTGATTTACTGTAACACATCTTTTCACAGTTATCTTTGATCTCTATGCTCGATTGGTTCAGTTTTTACACGTGTTAGTTCCTTTGCTGTTTCCTATGTTCTCCTTTCATTCTTGGCATTTTTTGACATTAATTTAGGGGTACTTCTTATTTTGGTTTATGAACCCCTTTGTGGCATCTCTTTGTTGGTTTGGTCTCGATAGGATTTTTTTTTTTTTTTGAGATTGAATTTATGGGTAGTTCTGATATCTCTATATATGCATTTTTGGTTAGTTCTGATATCCCGTAATTGTGGCAGGAGTTGTTGGGAACAGATCCAAGAAATAATAAAGGACAATTATTGACATCTGGAAGCAGTAGTAGGCTGCCTACTAGGAAGCAGATTATTGATTCCTCGAGCTTGAGTAATTCTAAAAGTACTGAGGCCTCCACAAGTTTATCCATGGATGATTTCAATGCTGTCGATTCTGCAGCTCTACCTTCTACTTCCAGGGTCGCTGAGGTAAGAATTGACCTCCAATATGTATTTGTGCAATTGAACTCATTACCTGACATGGCTACGTATATGCGCCCATATATATATTTATTTATATATATGGGTAATGATATAGAGCCCCATGGTGGATCTCTTATAGAGCCTAACACCAACATAAAACACTTGTACATAGCATGGTACAACTAGTTTAGGCAAAAACTTCTATTCACCAGTTGCACGGTGCAACTGGTGCAATTTTGACCAATGTTTGACTCATTCAGAAAAAGAGACTGAAATATATTGAAGTATTGGTTCATAAGAAGAAAAAGTATTATTTCACACAAAATAAAGTATGGTTTGTAAGCCGAACAGTATTAGAACTTTTTAGAATACAACTAGTGCTTTTCAGCATATGAGCTGATACTTTTCGATCGCATGAATAATACACCGGTTTTTTTATGATTCATGAGAAAAAACAAAAACAGTTTGGTTGAACATTTTTAGTCAAAATTGTGCCAAAATGTACCAGTTGCACGGCGCATCTGGTGCACCGAAGTGTGATATACATATATATATAATCATGAGTTTTTGGATCTAAAAATCAATTGTTTGATGAATATAGGTAATGGATTATCCTCGTCATCCATCAGCAGCATCGTCAACTTTGGTAGAATTGACAACCCGTCTCGACTTTTTCAAGGAAAGAAGGTCCCAATTGATGGAACAACTCCACAATCTGGATTTAAACTATGCAGCGACTCCGGAATTTGTGTATAACTCGTCATCACCTCCATGGAACTAACATGTGGTGCTTCTGATGTGTGTTTGTTTAAAATGAAACGCTGACTTGTATATCTTCTGCTGCTGTCTAGTATTAGTATATATATATGTGTATTTCATATTCGATGTTTGCTTGAGCAGTCTCCCATTAAGGCTGCTGTCCTTTTTCTTTTTTCTGAATGTAATTAAGTTGAAAATCCATCCTAGCATAAGCTTTTTTTAGCACACTATTTGTAAAAAGATTAATAAACTATCTTGGGAATTTGTTGAGTTGGTTGGAAAAATATTAAGCACGTTTTGTATTTGTACTTAGGTAGATTTTGATGACAATTATTACCTATGTATTTTGCAACACTCTTTCTTTCTAAGTGTTTGTTGGAGGCCTTTTGGCAGAAAACAGGTTCATTTGGTTTGATTTGCTCGTTTTGTAATTTATCTTTGCCTAGACACATGAAAGTTTCACTTATTCTGAAACAAAAAAAGGTCTATTTGAGATTATTTTGGTCCCTCACTCTGGGTCTGAGGTGAATACATATTACTTTTTAAAGATGCATAATGGGCAAAAAAGTTTTTGCACTTTAGTTCAAACTAAATATTACAGTGCAACATAATTTTTGCACATTGTACCTTAGAGTAATTTTTTCATAAATTTTGTACCTTATAGTAATTTTCCTAGATTATTTCACATGTATGTAGATTGCTGCATATGATCTGACTGATCAATCTCAAGATTTATAATTCCCGATATTAGCCTGTTAGCCAAAACATATATTTCTTCCGTACTACTAAAATAGTAAAATGGACTTGACAAACTTTTATACAGATTAAAAAGATATATTAATGTTATTGAAAGTATAAGTTTTGACTACATTTTTTTTTTATTTTACCTTTAAACAAGATGACCGAATTAATACATTGAAAATTTGTTAAAAGTATGTTTAATAAGAGTAACATTTTGGTAATTGAGGAATATTTTAATGAACAAAATTAGAAAGAAAGTCTATGTTGAAAGTACAGGAGTGCATATTTTTTAAGAATTGATTTAATAATTACAAGAAAAATTGTTAAATAATTTGAACACTTGCCAAAAAAGTTCGTCCTAAACTTGATTGTGCATTTCTATAGATAGCAATAAAATAATTTTCTCCCTTTTATCTATATCCCTTATACATTTCAACATTACAACCTATGTCATTACACCTCACATCATTATTTTTTCTACACTAAAGTCAATTTTATCTCTTTTAATTTACATAATTATTTTACTGTTTAACCCTATCAAAACGTAATTTTATCCCTTATAATAATAATAAACAATTTCTACATTAAAACCCAAACAAAGAGTAAGGGCCCGCTTGGTATGATAATTGTAATGAGTATCATTGAAGGGTCAATCACTTGTGGTTATTGATTGGATTGTTATTGCTTTGTTAGAATATGAACAATGGGTACCATGTGAGGTAAGTTGAATGAGTGAGGGTAATCAATTGCTTACTTCTATTCCCATTACTTGTATATCAAAACTCCCAAGCAATATCAATAAAAATAATATTCATTACCCACTTCCATTACCCCAACCAAGCGGGCCCTAAATGTTCAAATAAAAACTGGACTGAGGGGTAGAAGTGATGAATATCTACAACATTTGTGAAAATATAAACACCATATGAGTGTTGGTTTCGAAAAAAAATAAACACCATATGAGTGTCGTAATTAAAGATAATTAGTTTAAGTAATAACATCCCATTTGAAAACACTCGGTAGAAACAAATATAAGCATTAATCAACTTTTTAAATCTAAATGATTAATTCTACAAACCCATTTCCACTCTGTTTCTTGCAATAAAAAGTGATGATGGCAATTAGATGGATACACAATAGTACCCAAATTATTCAACAGTGAGGAAGAATCTGAAATCAGAACTAGTTCACATGAACAAATTTACAGAGCTTTCGTAACAACTAAATGTTAGGTGTGACAGACTTTACAGGTCAAAATACAGCCCCAGTTTCTTCAAGTCCCACATTTAGTACCTTTATTATTACATACATACTGTACAAAAATGCCCGTAAACGGGCTTGCTGGGTTTTTATCCACTGCAGTCACATCTTCAGGCGACCCAACCTCACCAGATGCTGCTGATGCTTCACTGCAGCAGCCTTGTCTGCAGCTTCACGTTTCAAAGCCCGTTTGGCCCGTCTTCCCACCGCAGACTCTTTCTCGGGCCGACGAGACGGGCCCGCGCCCGAATCCTGGAGATTGGGTCGATAAATGGGCCGGGCTTCTTGCCTTCCTCCCCTAACGTATCCATTGTCTCCCCATCTACGATTCCCGATGCGGAGACTTGAGGAACTACCTAAGTAAACATCGTCGTCTAGATCCTCCTCCTCGTCTTCATCCTCGTAATAGTAATCCTCGGTTTCTTCGTAGACTTCCTCTCTTTCGACCACCATTACCAAGGGCTCGAACCATGAGGCCCGTAATAGAAGGCACACACTCTCCTCAAACATGTAGTCATGGATGCTGTATAGAGAGTAGCAGAAGAATGTAAGAGAAGAACAATGCAACTTTCTTTCATTTAAGGGGTGATATTTTGTTTACAATAATAGGAAAAGGAGAAGGACAGAAGGTTCGCCATACTTACAGTGTTTGTTTATGGCCCCCCACCTCACATTTTTATTTCAAATTCAAAACCTCATCTGTCAAACAGGATTTTGGTATATCTTATAAAATTCTACTCTATAATACTTATAAATAATACATCTATTTTACCTTTTTCAAAAGCAATTACCTATACACAATCAATCGTTTATCATCCACTTTCTAATTATTATTATCCACCCAACTCAACATTCACTCTCCTGCATTTTCATATACTTTACAACACATCAATCATTATACAACCACTCAATCATTTCTACATTATTTTTTAGAATATAATAATTCAACTAACACCTACTTTTTTCAAAATCCTACCCTAACAATTTGACAAAAACTTGTATAGACTTGGTTCATGCTATGAACCTTATTTTTAATTCATGACATTTGACCCTACCCAGGGTATAATACGGGTCAAGTTTAATGGTTTAGAAAAATGTGTTGGAAATGAGTGAAATGAGTCAAATAATCCAAGTTCATAGCATATACCTGGTTCATGGGAGACCAACTCAACAATTCTACAATATCCACAAATCCCAAACATATAGGTGGTGTTTGCAAAGTCTACACCATTAGAATCACTTTTATTTTCAAAAGCTAGTCTCAAAACTTTTGAAGCAAAAAGCCTTTCACCAACAATATCATTTGTATACAAGTTTTCTTTCGCAACTTCAGATAAAAAAAAAAAACATAAGCATGTCCTTGTAACTTTAATCCTCTCACACTCGAGCTTTCCCAAACAATTTTACTACAGTTGACAGGCTGCTTATGAAAGTAAATCTTTTAAGTGAAAGAGGTGCTGATATACCTTCCATCAAGGGCTCGATTAACATTAAGGAACTCAAATGGATTTTTACACTGAGGGCATGTTGGTTCTTTCTTGCACGAAGCCCATTTCAAGATGCACGTCACACTGAACCAAAAATTTGAACAAAAAAAGGAACCAATTAATAACCATAATGGCTTTCAATGAAATGTAATGGAACTCCGTAAGTATAAAAAAAGCATGATCAACCAAATGTCAGCATTAATGAACTAAAGGATCACATTCCAAAATATACAAATCATCATTGTACACGACAAAAACTAGCACCAATTATCATTTATCTTCATCCTAGCCTTAATTAGGATTTCGATGGAACCCCATAACGATGATTGTTGCTATAATAATTTAAAGAAAATTGAACATTAAGCATATCACAGACATTGTAAATAAATAGAGATTAAGACAAACCAGTAAGCATGCTCGCAACCTTTTACAAGAGCAGTTTCTTGAAGCATTATATTATTCAAACAAATGGCGCAAACACCATGATGATTATTGCTGTTACAACTGTTAATCCCTCCGTTAATCTCCTTCGCCGCTGCTGCTGCTGTATAATTACCTATTTTATTCTGAAATTCAATGATTCAACTCAATTCAATCTAAACAAAGCATATTCCTCAGAAAATATAGCTCCCAAAATCCAATAAGTAGAAATTCATATTCTTTCGTAATAAGATCGTTAAAACTTCACAGGATAAATTGAAAAGGGGGACGAAATCTTTTTCTTTTCTTTGCATTTTTTTCCATATTAGAAAGATAAATATCACATTCGGAATGCGGATCCAAACAAATCAAATCATATAGCCACCCCATCCCCATCCCCAACCGGCAACGAATTAAGCTACGATTGATCATAAAAAAAAAATAAAATTAAAATCACGAACAGTTCAAACCTGATCTAGAAGTGCGAGATCTTGAAGACCATGGATCAGTTCCTGGTTCTGATCAACAATCTCAACTGCAGACATGGTGAATTTTTGCTATTCTAAATACCTAAAAACAAAATGTTAGAAAAATATGTACCCAAGAGGAAAAAAATATTCCTGGATATAAAGAATTTGTGGATGTACAGATTACAAGAATAACTAGAAACGAGTTATATAAACAGGAAATGAAAAGGGGAAAAGAAAAAAGGGATAAAGATGAGAGATTCTGGAGAATAATCCTGATTCCAGAAAGAGAGGAATAGGCGAAGAATTGTTGAGGCGGTGATATTAATCGCACATTATTATATTATTATTATTCCTCACCTCCTCCAGAAAAAATAAATAAGTATATATATATATATATAATTAAAACATTTTCAAGGTACAATCCGTGCAATTAGATTCAATTTTAATTTGGATGAATTATACACTCTAAATGCTAACCTTAAACAATGAATCTTAAATCATATATGAACCATTCGGACTGAGTGTTATGAACCACTCAGGTCGGGTTTGGATCCGGGGTCGAGAAAAAAAAATCTAAAACTGAAATTAAAGTTAAAAAAAAATTGAAATTGGAAAAAAAAAACTAAGACTAAAAAAAATTAGAAAAAAAACTTCTAAAATTAAATTGCACCAATTTTATTTATGCATGTGGTGCACATGAGAATTTGTCTTTATATTATATCTTCAGTTCTTTCAAACAATGCAAGAGAGGATTGTACATTTGGCTGTAGGTCTTGTACCTACTTGCATTTCTATTCTATCCATTTTTTTTGGAGTTTCAAAAAATTTAAGTTCGTCGATTTAGTCCCAATTTTTTTGATAATGTACAATTTGGTATCAAAAATTGTTAGAGAACACGAAACCGTTTGTTGCACATAATCAACACGTTTGGCCAATTTTCTTCGAAATTGCATGCGTGGCATCGACTTATTAATTATTGACGGAATACAACTTTTTGAAGACTAATTTTGTATATGTCAAAAGTTATTTTGATCAAATATGATTTAAACTCCACCATTTTGTCTATTCATTGCATCACAAAGGTTTAAGGTGCATTAGTCAAATCTTTAAATTGATTATAATTTATTTCACTCGTTATCGTTTCAATAATTATAAATCTCATTTTTTAAACCCATAGTTTAATTATTAAAGAGTAAGAACAACAAGCGGGGGAAGTCCAACCATAAAGTCCACAAGTCAACCCATTAAGTCTAAAAAAAATACGCTCTAGCAATAGCGTATGCCATCGAATTAGCACAATACTTAACAAAAAAAATTGAAAAAGATTCCTGCTCCCCGAAAATAAGGTTGCAAGCTCCAAGAAAATCTCCAAAACTAAATTTTCGAATAAGAGGAGAAGAAATGATGTCCACAACTATCTTTGCATCTCCCTCTATCACTGCTCTTTCCAAATGCAAATTCTTCACCCAAGATAATGCTCCTAAAAACCTCATCGCTTCCCCTATATCAACATCCATGCAACCCGGGATCATATTTTGCACCCACAAAAATCTCATTATCATCTCTAAGCACCATACCAACTCCCGATTCTTGAGACTCCAAAAAAATAAAGCCGCATCCACATTATCCTCAAAAGTACCCCTTCTCAGCCTGTGCCATGCATCACATGAAGTCGACAACACAATAACTCGGTGGCGGATTCAGTTAAGAACAAGGGTTACTGCTGTACTCCCAAATTTCTAATGTATAGCTGGAATCGTCCGAACGTATGAACAATCACTCACAATACAAACAAGAAAAAGAGATAGATTTGGTGACCCGGTTCGTCAAATCTGACTACGTCCGGGGGCAATACCAAGCCAGAGATTTCACTAATATATATCTGCCTAAGTACTAAGTTTTTTCTCCTCCTACAACGAACCATACAACATGTATTTATAGACTATCAGCTAGGGTTTACACAATGGCCCTTTTATTGGTAGGAAACCTCGACCCTCTGAGGTTTTTCGCTAGCCACCGGTAACATAATCCTTCCTTCTTGGCACGAATCTCTCCTTTATCCGGACTTTCCCTCCTTATGCCCTGAAGATCCGCGTCCACGATCTCTTTCTATAGAATGGAAACGCTTTCCTGGGAAAGTCGTTGGTGCAAGCCCGAAAACAGGCTTAGGTGGTCGCCAGCGGATGTCGGCCACAACTCTGAGTGGTCGCCCCATTACTGCTTGCCCCCACTTGGTCGCCCCTTGGTTGCTCGCTACAACTTGGTTACCTCGTCGTGGGGAGGCCACAACAATTGCCCCCCAGGTCGCTAGCGAGGTGGTCGCTAGTCGTCCTGGCTCGTGATCCGCAACCCCTAGGGCGACGTTGGGCAGCGGGCCTGGGTAAGCTCAATTGTTGCCTCGAAAAGGCATATGATGATGACACTCTACATGTCATGATGGCGCGTGATCGCAAATCTGACCCCGCTTTTGAAAAATTTATTTGCACACGAGCCCCCGCATTCTTCTATAAATTAGCCCTCTTATTCACTGTCAAAAACCTTTGTCCTCTTCAAGTAAATTTCTGCAAGCTGCTTTCCGCTCCTCCGTGCGATTCTCCCTCCTTTGGTAAGTGTATATCTTTCCACATCTTCTATTTCTTGCACAATGTCTACGCCCCAGTGGCCATTTGGTTCGGTCGGAAAGACAACCCACTTTTACTGTTTCAATAGAGTCGGATTCCCCGGTGAGGGAGGTTTTATCGACCGGTGACTCGAGCGGTGTGGCCCATCCCAGCGGCACGGGCCCTTCTCGCCCCGCCCGGGGGAACTCTCCGATTGACTTGGACGTATTCGGCCTTCTAGAGGACCTTGAAGTTCTCACGCCGGAGAGGGAAAAGGGAAACCCTCGTGGCCCTCCGGAGGAGCCGGAAACCTCCGCTCGTCGTGACCAGGAACATCCCGACTTCTTCGATTATCGAGCCTACTAGGCTGGGTCCCACCACCACCGACCACTTCGTTCCTCGATCCGCGCAGCGACCAGGTCCCAATTTTTTATAAATGATGAGAAGTATCGTTCCACTATGTCGGAGGTCGACCTGGACAAAGCTCACTGTCGATATGAGACTCCAAAAGATGTATATTTCTATCGTCCGGAGGGTTCCGAGAGGGCCGACCAGCCCCCAGAGGGTATGATCGCCATCCATGAGGCGGTCATGGATGCGGGACTTCGCTTCCCGCTCCATCCAACGATCTCCCACCTGTTGGCCTCCTGGCATCTTGCTCCGGCTCAGATAACTCCGAATGGGTGGAGCTACCTCCTGGCGACCTTAACGATGCTCGGCCAGGCCTGTCTCTATCGTCTACCTACCCCCATGGAGGTGAATTACTTCTGGTCGTTGGTCGCCCAGCAGGCCAAAAGGGTCACTATGCCCTGAAGAACCGTCCTGGTCGGCGGATCGTGTGGGAGATCGTCAATAAGATTAAGAACTGGCATCGTCGATGGTGGTTTGTGGGGGGGGGGCATGGCAGAGCGCCTCCCCGAGTTCTATCTTGGAGATTCCTATTCCCACCGATTTCCAAGAGCGGACCCCTCGTAAGGCCCTTTCCTGAGGTGGTATCGGGTATCTCCGTACTGATCTAATTTCCTTTGTCCCTTTCGCAGGTTTACTTGTTGCCGATGAGAGCCAGCTAAACTGGGACTTTGAAACTGCTCGCCGGGCGGCCTTTGATTACCCTTGGGAACTACGCCACGTCGACCTCTTCAACTCCTCCTCCGAGAGACTGTGGGGGGGTTTGCAAACATACCCTCGTGAGACCAGCACCTGGGCACATCACCCAATTTGACCTTACTATTTTTTTCTCTTGCAGCTTCCTCCGTGCCCGTGCAGGCGACTGCCCCGACTACCGCACATATGTCTTCCTGCCGAAACCCCGCACTTAACTTGCAGTGCAGTTCTAGCCCAGGCTCACCTTTCGCCCCACGGGGTAGGTCCGAGGCGGGGGGATCCTCTCGGGGGGACCGCTCCAAAGAGAAAAGGAAAACCAAGGAAGGGCGTGAAGGTGCTCGCCTGCCCCATCAAGAAAGCTCCCCCACTTGCAAGCTTGGTCGCACTGGCGACCATCCCGGGGGGAGCAATGCTCCGGATCGGGAGCCCATTCTGGCTACCCGCCCCCCTCGTCAGCCTTATACCACCGCCGCTGGTCGTCGGTTTACAGCGATCACTGCTTTTTTGGGGGGTTCGGCGTGGATCGTCCCGGGGCGTAGAATCTCGCCGCGTTTTCTTTCGTAGTTTACCCCGCATTTTGTCTTAACCCGATGACATATCCTTCCAGGTTCGTCAACTTCCCGCCGCCCGTGGTCGACTATCTCCATTCGAAGATGCCCCCGATCATCGGTGACGCAACTGATTGGCCCCAATACATGCGACATTCCATGCGTGATGTGCCCAGGTGCTGGTCTCTGGACGACCATCAGGCCGCCTCTTCCAACAGCAAGGAGAATAACTTGTACACCGCCTTGATCTACTCTCAGAAGGAGGCCACGTTTCTCGAACGGGTCATCGAGCAGAACGATCATGATCTGGAAACCTCCTGCTCGGCTTTGGACAGAGCAGAAGAAGAAGTTGGAGGAAGCAACCGTGGCCATGTCCCAAATGGAGGCCGACTTCAAAACTACGCAGGAGCGGTCAGCCGAGTTGGTTTTGCAAGTGGCGGAGGTGAACACGAAATGCCGTGCTGAGATCGATTCCCCCGCCGAGGTGACACCGCTGGGCGGGTCGATGAGCTTATTTCTAAGAGCCGGCCGAGTCCCATGCATTAGCAAATGACTATGAAGCCAAGGTTGGAGAACTTGAGCTCCAGATCGGGAAGGATGCTTCACCAGGTCGTAAACGACGACGCCTTTGGGATCTTTTCCCACATCGCTTATGCCGATGTTCTCGGGTATGTTTTCATCGTGGACCCTCCGCCGATCCTTTCGCGGTCGTGGAGGACTTCAAAGCCTTAGTTGCCGACTGCCCCCCGAGGCCGACGTGGTTCTTCCTGTGGTGGACTTGGCCGATTTTGGCATAAACCCGCCCTTCCCTGCCCACGAGAGCCGACAAAGTACAAGGCGGGTTCCGACCATGAGGGTTTCCCGAGGCAACCTTAGTCGACCCGACGTCGTCACCCACGCCCGTGCGGGGTGGTCGGAGGCAATGATACTGTGGTGGCCGACCCGGGTGGCGAGGTAGTTGGAGGCGTGGGCGACCAGGTGGTGGCGGATAGGTCGGGGGACAATGTTTAGAGCCTCCCCCCCTTCGTGAATGATTTCATGTACTTCTTATTTTCTTTAGTATGCTCGGCCCTCTGGGGTTTCTGTCTTGTATTTGGCCTTAGCGCCCCTCTTTTCTCACGTTTAATGAAAGCACGCTTCTGTTATCTTGTTGGTTCCATGCATTCGTAAATCTGTTTGTTGCTTTAAACCTTAGAAAAATTTCGTTATGCACTTTGGACAAGCATCGGCGACCATGAGTTTTGTTTGTGTCCTATTCGCCATTTTAATGTGTTGCGATGTATCTGGACTATGTTTTGATCGTCTTATTTTTATGCGATGTGTCTAAACTTTGGCTGAGTCGTGTTACGGTGTTGTCAACAAAATGTTAGTCTAGACGACTTATTCTAAGGATTTGTAACGGAAATTCGAAAACGTAACTTGTTGTAGAATGTCCTTCTTAAAAGCCATTGAACTATTACAAAGTGGCTGTCAACAAAATAAACTCTTAAACGGCCTTTACTGGTAGTACTTCTTTAAATGGGCTGTGTTCCACGGATATTGCGCTGGTGTGCCATCCAGGTCTTTGATCTCATACGCCCCATTTGCCAGGCATTTGGATATCCTGAAAGGGCCTTCCCAGGTAGGGCCGAGCATTCCCTTGGGTACTCCGAGTATCTTTTTTAGGACGAGGTCGCCTTTCTTGAACTGCCGAATTCTGACCTTCGAATTGTAGTATTTCTCAGCTTGTCGTTTGTAGCAGGCGTTTCTCAGGTTAGCCTCTATCCTTTTTTCTTCCAGTAGGTCCAAACTAGTCGTCATAGCCGTGTTCATTGCCGTTTGAGGCTCTGTTTCTCGTTCGGTGGCTCGGTATGGCGACTTCCGCTGGGATTACCGCTTCCGCTCTAAATGCGAGGGAGTAGGGTGTTTCTCCCATGGAAGTTCTGCAGGTTGTCCTGTATGACCACAATACCTCGGGCAATTCGCTTGCCCACCTGCCCTTTCCTCCTTCAAGTCGTGCTTTCAGTGTATGTTTGATAATTTTGTTGATCACCTCGACTTGCCCGTTGGATTGAGAATGGTAAGGGGTAGAGAAGAGCTTTGCTATCTTCCATTTTTTGAAGAACGCGTCGACCTTGAGTCCGTTAAATTACTTTTTGTTATCAAATACGATTGCTTGCGGGAGACCGAAGCGATAAATGATGTTTTTCCATATGAATTTTATCACGCTATCCTGGTCGATCTTTGCGAGGGCCTCCGCTTCTGCCCACTTTGTGAAGTAATCGACTGCGACGAGGGCGAAACGTACGGTCCCGGGAGCAGTGGGGAGGGGCCCGATGATGTCAATTCCCCACTTTGCGAAAGGCCATGGACTTAGGATGCTGGTTAACTCCTCTGGGGACACCCTGATTGAGGGGGCAAAGATTTGACAACGGTGGCACGCCCTTGCATATTCGAGAGCGTCCCTTCTTAGAGTCGGCCAGAAATATCCTTGTCGGATGGTTTTGTGGGCCAGGGACTGGCCTCCCGCATGATTTCCGCAGATGCCCTCGTGGATTTCTTTCAAGATGGCTTGTCCCTCTACCTTTGTCACACATCTGAGCAACGGAATGCTGAAACATCTCTTGTATAAGTTATTGTCGACCATCACATACCTTGCTGCTCTCATCTGCAGTTGTCGGGCATCGACCTTGCCATCAGGTAGGCCTCCTATTTTTAGAAATTCGATTATTGGGGTCCTCCAGTCCTCGTGGTCGATGTCCATTAGGTCGGTAATGGCGACCAAGGGATGCACAGTGGACAGGAAGGTTAGTTTTGTGATGGTGACGTCTTTCATGTCTGCCGATCCTTCTGATGTTGCTAACCTGGCCATGGCGTCTGCTTGGGAGTTCGCATTCCTTGGCACCAGTTCTACGTAGACTTGGTCAAATTTCTCGAGCAGGATGCGGACGACCTCCTGATAGGCGGTCATTCGATTGCATCGGGCCTCATACTCCCCCGATACTTGACACGCGACCAGTTGCGAGTCGGTGTGTATTTTCAGCCTTTTCACTCCCATTGCCATTGCCATCTCCAGCCCTCCAATTAGAGCTTCGTACTCGACCTCGTTATTAGTGGCCTGAAAGTCGAACACGATAGCCGTCTGAAAGGAATGCCCATCCGGGCTAGTCAGGACTATGCCAGCCCTTGCTCGGGTTTGGGTGGCGGATCCATCCACATAGAGTTCCCATGGTGGGCATGTTGGTGTTCTTTGCGATGTTGTCGGGAAAGTGAGCTCCACCACGAAATCCGCTAAGGCCTGTGCCTTGATGGCCGTTCGTGGGGCGTATGTGACCCCAAATTGGCCGATCTCGATCCCCCATTTCATGCAGCGACCAGCCGTATCGGGGCGTTGAAGCGCGTTCCTTAACGGCAGTGAGGTCAACACCTCCACCTGATGGTCGAAAAAGTATGGTCGTAATTTTCTCACGCTCATCACTAGGGCGTAGGCGAGCTTCTCAAGGGGGGGATACCTTTGCTCGGCCTCGCTTAGCGCCTGGCTTACGTAATATATTGGTAAGCATTCCTGCCCTTCGGCTCGAACCAGGACTGAGCTCAGGGTTATTTTAGATGCGGCCAAATATAGGAAGAGTTTTTCCTTGGGGACGGGCATGGCCAATATTTTAGGGTCAGCGAGATATTTCTTGATCCCATCTAAAGCTGCTTGGGCCTCTTCCGTCCACTAGAAATCGTTTTTGGCTCTCTAGAGTATGTCGAAGAAAGGCTTGCACCTGTCTCTCATGCGAGATATGAATCTGCTAAGGGCTGCCAGGCTTCCTGCGAGCCTCTGGACCTCTTTTGAGTTTCGGGGGCTACCCATATCCAGTATTGCCCTAGTATTTGTGGGGTTGACCTCTATTCCCCATTTGCTGACTAAGTGGCCGAGGAATTTGCCTGACTCCACTCCAAAGTTACACTTCTTCGGGTTCAGTTTCATGTTGAACTTCCTCAATATTGTGAACGCTCGGGTGAGGTCGCCCAGGTGGTCTTCTTTTTTCAGACTCTCGACGACTATGTCGTCTATGTACACCTCCATGGATTTTCCGATTTCCTCTGCGAACATTTGGTTTACTAAATGCTGGTATGTTGCCCCGACATTTTTGAGGCCGAATGGCATCCTCTTCCAACAGTACACGTTCTTCTCGGTGAGGAAGGAGGTATGTTGTTGGTCGTCTTTGTGCATGGATATTTGATGGTACCCCGCAAATGCGTCCATGAAGGACATTATTCCGTGCCCGACTGTGTTGTCGATCAGATGGTCGATATGAGGCATAGGGAAAAAATCTTTGGGGCACACCTCATTCAGATCGGTGAAGTTGATGCACAGCCTCCATGCTCCGTTAGCTTTCTTGACCAGGACGGCATTGGACACCCACTGGGGCTGGTCGGCTTGCATGATTAGTTCGTTGTCGAGCAGCTTCTTCACTTCTCCGGCCAGTGCAGCATATTTTTCTGGTCCGAATTTCCTTCTTTTCTGCGCGACTGGTTTCCTACTGGGGTCAATGTTAAGTCGGTGGCAGGCGACCTCGGGGTTGATTCCTACCATATCCCTGTGGGACCAGGCGAACAAGTCCAGATTTTCTTTGAGGAAATCGATCAGTTGCCTTCTTAGTTCGGGCGAGATCTTAGAGCCGATTATAACCTCCAGGTCTAGTCGGGTTAGATCTACGTTGATCTTTTCAAGTTCCTCGTCCGATGTCGCGCGATTTTGGTCTCCCCTTAGATCATCGATTGCGCCTTGAATGATGAACTCGCTTGGTCCGGGTCCAAGTCTCGGTTCAAAATCCTCGTTTATTTGCTTATTTTGGTCGATTTCCATTGGGTCAGTTTGGTTCTTTGTGATTTTTTGCATGCTATAATTTAAATGAGGCCGAGTATAAATAGAACATCCTCTTGCATCAAGCTGATCGCCCTTAACGGTGCCGACCACCCCATCTAACGTGGGGAATTTTACACAGAATAATAAGTGGAGGACGCAGCCTCGAATTCATGTTCGAAGGGCTTGCCGAGGAAACCATTGAAGGTCGACAACAGGTCTATTACAAGGAAATCACAAAGTTTTGTGGCCCTAATGGCCTTATCTATGGAGGAGACCAGTTCTACCACCAAATGTATGATCCCGAGGGGCCTTACGGTGGCGTCGCCAAAGCCTTTCACCAGGTGCTAGCTGGGCTCGAGGTAGCTGTGGTAGTCGCCGAGCTCATCAAAAGTCTTTTTGAACAGTATGTTGCAAAATGCCCCACTGTCAACGAGCAGTCATTTGACCGTTATTCCCATGATTTTTGCCGACATGACCAGGGGGTCGGAGTTCGGGTATACGACTCTCGTCTTGTCCTGTTCGCCGAACTGGATTCGATTGTTCTCTTGAGCAGTCGTGTTTATGGGAAGACATGACTGTACCACATTGATCATCTCTCTTAGCTCGGCCTTCTGACGTCTTTTTGACAATGATGTTGATGCAGATAGGCCGCCCACTGTCCCGAGGGGCGACAAGGTATGAATTATTCTCTCCCCGCTGTGCTCCGGCATGGGAGGTGCTTGTCGGCCATTCTTCCGCTCTCCCTGTTTTCTGTTGGCCTCGTGCTGTGGCGACGCGGCATCGCGACCTTGATTATCTTTGTGTTGAGGTCGCTTGACGTGCTCGTCCAGCATTCCGTCTTCGTAGAGTTTCCAGAGCTGTCTCAGAAGGTCGCGACACTCGCTGGTGTTGTGGCTGACCGTCTCATGATAGTGGCAATACTTTCCTGGGATTTGCCTGCCGTCACTCTTCTTGATAGGGTGAGGACCACCGAGCAGTCGCTTATCCTTGATCTGAGTGAATATGTACCCGGGGGAGACACCGAACGCCTCTATTAGTCTGACTGCCACCAACTCTTCGAATGGTTTAAAATTGCCTGGGGTCTTGTATTGCCCCGGTTTCTTGCCCGCCTTTGGGGGTATGGACTTCCTTTTTTCTCCCATTCTGGCCGCCAAGAGTTCCATGGTGTTGATGATATCGCTCGCGCGAGTCCTGAACTCAGCGTAGGACGCCGGATAGTTGGCGATAACATTTCACCACAATTTCGTTCCCTTTTTTAGTCCGGAGATTGCTCCCAATAGCTTGGCTTCATCGCCCACTGGTTCCCCATCCAGTGATGAGCCGGTCAAACCTTTCGAGGTATGCCCTATCCATCTCATTGTTGCCTTGCTCGATGTTCGCCAGCCGTTATTTTCCCGCGGGCCTGGGTGCCATGGCCGCGAAGTGTTCCATGAAAAGCCGGCTCAGTTGCTCAAAAGAGTTGATGGACTGGGGGGTGATGGATGTGTACCACTTATGTGCGTGCTCCGTCAGAGTGAGGGGGAATAATCGACACATGGTCGCGTCGGAGGCTCCTACGGATGTCATGTATGAGTTATATTTGGCGAGGTGCGTCCTTGGATCAGAATCCCCCCCTTATCGATTGACTGAAGTGGTGTTGATCTTGGCCTGAGTGGGGGCGGCAGCAATGGCTACCCCGAGCGGCGACATCGGAAGCGCCAAGTTGGCCGCCTATCCGACAGGGACCGGTTGATTGTCCATTCTCTCCTGGAGGGCTCTGACGGTCTGCCTTAGGGCAGTGAGCTCAGCTTAGTGTTGGGTTGCTCGGGCATGTTCAGCATGATGGTCGCTGGAGCTGAGCCGACTAAATGCTGAGATGCGTGGTTCATTCCTATATTTCTTTTGATGGTCACCCGCTTCGAACAAGACCATCTGATGGGAATCAGCCTCATCTTCTGCAGGGATGCACTTCTCCTGTGTTAGGTGTCTACCCAAGCGATCGAAGACTGAGTTGGGTGCCTGGTTATCTCCTAGTCGGTGAAAAAACGAGACCTCTTGCCCGTCTGTGCGGCAGGCTCTATTTGCCGCTCCTTTTTGGGAAGGGTTGGCCTTCGCGGCTGAGACGGCTCGATTGAGACCGAGCTGTCCCCCTAGTTGGGTTTTCCCCCTGGTGTTCCCTCCGGGGCGGGCGGCCTTGACGACAGGCTGCTGGTCATCGCCCTCGTTAAAATCCAGGTTACGCTTGCGTAAATACACCCAAGCGTTCTTCATCTCCTAGGGAGTTTTGAAGACTTGAGCCCAATTTTGCTCATCGGCGGCCTGCTCCTGCAGGGGCCTCGATTCAGAGGATAGGGACGCCTCCACCCCGTCGCGTGGATCGGTTTCGAGGCCAGTCATTAGAATATCATTTTGTGCCATTGTTCCTTGTGAGTTCTTTATTTATCTGCGGATCTGGTTGTGTTAATGTATTCCCACAGACGGCGCCAAATTGTTATAGCTGGAATCGTCCGAACGTATGAACAATCACTCACAATGGAAAATAATAAACACAAACAAGAAAAAAAGATAGATTTGGTGACCCGGTTCTTCAAATCTGACTACGTCCGGGGGCAATACCAAGCCAGGGATTTCACTAATATATATCTGCCTAAGTACTAAATTTTTTCTCCTCCTACAACGAACCATACAACATGTATTTATAGACTATCAGCTAGGGTTTACACAATGGCCCCTTTCGTGGACCGGAAACCTCGGCCCTCTAGGGTTTTCCGCTAGCTGGTAACAGAATCCTTCCTTCTTGGCACGAATCTCGCCTTTATCCGGACTTTCCCTCCTTATGCCCTGAAGATCCGCGTCCGCGATCTCTTTCTATAGAACGAAAACACTTTCCCGGGAAAGTCGCTGGTCTGGGGCGAACAGGCTTAGGTGGTCGCCCTTTGGATGTCGGCTACAACTCTGAGTGGTCGCCCCATTACTGCTTGCCCCCACTTGGTCGCCCCTTGGTTGCTCGCTACAACTTGGTCACCTCGTCGTGGGGAGGCCACAACATCTAAAATTTTATAATTATTCTATGTGAAATATATATATATATATATATATATGAAATATGTTTTTTATGTATAAAAAATAAGTATGATATAGAAACATAATTGAAAGGACAAGTCCAAGTTAATCAAAATACAGATTTCTATAAAGAAAGGCTTGAGAAACATGAATTAGCAATCAAATTGTTAAAACAAAAGTATTCTAGGGGGGTGTCTTTTAAGATTTTGGTACACATTAACCAAGATGAAAACAAAACAAAACAAACAAGGAGATACATAAAACATGATAGAAACAAACATAGAAACAAAGAGAGGATGAAGAAAATACCTATTAGCAGAGTACACGGCGTAGAACAGAGTTGAGGATGTACTATTTTTTGGTTTTCTGGGTTTTATAATATACAAAATATAAGGTTATATTATAAATCTAAGGGGTAGGAGTTAACTAGATTCTAGGAATCAGAAAGAAAAATTAAGCGGACATGGCTATGAACACTTGATATATTATTTCTGAAGGATTGCTGGTGGTTTTTTACAATGAAAAACTCCTTACATATATACACAAACAAAAATACCCTATTATTACAAACAAACAAAAAACTAATCACCCCATGCTAAAAAGTCTTGAAAAGCAAAAGGAAAAAGTGGCCAAAAGATTCGTGGCCAACAAAGAAAATAAAGAAAGATACATTGAAAATAATTGTATAGATCGTCATGGCTGACGTTTTTATTGTAGATCGTCATTGCTGACGTTTTTGAATACACGTGTCAACCAACTCTTCTTCGTTCTTAAATGTCTCTGTGTGTTTCATCAATTGAGAGACTATCGTCATTATCTGTATCCCCCTGAGAGAAATTCTGAGTAAAAAGATACAGTTCATCAGTGTTTTTAATATTTTTTTGATAATCTAATGAATCTCCTTCTCCAGAAAAGGGTAGTAAAAACTTTCAATTGTGAAGAGCCCAAATTTGTAAATAATGTCCTTCGGCTACGAGATGGAAATCATCCCATGGAAAACTTTGGATATATTTAGATTGTTGAAAAGTTTGGATCTTTATTTTATTTCCTATTGTACCTATTTCGTATGACTCTTTTACTGTCAATTCCTTAAGAGAATCTTTTTCTGTAATGATAATTCTCTTTCTTACTGGTCGGTAAGAAATTTTTGAGACATCAGGAAGACGTACAGAATTTTACAATACACTTTTTCCGATGGTCCTAGGGAAGCAATATTCCCTGCAGTTAGGAGTAATTTTTCTCCAAGACAATTTAGAATATTTTCAATTTTATCTGTCAATTTGAACTCTAAAGAATCTATCATACCGTTATGATAAAACTTTAAAATATCTCCAGCTGGCATATCTGTTTCATTTAGATAAATTTGTAAGACAAATAAACCAGGCATACCATTTTGATATACTCCATCATCATCTTTAACTTGTGCAATAATTTGACTCATATTTAGATTTTTTGCCAAAAGAAGCCTTTGTTTTAAAATAACACCTTTATATTTTATTTTAAAATTAGGCCTCGAATTATTCATATAATTCGAAGAGAAACCTAATTCAAGCACTTCCTTTTGTAGATTAATTAGATGTTCTGGGAAATCTTTGAACACTTTTGAAGAAATGATCTGCTCAAGATCTGGAACTCTATCAAAGACTGATTTCATAATGTCAATCCATGGTATATCCATTAATCTTGCCTTGAATTTTTCGAATGTATTTTTTGTATTTTTTGTAACTTCAGAACAGAAGGCAGAGTCTCTGATCTTACCTTGATTTAGATCTTTGTTTAATTTTCGGATCATTTTCTCCATAGTCTTTATGATTTCTTCCTTGTAATTCAGAGTTTCTTCGAACAATTTGTACTGAGAACTCTTTACGTCATGCTCTTGATGTATGAGCCTTTTTTGTAGATCCATAACCTGTAATTCAAGATTTTTAATCTTTTCCTGTTGGTTTTGAATTATTTTATCAAGTTTAGATTTTATAATTTCAGAAAAACTTTTGACTTGTTCTGGTTCAATATAAAAATTTAGACCTAGTACTTCCCTAGCACTTTCAATAGCTTCTCCAAATGTTTCAAAACCTTTAAAAATTGGATTTGCAATAAGCGTATATCGCCTTACTGTATTGAAATCTTATTTTATAATAGGAGGATTGCATCTCCAAAATATTGCCAAGTGTCACCCTTGAAATTCTGCCATGTGTCATCTTTAAAATATAAATATTATTTATTTTAATATTGTAGGAATTCTTTTAATTATTATTGTAGGAAACGAAAGATCACTGAATAAATCTTATTTATTTTTTTACTTAAATCCACCCCAAGAGGAGGAGGCGAAGAAGCAATCTTATTTTTTAAAACTCACCCCAAGTGGGAGGAGGTGAAGAAGCAGCCCGAAAAAGCCGGTGATCATTGTTGTCCGCGGTTACAGTTAAGTATTTTCTCATGTTATTGCTATATTTTTTTTAAGAATAATTAATCATCTTTGGATTTGTAGAATAGTTAAGCAATTTATTCAGCATAGTTGTTGCTTATTGACTGACTTTAGATAGGTATAAACCTGATGTGTTTTATTTTTTGATCGGAAAACCTGATGTGTTTAATCAACAATTGTGATGTTTTATTTGACTAACAAAAGTAAGAACCTTTGAAGTATTGGATTCTTTGATGAAAACGTTACAACCAAGTTCAATTATCCTACGTTGAGTCATGGAAAAAAAAAACTGGTAAGAAATAGCTTCCTTACTTGCATGCCTATGGCATTGCTATTTTAACTTGATATTGACATTTTTACTATCTTAAAAGCAAGAGTGCAAGCTAATTAATTTGATTTTTACTATCATAGTGTTCCATTGTGTTTGTATTTGATTGAATAATTTATAATGAGGATTGTGTTTCTTATCAACATTTGTGCCATCACAGCTGAAATTTGTTCTTCTAGGCTTTTCTCAAAGCTATGATAGACACTGGCAAATAGAGCTTTTATGGTGAAGAACCTACACTCACTGACTACCCTCTTTATAGAGCTAGATGACATATTTATAAAGAAGAGGTATGATATATTTTGATTTCTATACCTAAAGTTTAAATATGGCGGATTTCAGCATTTTGCTTGATTGACTGTAAGATTATGATGTTACTTGGAATTTCTGCATCCCGACTGCATTCATTGTTAAAGGGTTTGTGTAAAAATCAAATTAAGAATTGCAGGAAGCAAACAATTACGAAATTGATGCATATATCAAATAACTCAGGTGGAGAAGGTAAAGAGGCAGAAAATGTTAGTCCTCTGCATCTCACAATTATCCTTTTGTTTTCCGCTGTCACGACTCAACATTGATTAATTGAAATGTGCAGTGTTCATGGAATGAAGAGATAAGTGCAAAGGACTCAATTTTTCATATAAAAATGCCCATAAATTAAGCATCTTGAAATTATTAGTCTGTAAACAGTGGAAAAAGGAAACAGAGGAGATGCTGGTTTTTGGAAGAGCAGGTACGCCACTTATGAATCGAACTATTTAGGTGTTTATGGCTTGTGCATTGAATTCCCGTTAAGTGTGTTTTTTTTTTTTGTGTGTGTGTTGGTTTAGTTAGTAAATGGCATTTCGATAAATGGATCAGATAAATATTACCAATGCATTGCTTAAGTGGAGGTAGATCTGTGATTGAGTGTTTGCTACTTCACTTTGGAATTTTTTTTTTGGTTTGGTGTACCTTTATTGTGTATTCAATGCCAAGCTCCATTGTTGCACTGTATGGAAGCATCTGCTCTATATGAGGAGGTTCAAAATTGTAAACTTTTTAGTTGTTTTATTGGTTATAAATGTACTATGTTCCGATAGTTGGAGTGGTAACAGATTATAAAACTCATTAAGACCAGCAAGTCCTGCCATCCTGTGTGCTTTGCTTTAAGAGACTGGATCTTATATGTGTCTCGAATACAAACTTCCTTGTGGAAGTTATATTAATATATGTTTTGCATTATCATGCCTATGACATGTATTATTTTTCCTTTGGAAAACTGAAAAATATATCATCTGATTATCTCAAGTTTATGTTTAGTTTAATATTTCTAACCATTTTTGTTGTTATTATGGGTAAGTTCATAGAGTCAAAATGGCCTTCCTTCAAGAGATTATTAATTTGTTGTTTTAAGAGCTCAATCTTTCTTTAACAATATAAACTGAAAAAGGACCATCGAAAAGACACAAGTTTTTATTTCCTTAAATTTAACATTATATGACCACTGCCAATTTTCGAAAAATCAAAGAGAAGTAAGAAAAAAATTACGACTCATTGGGGTCTATTCGCTTCAAGAAATTAATTTTCATGAGGCTGTAAATACTTTGAGTAATTTTTAAAGATTTTAAAGTAGTTGTATGCTGTAAGATTTTAATGGAGTTTCAGTTTTAATAACCATATCTTCGAGTTGTTCATTGCTTTAAAAAAATGCAGAAGATATGCTAGCAAGCTTAAAAAGTGAAGAATTAAATGATCAGGTTCTTGCTGTCATTCAGGTATATGATTGACCAATACATTCTTTCATTTCATCTGTTTTGTTGCGACAAAGATCGACATTTATTGATTTAATATAAATCTGATGCATTAATAGTATTATAAATGTGATGCATATGCAGTGGGAGCAAATTTAATATGTATTTCTAAGTGAGAGCAAATTTACTATGTATTTGCAGTTTGTTAGGAAACATTGGGATGATGTTTTTAATTTGATATTACTTTTTTTTTTGTGAGTTTGATTGTATATAAATTAGAGGCAGGAAGATCAGTCAAATATGTTTATTTAGAAAGCTGATAGATCCTGTTTGCCAGAATTAATCTATCTAAAAGGGATAATTGTCTTTTTTCCTTGTAGGGAAGAGGAACCTCATTTTCAGAATTTGAAGAAGCATAACGTAAAGGCAGACCCTATACTATATTTTGCAAATGATTTTGACAATGACAATGAAGAGGAAAAAGACTAGAATAGTAAGCTTTTCTCTTTTTGTTCTATTTTTGTTGCTAAACGTCTGACTTTTTAAAAGAGTTATTTTTGTCACGATTAGAGGAGTTGTTTATCGAAAATTATCATAATCTTATTGGTTAATGTAAGTGGGTCCGTTTTAATTGCAATCAACTGATGTTTATACAAAACTATAAATTTATGATCCATTGATGAGATGCTAATGGAAGTGATATTGATGGTTTACAAATGGCTTGGGTGATGCGAGTAATAAAAATGTGGCAAATATAATCTCTCATATCCCAAAGTTGTCCTATCCAAATTATGTTTCCTTGGAAGGTTTTTATTGTGAATAAAAAAGTCATAAATTGTTGTTATGAATATATATCTACCTGGAGTTTCATTGGCTAATAATCTTTATGGTGTACACTCTAGCTTTGCTCATTGCTCTCTATATTCACAGTGTCGATGCAATAAAATATACATGTTTCTTTCTTATTGGAAATGCTAACCGGAAAACTGAAAATTAAATTAAGTTTAAAGTCCTGAAATGTGGCTTACAGGTGTTATACTGCACAACATATAACAGAGAAGATTGGCGTTTATAACTATGCAATTGTACATTTGGAGCTGATTTATGGCTGAGAACCGTTCTCCCATATGGACACTACAGAACCCTTCAGTTTATATTTTGGAATTGGGTATGTAAATTTGTTCCTTATACATAGAGTGAGATTTTGTAACACGATTTTCCAAAAGAATACACAGGTAAGATAGCCTTTATTTGTTAGTTAATGAACTCAGAAGATGAATTGAGAATTGATAAACTACAAAAGTTAATATAGTAATGTTTCCAGATGTGTATAAACTACTGTTGGTTTTGTTTTGTAGTAATATCTAGACTGAGTTTGTTTTCTGATGAAATAACATATATTCGATGCATATTATTAATAAGTAACATTTTGTGGCTACCAGCATTCCACTGTTTCAGTTTTGTAATGTGAACAGAAGAATTCAGTAATATTTGTTAAATGAACAGATGACCTACAATTGATTTCCACCTCCATGCATGCGAGTTGTCCGACTATTGCAGTGACTTTATTGCTTTGGAAGTTTGATTTATTTTGATCCTCAATTATTCAGTGTATACATAATGTACGCTTTGTCCCTCTTAACTTAAAAACTGTAATCTCTGTAATCTATTCTAATTCACACTATTCACATTGTTGAAAATATTGGAACTCCACAAATGTTTCTAAGTTGGTTTTTCTATTAAGTGGTTCAGTTTGGTAGTAATTTATACTAAAATAGGCGCATCGCACGGGCTGAAGTCTAGTTATTAAAAATACCAATTTTTAAACCTCTGTAAATAACATAGTATTTAAAAGGAGGTTTATAAACAGGTTTTGATTTTGAGTAATTTTGAACTTCAAAATTGTCCAAAGTAAGCACATAATGCATTAAGGACTTGAAACTTAAAATTTAAAGCTTGTGGAGGTGTTTGGAGATGCCATATGTTATCAAGTAAACATTGCTGTTTTTGATCAACTTTAACAAGAGTTCTAAATTTTTGAAGTGGATCCAAATATTGTTTTAGAGGAATATTTCCAAAAAATATTTGATCTTTAGAGATTTCTTTTGACTGAGTTTTTTCATCATCAGAGATATCCATTGATGATGTTGATCATTTTGATTTTTCCCTTTGTAATACTTTAGACTCTGGAAATTTTTCTTTTCCTCTGGGCTTAAGAATTCTTCGCTCCATACCCTGCATTCAAAAATTTTGAAATGTTTCGAGATAATAAGTCGGCAAGATTATTATTTTTTCCTTTAATATGTTCGAAATTTATGACATATCCATTACCTTGAATAAGATTTTGAAGATTTACCCATCTAGTTCTATTTATCTTTTTGCTATTTTCATTTTTTAGAAATCTTACAATAGCTTCACAGTCCGTTCTTACTGTAAATTCTTTATTAAGATAGATTTTAAATTTATCTAGCGCATTTATTAGTGCTTGGATTTCATAATCTAAAGACGTCCAATTTTTTTCTATTTTTCCAAAATTTCCACTTGCATATCCTGCAATTCTTTCTTCATTTTTAGTGGAATATTTATTTGGTTTGCATAATAAAATAGCTCCCCAAACTTCTTTAGATCCATCACACTCAATTATGATATAATCAGATGTTAAAGGGAGTTCTAAAAGCTTTATATTTTTTATTGCCTTTTTTATTTTCTGAACTAATAGTATATCTTCTTTATTAAAATTTCTTTGTTCATTTTTTGTTGTTTTACTATATAATGGGTCTGTTAGTTTACTTAAATTTGGAATGAATTTTCTAGCATAATTAAGTAGTCCTAAAAAGGCCTGGATTTGTTTTAATCCATCAAGTTTTTCAGGAAAATTTATCTATTTTTCTGCAATATGTGGCTGGAGTTCTATTTTTCCATTCCCTATTTCTAGTCCTAGAAAATAATTTTTTCTTTTAAATAACTCCATCTTATTTTTAGAGACTACTATTCCATTATTTTTAATTTCGCTAAATATTATTTCGAGATGTCTTTCATGTTCGCTTATACTATTACTTGCTACAAGTATATCATCTATATAGACAAGACAAAAATCATATTTTAGAAAAAATACTATCCATAAATCTCTGGAAAATGGATGGCGCATTTTTTAATCCAAAACTTAAGACATTCCATTCGAAATGTCCTTCTGAGCAAGTAAAAGTCGTCCATGGTTTAAACAATTCTTCAAGCTTTAATTGATTATAACCGGATTTTAGATCAAATTTAATAAAGATTTTTCTAGACTGTATTAGTCCTATTAAGCCATCGTTATTCGGAATATTATATCCATCATCTATTGTATTATCATTTAATCTTTTATAGTTATATACTATTCTGGCTTTTCCTCGCTTTATTTCAGAATAATTTCTTACAATGAATGCTGCAGTTCTATGAGGACTTTCAGATTTATTAATAAGCCCTTGTTTTAACATTTCTGGAATTTGATTTTTAAATTCTTCTTTATCTAAAGGACTATACTCAATATTAGCTGTGACTATTCTTATATCAGGATTTTTCAATTTTATTTTACAAACATATTTTACTTTTGTTTTAGTTATATCTTCACCGATTAGTCCTTCTTTTTCAAGTTTTTGAATTATAGGATAATTAATACTTTTTGTAATATCTGGTCTTTTTTCCAGTTCATGACTTAGAAAATTTTCTAAATAAGCGAGTGTATCATTTTCAATAAAATTTAATCGACTTTTATTTTCTTTCAAAAAATCTAATTGACCAAGCCTACCACGCTTTTGAGCGAACTCTGATGTTTGAGAATATCTATTTGAGGGAAAACTGTAGACTTGTTTAGATAAAGTTATATGGTTTTTTGCGATAGTTATACTTCCGTTTAGACTTGTTATAAAATTTAATCCTAAAAGAAAGTCTTTGGATTTTATTTCTTTAGGATTTATAAGAATTTGTGGTAATTCGTATTTAAAACTATAATTTCCAGCAAAGTCCAAAAATTGTATACCTAAAGCTTCTACATGGTGAGTTATTTTTATTACTCTATTTTCAACAGTTTTGGTTTCTAGATTATATCCTATAAGTTTATGATATTTTTGAGGTATTAAATCATATCCTATCATACTTTTGGTACTTCCTGTGTCTAGAAGTGCTGCTAGATTGATATAATTATTTTGATCTAGCCATACTCTGCATTGAAGAGTAATTAAATTTGCAATACCCTTATTTATACTTTCTTTACTCGTATTATTGTTAATTAAAACAGTGTCTTGTAATATTGTATGCATTTTATTACTTTCATAATTTTCTTGAAAGTCTTCGTTTATAATAGACTTTCCTTTAGACACTTTTTCTAGTTGTATTATTTTTAATTCAAGGTTTTTATAATTAATATTTTGATTTATTTCTAATTGAGAATACTTTTGTTTTAACAATTCGATTGCTAATTCATGTTTCTCAAGCCTTTCTTTATAGGAATTTGTATTTTGATTAACTTGGACTTGTTGTCCTTTCAATTCTGTTTCTATATCATACTTATTTTTTATACATAAAAATCATATTTCTTTAAAACATTTATTACATTGATATCTTTTATCTATAGCATGAAATAGGTTACATAAATAACAACTTATATGATTATTCCCTTAATATGAATCCAATTATGGACACATTCTTTTATTTCATTAACTTTTGTATTCATATATGTATAAGTAATTTTAGATATTTCTTCATTATCACTTATAATACTATAAACATAATTATTATCAGAGTCAGAACAAATTTCTTCGAAATCATATTGACCAATTTGTTCTATAAGATTTGATCGTTCTAAATTTCGAGGGTTTTTATTCTTATCAGGACATCTATTTGCTAGATGATTTATATTTCCACATATATAACATCTACAATTTCGTTTTTGGGGTCTTCTTAAATAATGATTCCTATTATATTTATTAAAAGTTTTACTTTTTTGAAGATATTTTTTTTCTTAGGTTTATCATAGTATCCATAAGCTTGAGGAGTATAAACAACTGTTTTGCAAAACCCCAAGCTTGCCTTTTGATTTGTTCATTCATAGTGGCCTCTTTGCATTTATTTTCTAGTTGATTAAAAGTATATGTTATTCTAGGTCCTATTCCTAGATTTGGTATATTATTTAAACTTTTCCATCCTTCATGAATGGTTCTTCCTAAATCTCCAGGCAGTTTTATAAAATACTTATTACAAAGCTCATCTTCCATAGCTTTACCAGTTTGAGATATTAGGTGAGCAAAATCTGTAGAGAATTCTTTTATATATTTAAAGTCTGAAATACTTAATTGTTCAAGATTTCTAATGGCTATATCTTGGATAAATGTATTTTCTTTAGAAGGATCTACTCCTAAAAGCAAAAATTTTATTTGACTTGTAAAATTATAAGGATTATCTCCTAATGATTTGATTCTATTAATCTCTTCAAGACTATTTTCTTTTTTAGATTGCCATATACCTAAAGCAGTTGGTCCTAAAGTTGTTTCTAAATATGCAAATATATCTATATTATCTTTTTTATTTGTCTCCCAATTTCGAACTACAGTTTGTTCCCAAACTAGAATTTCATCTGGCCATAATTGTGGGCTTTGTTACTGTATTACTAGCATATCTGAGCTATATAATTTTTCAATTGGCATACGACCTCCTTCACTTTTAGAATTAGATTCACCCTCATATTGTAGAGAAGCAGGTTTCCACAGTTGTCTTCCTGTATTTTCAATAGAGCCTTGATCAGGATGGACAAATTCTGGTTTTGCTCTTTTAGATGGAGTTATGGTATAGTCCATAAAGTTTGATTCTTTTTTATAAAAATCTCTTATCATTATTTCTCCATTTGCAATACTTGAGACTAAAGGAAGATTAAAATAATTTTCTAAAGTAGTGTATGCTTCTTCATATGTCATACTAAGATCAGTCATACATACTATCAGCATATCGTCTACTTGTTCTTGAATATTTTGTTCATTAATATTTTTATTAATTATTTGTTCAATTGAATTTTTAGTTTCTTCTATTTTGAAACCTGTTTCAATTGTTATATTATCTTCCTCTTCTTCTAACTCTTCAAATTTACAATATCCTATAAGATCAATCTGATCATAGTCTATTACATCGTTGTTATTTTCAGTTTCAGTATCATATATAGGTTTAGAATCATAAATATCTTGATCTTTAATATATTCATATAGCTAAATTCATACAGCAAGAGCATGACGCAAAGAGTTCTCAGTACAAATTGTTCGAAGAAACTCTGAATTACAAGGAAGAAATCATAAAGACTATGGAAAAAATGATCCAAAAATTAAACAAAGATCTAAATCAAGGTAAGATCAGAGACTCTGCCTTCTGTTATGAAGTTACAAAAAATGATCATAGTCTATTTCATTGTTGTTATTTTCAGTTTCAGTATCATATATAGGTTCAGAATCATAAATATCTTGATCTTTTAATATATTCATATAGCTAAATTCAGATTATGTTTCTTCATTTTTACTTTCTCTATTATAATCTGTAAATCTTACACTAGTAGACTCAGAATTTTCATATATTACACTCCTTTTAGGAACTAGTACTTGATTTGCATCTTCTTTGTAATCACTTAGATTCAATTCTAACCCTGCTAATTCTTCAGGATCTATTTTTATTAGATCAATCAGTCGAATACTTCTACAAACCATATTTTTAACTATTCCTTCTATATTTATTTTAAACTTCATTCCAGATTTATTACTAGCTTTTCCCAAAATTCCTATGCTAATAACAAGATTATTACCATCATAATTTTCATATCCTTTAGATTGAATTCCGAGTTTTAAATTTTTTATATCATTAATATCTTTTAGAATAGAAGGAGCACAATAAAATAAAGCACTATTTTGGCTCATATCTATTTCCATGCCAGATATGATAGCCTTTTTAACATTTGTTTTCCAAGATTTATCTAATAGTAAACTAAGAACTTTAGTTCCTAGTTTTTTTCTTCCTAATCCTTTTAGACCAATTGCAACTAATCCAATATGTACGAACTTTTTCTTTGTTTGTTTAATCTTTTTTATAGTTTCAGGAGTAATTAAATCTATAGTATAAATGTTATTAGTAACTCTTATACTTTCTTCTCTACTACTCCTTATTAATACCGTATTCATATTTATCATTCCTGTCTGATACAGAATTTTGGGGTTCAAAATATTTAATTGATAATTATTATATAATTCTAAATTTTGATCCGTATCAATTTCTTCTTCTATTTTAACCAAATTTTGATCGCTATTAGTAGGTCTTTTACTTAATATTCTATTCAAAAAAAGAATTTGAAGATATAATATCATTTATGTTTGAAGTACTATTTCGACCATGAATTATACTAGAAGTTTCTGAAAAATAAGAACTACTCATTATCGGGCATCCAAAATTTATATTTTGTAGGTTTAATTATATTTGGTGACCCTAGTTTGAAACCTTGTAATAAATTTGTAATATTTTCTAATTCCGTACTTAAATCAGAATAATTTTCACCTTCTAAAAATACTCTTAGATCCACCCCCTTTTTAAAAACACTCTTAGGTCCGTAAACATATACTAAAAGACTAAATTGCTCTTATTTATTTATTATGTTATTTTCTCCTTCTCTCTTCATTCTTTTTTACATTTCTTTGGGTTTATTTACAATATCACATATCACATTAAAGTTCCTGCCATTCTTTCCATAAAAAAAATTGTAAATTATAACATTGTTATATAAAATGTCTTCTTAGCATAAATTATAACATTGTTATATCATCCTCAAGAATGATATTTTTTTTATTTATTTTCATTAAAAAATATTACAACAAAAATTTATATAACAAATTGAAAATTTTCAAAAATTTACCAATCTAAAATACCAAAAATTACAAAAATTTACATATCTAAAATCCCAAAAATTACAAAAATTTACATATC
This sequence comes from Stenogyne calaminthoides, assembly GCA_037126765.1. Taxonomy (NCBI): domain Eukaryota; kingdom Viridiplantae; phylum Streptophyta; class Magnoliopsida; order Lamiales; family Lamiaceae; genus Stenogyne; species Stenogyne calaminthoides. Next base: position 4,164,118 of record JBBCBC010000010.1, read on the forward strand.
TAAAATCCCAAAAATTACATATTTTCGTCTTGATTCCAACATGAACATGTTCATCACAAATCGTGCATATGGTCATCATTTGTGATGAACATGTTCATCATCATCTTCAATTCACTTCCAACATCTTTCGTCATCTCCATCTTCATCTTCATCCTTATGAATTATAAGGAACTCAACACCAAATGAATCCAGAAAATTCAAAGGAAATAATAATTCAACAAAATACTTCAGTAGATTCAAATCAGCATGGGGTCGAACCTAACAAATTTCAACAAAAATATTTGCAACAGATTTAAAAAAAATATATCAAAGATCCAAAAAAATCAAATTCAAATCCAGAAATTCAAAGAAACCCCGAATTAGACGAATTCAGCACCAACCAAACCCAGAAATTCAAAGAAACCCACAATTAGACTCAACACAAAAACATCCTAACAACAAAAAAAAATCAGAAAAAATCAGATTTCAAAGAAATCAGATTCACAAATTTATACAACGCATTTTTCCAAAAAATCAGATCTAACAAATTCTCAAATCGCATTAGATCCAAAAACCCAACAAAATTTCAACAAGTTTCAACAGAAAAAGGGGAGCTCTATTAATCTTACCAGGAAAAGATGTCACCAACTCCGTCCAAAAAAGAGGCGCGCGACGTGGGGGTTTGGCGTCGGTTTGGAGCGTGGCGTGGACGCGGCTGAATCGGCGGGGCTAGAGTCTCCGTCGTTGGCCATTGAAGAGAAGAAGTGAGGTCTGTGATTTTGAATCGGTTGTGGTGAATTTGGGGAATATTTCTCTGATAGGAAAGAGAGAGAGAAACTGTTAGCGTAGGAAACATGGAAGAATGTCTTCAATGGTGGGTTCATGGAATTGGCGGTGGGTTCATGGCTTTTGGGGGGAGCAACAGATTTTGGGTATGCAGGTTCATGGATTTTGGATGTGCAGGTGGGTTATAATATTTGGGGGGAGCGGCAGATTTGGGGGCAGATGTGAGAAGTGGGATAAAGGGGTTGTTAGTAGGGTTGAGGGAGGGTGGGGTATTATAGGTATTTTAACTCTTATTTTGGACCTATGAGTGATTTAAAAAGATACTTGGACTTAGAAGTATTCTTGGTCCACCTATTAGTAATTAATTCTTCTTTCTTCAAATCCTTTTACTCTAGAATTTACTTCGTCTAACAATTTTTTAGTTTAAACCTTTTTTGATTTAGAATTTTCTATTTCAAGACTAATTTTTTGAATATCCGTATGAGATGGAATACCTTTTCTTAATAATTTTAATTCAGAAATAATCTGACTATTTTGGTCTTTAAAGAAATCTAAATTTTTTGCTAAATTTTTAATATCAACTTTTACTAATTTTAGTTCTTCAAACACTAAAACTAAAGTTATAGCCTTATTACACTCCAGTGTTAATAATCAGCAAGATTCTAAAAGTTTCGTGAAAGTTTTACTGTATGAGAAGAAATCCTATCCTAGAACAGCTAACAACCCTTTTTTTTTTTAACCATGAATATAACCTTATGACAACAAAAAACTTGTACAAAAACAGTTAATGATAACCAAATCATAAAAGAAACCTTCCGTCAAATAATAATCAAACTGTAAAATAATAATTCTTCATCTTGACGGGTTCTGAGTTGTAAATAGGATTTACACCACCTCTGGCTACCTCAATACTCAGCCTGTTCAAGCCTTTTGGCCTTATAATCTTACAACTCTAATACCATTTTAGGGGGGGGGGGGGTGTTTTAAGATTTTGGTACACATTAACCCTTCAAACGTGATTTTTAAATTCTTCTTTATCTAAAGGACTATACTCAATATTAGCTGTGACTATTCTTATATCAGGATTTTTCAATTTTATTTTACAAACATATTTTACTTTTGTTTTAGTGATATCTTCACCGATTAGTCCTTCATTTTCAAGTTTTTGAATTATAGGATAATTAATACTTTTTGTAATATCTGGTCCTTTTTCCAGTTCATGACTTAGAAAATTTTCTAAATAAGCGAATGTATCATTTTCAATAAAATTTAGATTATTAACACTGGACGTCTTTAGATTATGAAATCCAAGCACTAATAAATGCGCTAGATAAATTTAAAATCTATCTTAATAAAGAATTTACAGTAAGAACAGACTGTGAAGCTATTGTAAGATTTCTAAAAAATTAAAATAGCAAAAAGATAAATAGAACTAGATGGGTAAATCTTCAAAATCTTATTCAAGGTAATGGATATGTCATAAATTTCGAACATATTAAAGGAAAAAATAATAATCTTGCCGACATAAAACCAACAGGAAAATATTAAAACTCTTGAATTATAGGTTATGGATCTACAAAAAAGGCTCATACAGCAAGAACATGACGTAAAGAGTTCTCAGTACAAATTGTTCGAAGAAACTCTGAATTACAAGGAAGAAACCATAAAGACTATGGAGAAAATGATCCAAAAATTAAACACAGATCTAAATCAAGGTAAGATCAGAGACTCTACCTTCTGTTATGAAGTTACAAAAAATACATTCGAAAAATTCAAGGCAAGATTAATGGATATACCATGGATTGACATTATGAAACCAGTCCTTGATTATATATATATATATATATCCCCGAAATAATAGAATAAGTCACTAATTCAAAGCAAAACCCACAATTCATCTATGCCAAGATGTCTCCAAATCATTTCCACAAAAGATACACCATTAATTCGTCGTCAACATCACGTTTAGGGAAAAAGTTTACCTTATTCAGAAGAAGGTCTCTACAAATTCTCAAACTCTTCCATAATCGGAGTAGGATTGTAAAAGAAAATAGTCATCATAGCCAAGGATAGCCCCAAATTAAAATATCTCGACCATCACACACCTTCGGTACGTCTTAAAAACCCTTTTTTAACAAACCTTGATCATCGTGAATGCTAGACCAAGTAAGTATAACTAGGATTATTCCCCAGACAATCATCCAACAACTCATAATTACGGGCCTTGAGGATTTGACAAATAATCGCCATAGGATCATTGATAGGCCGTCAACCTATTTTCGCAAGTAATTAAAACAATGTTGAATAGGTGCAAATTCTTTCTCATCTCTTCCATTTGATACCTAAAGCATCTCCATTACTATACACCAAAACGAGTTCAACATCTTTTATAGTTCATCCAAAAGACTTGAGGGGAGTGGAGAAGTACCCATGCAATAATTATAAATTTCATCTTAAAAATTAAATTTTTGTGAAAGAGTCTCAATTTTTTTTTAGTTAGCTACAGTTTTATTTGATCCATTAATCTCAAGATTTTTGTCAATTAAAGGTGTTTCAGAAAATTAAGATATAAGTATCCACTAAAACAAAAGAAATTATCATTGAGATTTTATTTATTAATAGACTAGACTATTGCTTGTTACAAAAGTTTGCTGGAAAAAGTATTCAAAAATAATTCAAAGGGTCGCCTTGAAATTTTGACCCTTTTGCTAAATTGTTAACTCAACTCTCATTACTAACCTTCTTTCATACTATATTTTTTGTTTTTAGATGTGTTTGACTTTAGACATTGTGTTCAAAATTTAAGAAACTGGCTTTTGTTTTTGGACGATCTAATTGTGTACCCCTTCCTACTCCGTTCTAAAATATTGACAGATTTATTTTTTAATTAAAAGAAAAGAGAGGGGAGAGAGTATGGTGAAAAATATATATGCCACAAAAAAATTAGCAGTAACTTGAAAAGAAATGTGGATATGTTGTGCACAGTGCATTTCATTTTTATTTAAAAAACTTGCAACTTTCTACTAAAATTTACAATTTCTTACATTGAAACGTGCAACCTGTGTTCGTAAAATATAATTGCACGTTTCAGTATAACAAATCGAAAGTTTTAATACAACAAACTACAAGTTTTTAAAATACACCATGGAGTGCACGGTGCATACAAGACCTAGCCTAGAGAGAAATTTGAAAAAAATAGAAATATTGGTAATTATTTTAAAATAAAATTTAAATTCATAAGCGAAAACCAAGTTTATGCATGAATTCTATCAATATTATGCACAAATTATATCACTTTTATGCATAAAAATTATCACTGTTTAAAAAATAAAGCATTTTTAAATAACGATTTATTTTTACGTATAATAGTAATAGATATTATACATAACAGTGGTATTATATATACATAATAGTAACATTAGAAAAATCAATTTCATCGTGAATTCGGCTTACATAAATTTTTACCTCTTTCCTGATTATGAATTATGTTTCAATACTTTGTGGGTGTGAGATGATATGATGCTCAATAGATTTTGAATACTTTGCGGATGTGAGACAAGATAATATTCAAAAAGATTGAGACATGTCTTCAAATCAAGAGATTTTATTGTATGGTCGTGTATGAGATTATTAAAAGCTAATTAATTAAAAAAATAGAATGAGTTAATTGATAAGTGAGTAATAAGTAAAACAAATATAGTATTTAATTTAAACTTGTCTGACTAACACAATATCATACTTATCGCATAATAATTTGTGTCAAGTTAAATATGGGATTGATATTTTGCTTAATTAATATTTATTTTTTTCAAAAACAAAAAAATTTACTGCGTCACGTTCTAAGACCATCTCCAATGCATACTCCAAATTGAAGTTTTACTTCATTTTGAAGTATGGAGATGCTCCAATGCATACTTCAAATTGGTGTTTTTGAAATAAAATTTTGAATAATGTACTCTACATATGGAGTACTCTATATTAAAACTCTATACTTTATATCTATTATTTTATTAATATTCATAAATACAATTATACAATTGATTGAAAATATTTATTACAAATAATTTGTTAATATAAATTAAATTATTTATTGTGTAATTTTTTTTTCTTTTATTATTAATATTACATTTTTTTTAATTTAAAAATATTTATATAAACACAGTAAATAGTTGATGTATTATCTTTGCGTGTAACATTTTTAAGTTGATGTATGTCTTGTAACTTTATGTTCAAATAAAATTAATATTTAAAAAATAAAATTTTGTTTAGATATTAAAATTTTAATTTAAAAAATATTATATTCATATTCAATTAATTACTTAATTGATTTAATTTGATAATTAAATATTATATTCATATTCAATTAATTACCTAATTGTTTCTTCCCAACTCAGGTTGGGGCAACAATTATTATCGTTCTTTGCGTATTATTTGTGTTTTGTGATCGCAGTTCTCATCATTGGACTCCAACTTTATTGACTCCGATGTGCACTGGTCCGCGTATCCGGTCGGACGAACATTTGGACTTTATCTTTGACCGGGTGCAACATTAATTAATTTTTATTTAATTAAAATTTCAATCAGTTTTTTATTTTGATTTCTTCAGCTTAAGCAAAAATATGTTAAATTTGGTTGCCGATTTCACTAGAGAATAGGTAATTGAAGAGTTCTTATGAAGTAGAAAGCGCCACATTTTGATATGGGTGTTAGTGTTAGTGTCCTAGAGACAATCTATTGTAAAGACATAATACTAGATGATATTCAGTTTGATTTAATATTATAGTCCACTTAATATTAATGTATGACAATACACTTGTTTGAATATTATGTTTGATTGTTTGCATTTATTCATGCAAGTGTTCTCATGAGTCATTGTTGTCATTGAGGTTGTGAGAACTCAGATGACTTAAGAATGATTCTCAAATAGCCCCGATCAAGGATCATCAAGAATGGGATATTGATGATGCAATGAAGATTGGTGTGCGATCTGCATCATACTCTTAGAGAGTGTAGTAAGATCTCACTTACTACGAGATACTAGGTATCTCATGATGGATGCACAGATACCTTGGAGGGTATTGATATACCCTTCCGAGAAACCGTTTGATGTATTTCCACTATATGTGTCTACGGGTGTCTCGGTTAGTGGGAGCAATGCGATACTCCTTTGACTTGAGGTCAATACGCACGACATGTGTGGGATGATGAACTTTGACCATGACCGACGCTTGCACACGTCTATGGGTAGATATGACTTGGATTGAGTTCATCACGAAGTGCATGTGCGTGGTAGTTGAGCCAAGAAAAGGATTAATTCCTCAAAGTGGATTTAGAGAGAATATTCATCTTCTCATCATAATTGGATCAAAGTCATCGGCCGATGCACGTCAACTTAGACTTTGTGGCTAAGTGTGACATACATGATCAATTAGTGATTAGAGATAATATGATTAAGTTATTTGAATAGACACTTCATCATGTTCAAGACTTAATCGAGTATTTGCGAATGAAAGGAGGAAATCATAATAGCCCATGTTTCAGTTACAAGTAGTTGCACGTTTCTCGCAACATGCCTCATATATTGAGAATGTCTGATTTATTGTCTAGGGTTCAATTAAGACCGTTAGTTTGACTAATCGCACGATATAGGGCCTATGGGACACACAACAAGTAGTTCCCTTTTACGGATTATAGTTGGTTGATTAAATGTTAAATTAGATTAAATATTTAATTTATGGAGAATTAATTAATAATAAATTAATTTGGAATTAATTATTATTAATGTTTAATTAAATTGAATTTAATTAAATAGGAATTCCCAATAATAATATATGGAATATTATTATAGGATTTAATATATATGGAATCAAATCGTAGAGATTTGACATATATGAGAATTAAATCCGTAGAGATTTTATATGTGGGAAATAAATCTGAGAAATTTATTTAAATAAAGATTAGGGATTTTATTTCCCAATCAGGTTAGTTTAAGATTTAAGCTAAGTCTTTCCTATATATATGAGCTCTTGGGAATTCACAAATAACGTTAATTCATATTTCTCCATAAAATCTAGAATATTAATTTTCCTAGCAAATTCCGTCTCAGATTCAACGCTGACAAATCTGTGCAAGTCCGTGGACGGGGATTACGTGGATACCATAGTAGAAAAATATGTGTACGATTTACTGTAAAATTTCTCTTTATGTTTATACGTATTTAATTATGCAATTACGTGTTCGTTGTTGGTGAATTGTTTAATTCCGCTGCGCATGTATTACATGTTTACATGCCTATAAATTCCAACAGTGGTATCAGAGCTACAGGCTCTTGATTAATTACGTAATTGAAAAGTTTTTTTAAATTTTTTAATATGTTGGGCACGTCTGTTTAGAACAGAGCGCACCCTTAATTGATTTTTGGGGTTTCTTTTTTTTTTTTGTGAGGAAGAGATGAGAAACTCCCCCCACCCGTACCGTTGGCCCCTCAGCCTGGCGGGTTGTAAATCGAAGGATGTGCCCAAGTGACAGACACTTGTGGGAGAGAGCCAACATGATTCAATCCCTAGGACAAACCCCCATAATATTTCAATGGAGAATTTATCCCACACCGAGTTCGAACCTGCGTTGCCGGGGGACTTCTCCCCACATCACCACAAGCTTTACCACTTGGCTATGCCCTTTTGGGGTTTCTTATGCTTCTTAGGGATGGCAATTGGGAGGGTTAAAACCCGGACCCGACACGAATCCGCCCCGGATCGGGTTAAACCCGTCAAAGCGGTTTTTGGTGGGTTAAACCGGTCAACGGGTTTTTTTTCTTGCGGGTCGTGGTTTTAACCAACCATTACCGTATATATATATATGTAATTTTCTAGGGTTTGTATTAGTAATTGTTTCCAATTTCTTCAACCACTTTCCCGTTTCTACCTCTCACGACTCACGAGAGCAGTGCTACGACGTCCTCCATCTGACCATCTCCTCTCCTCACCCCACCCCACCGCCGCAATCACCGCGGGTTAAACCAAGACACCCGTCGCGAGGCGCGTAGTCCACCACTCACCACTTCCCCAAATATAGTTCGCACCAGCCGCCACAATCACCGGCCGCGCCTTTGCATCCACTGGGCGCCACGCTTCGCTCATGAAAGCGGCCTATGACCATGACTTCATGCCGGGCCCGACCGACACGGACTTCCCTCTGTGGCGGCGCCCGGCAGTGACTGCTAAACAAACCCGTATAATTTTTCATCATAAAAACATATTCCCAAAATTCAATTACTGTATAGAAGATTTAAAGAAGCAACTCTTAAAGAGTGTAAGTAAAATCATAAACCACTTACATAGGCTTATGCTTCTCCTCTGCCAGAATAGCATCATTCGACTTAAGGCCATATCTGTTGTTAAAAACCAAAAAGTTAAATTAGCTTCAATGCAAATCGAAAGATTGCAGATGTGCAACCGTGAATAAAAAGATCTACACAGAGGAGTTGAAGAAATTACCGGAAATATGGATGGAACCAACAATTTTGGGTATGAACAATCTAATAAAAGGCCTAAAATTGCGAGGATTTCATAGAGGATATGTCCAATATGAATGTTATGATCAAAGAACGGATAACCACTTATCTAAAAACTCAAGCTGATTTTTTTAGAAATATAAACTGGCTGCTGGAAAAAATTGAGGAAAAATTGGAAGTCTGAAAAGGGCGACAAACTGGCTGCTGGAAAATTAGTTGTGTTATCCTAAATCTATATAGTGTTTGATAGTGTTTGATATGTAAATATTTGATATTTGATATTTGATAGCTTATAATCCGAATCAGATAGTTTAAATACTAATCTATCTATATTTTTTAAAATAGATGGAGTTCAGAGAAGGAGAGCTAAGCTAATTCAAAGGATCGCTCCATTAAATAATCCTCAAGAAAGTGATGTAGCAACGAATATGACTTCTGGAGAAGGAGAAGATGAAGATCAAGAGCATGATGGTGAAAATGATGATAACTTGGGAGGTGAGAATCTGATTGGTTCAAAAAGAAAGTTTACATCAGATGTATGGATTCACTTTGAAAGGTTAAGTGAAAAAGCGAAACTCAGTATGCCAAGTGTATTCATTGCAAAAGAGTTCTCAAATGTCCATCAACTTTTGGGACAACTAGTTTGAGGAACCACTATAATAAAGCTTGCAAGAGTAGACCTAGAAAAATGGATATCCGTCAAAGTGTGTTGATGATGAGCAAGAAAGCTAGTGGTGATTCTAGTGAAGAACTTACAACACATGTTTTCAACCAAGAGGGTTCTCGGCGTGAACTTGCTAATATGGTTATTTTGCACGATTACCCTCTTAGTATTGTGGACCATGTTGGGTTTCGAAGATATTCATCAAGCCTTCAGTCGTGTTTTAACATGATCTCAAGAAACACACTTAAAAGTGACATTTTGAAGGTTTACGGTGATGAAAAGGCAAAATGTTACAAATTGGTGAGCAAACTTAAGTCTCGGATTGCAATCACAATCGATATGTGGACATCGGATAGTAGTAAGAAGGGGTACATGGCAATTACATGACATTTCATTGATGATTCATGGATTCTTAGAAATATTCTTTTGAGGTACGTAAAATCCTATATTTTTATCTTTTTGATATATTTGCAAATTATATCTCTAATATTTATTTGTTCAACATAGGTTTGTATATGTCCCTGCACCGCATACGGCCGAGGTTATGGCTGTAATTCTTGTCGAATCATTCATGGCTTGGAATATTGAAGCGAAAAGTGTCATCAATTCTTTGATAATTTGCTCGACCAATGATGCCATGCTCAAAGCTATACCAGGTAAACTTCCAAAGAAAAACTTTCTTCTAGATGGGAAGGTACTTCATATGCGATGTTGTGCTCATATATTGAATTTGATTGTGAGAGAGGGCCTTGGACTTGAAGTGATTAATGTTGCAATTGGTAGAATACATGAGAGTGTAGTTTATTGGAATGGTTCACCTGCTAGAGTAGAAAATTTTCAATTTGCTGCTGAACAAGTGGGAGTTGATTGCTCTAAGATGTTGTCTCTTGATGTTAAAACTCGTTGGAATTCGACTTACTTGATGTTGGAGACTGCGATTAAGTATAAAGATGTTTTCTATAGACTTAGCTGGCAGGATAAGAATTATAAAAGTCTACCATCTATTGAAGAGTGGGAGAATGTAATTGAATTGTGTGGGAAATTGAAGTTATTTTATCGAGTGACTGAGATGTTTTCTGGAACTCTATATCCCACATCTAATTTTTACTTTCCACGGATTTGTGATATCAAAATGTTGATAAATAAGTGTTTGGTGAGTCCAAAGCCGGTTGTAAAACTTATGGCTGAAAAGATGGCGGAGAAATTTGATAAATATTGGAACGATTCGCATGTTTTAATGGGGGTTGCTGCTGTTTTGGATCCTAGGTTTAAAATGAAATTGGTTGAGTTTTATATTCCTTTGATCTATGGTGAAAATTCAGATTCTAAGTTGCATGAGATTCGACAAAATTGTTACGATTTATTGGCTGATTACCAATCTAGATCATTGAGTGAGAACTTGGGTGACAATTATTTGGCTATTTCATCACCCGATGTTTCTAGTACAATAATTGATCTAGTTGAGAGTGATACCTTACACATGTATGACAAATTTGCGGCTTCAAATTCAAGTTCTTCTAGTTCATTGCCAAAAACCACGGAATTCGACATATATTTGGATGAAGGTGTCTTGCCAAGAGCTCAAAATTTTGATATTCTTAGTTGGTGGAAAACAAATGGAGTTAAATATCCATGTTTACAAAAGATGACAAGAGACATTTTAGCTATTCCGGTTTCAATAGTTGCATCTGAATCAGCTTTTAGCGATAGTGGTCGATTGATTAGTCCACATCGTAGTAAACTTCATCCAACTACTATTGAGGCATTGATGTGTAGCCGTCGTTGGTTATGGAACGAGGAAAAAGGTAAATTTTTATTATATTTTTAACATCGGTAGATTTCTAATTCATATACTAAACGTATGATATAAATCCTATAATTCACCATTTTAATGTTTGTAGGCTCTTCATTATCAATTGATCCTCTTTTACCAAGTTTACTTGACGAGGAAGAAGATGATGAGTAACACGGAGGTTGACACTTTGAAGAAGATAATCTTGAAGAATGTATCATCGGGTGTTGAAAATGAGACGCTTCTTTATTACGCTACTTTTTCATTGAACAATGTATGATTTTGAAGTTTTATGCTTTCTTTGATGTGGATTGATTAAGACTTTCGACTTTTGTGCTCGCTTTGTTGTTTATTTTAATTTGAATGATTCTAGTTTATGTTTTATTTTTTAGGAATGAAATGTATTTAAAAATGATATGTATGAAATTAGGAGTACGAATTAAAAAATTAAGAGAAAATAAAATTAAATATGCGGGGCGGGTTAAACCCGTCGGGTTCACGGGGCGGGTTTCGGGTTATGGAATTTTCTGGCGGGGCGGGTTACGGGTTTGGCCATACCCGTCCCAAACCCGCCCCGTTGCCATCCCTAAAAAATGTGACGGCGCCCATATAAGTGTTAGTCCGTGTAATGTCATGTTTGGGTAGGTGGCGCCCAATAGATGCTCAAATGTGATGTCGATTAACATGTTCGGATCTCGGTTAAGCAATTAATACCCAGCCTTTAAAAATGTTCCTCAATAAAATATGGTTTTCTCATTAATTTGATAAGATGTCTTCCATCAAAATTAAAAGTAAACTGGAGCTTTCGTTCCAATGAGTACTTAAAGACCCTCGTCTTTTGCTCGGATCTACATCTAACGGGACTTTTATAGGGACATGTAATATCGCCGCTTGATGGTTGTAAACCAACTTAACTTTGTTTCGCTAGCCCTCGCGGGGAACAAAGGGTAAGGGACATCAGTCGAACTAGGTTCGACAAACTAGGAATTGCAGTTTTTGCAATTGGTTTGGAGACCTACCAGTTATGTTATTGTAATGATCAGCCCTCGCTGTGATTATGATAGTAGTAATGTGGATCCTAGTCCATTATAATTTATATTTGATATAAATTCGTACATTTTCGATGAGGTCGTTAAGTATGTGAAAATAATGGAGACAAAATAAATACAAAAGAAAGACCATGTTTATATTGATTGCTGAATATTGATCATAGAAATTATGTGTTTAATACCCATTTTATTCTATTTATCTTGGTCAGTTGAAATGTATAACTGTTCTTGAGATGTGTTTTGGAAACAAACAAAATTGGCTAGGCCAAATTTTCTGGACCGGCACCTGAATGTGTGTTTGGTGCTAAGGCAAGAAAATATTGAGTACGTGTTGAACACGCCAATCCCTGTTACCCCTGCAGCTGGTTTCTTGAGACAGCTACGTTTGACATAGCAGCTCAGAATAAGCATCAAAAGGATGCTTCCCAGACGCAGTGTGTGATGTTGCTCGGCATGACTCCCGAATCGCTTAAGGCAACATGAGAAAATGGGTCTCTTCTAAATGCTCAAGCATCTGAAGGATCTCTCTGATTCTGAATCTCATTCTGAGATTTATGAAGTGATGAGAGGTCTGTTCAGATGCCGGTTAGCTAAAGGAGAGAAGATTTCACCTCATGTGCTTAAGATGATAGACCTAATTGATAAACTTGGTAATTTAGGCTTTGAACTAAGAGACCAACGCTTTCATTTATGCTATCCTCCAGTCGCTCTCGGATTCATATTTTAGCTTCATTGTGAACTACAATATGAATAAGACGGATGCGACCATGCCTGAACTTCACAAGGTGCTCAAGACTTTTGAGTTCACTTTCACTAAGATGGTGTTCAAAAGAAGGAGTAGGTAGACGAGGATGTGTGCCTCTACTATAAGTAGAAGAGGGCACTGGAAGAAGGACTATAAGGTTCTGGTTGCTGAAAAGAATGCACTGGGTGCTTCTAGCACTAGAACATATATGTTTGTTATTAAGATAAACATGTCCACTAATAGCGCTAACTACTTGGTATTAGATACCAGATGTGGCTCTCACATTTGTACAAATGTGAAGGGGCTCATATGTCTTAGGACAGTTAGGGCGGGTGAAGTCGTCTTACACGTGGAAATGAAGCAAGAATTGCTAACTGAACGCGTGGGAACTTATGTTTTAGACTTACCCTTTGGTTTTAGATTAGAACTTAATGATTGTCATTTCGTTCTTCCTATTACTCGCAACATTATTTTCATTCCTATGTTAGACATTGAGGGTTATTCCTTCCATTTTAGTGAAAATAATTGTTATTTCACGTTGAATGGTGTGGTTTATGGGAATGCCCCTATGGTGAATGGTTTATACTTGTTGCATTATGGATATAATGTTCTTAATATACAAAATAAAAGACTCAAACTTAGTAATCATGAAAACTCGACTTACTTATGGCATTGTAGACTTGATCATGTAAACGAAAAAGGAATTGCAAGGTTAAGAAAGTTAGACTACTTAACCTCATTCGACTGTGAGTCTTATGGAGATTGTGAATCTTATCTCATGGGCAAGATGATCAACAGACCCTTTCTGGGAAAGGGGTGCATGCCAAAGAAGTTCTAGAGTTGATCCACAATGATGTATGTGGACCATTGCCCACTCTAGCTAGAGGTCACTTCGGATACTTCATCACTTTTACTGATGATTTCTCAAGATACGGATACATGTATCTTATGAAACACATATTCGAATCTTTTGAGAAATTCAAAGAGTTTAAGGCTGAATTAGAGAAGTAACTTGGTAAGAGTATCAAGACTCTTCGATCAGATCGAGGAAGTGAATACCTTAGCCATGAATTCACTGATTACTTGAAGTTACATGGAATCCAGTCACAATGGACTTCTCCCGGAACACCTCACATGAACGGTGTGTCCGAGAGGAGAAACCGATCCCTGTTAGACATGGTGAGGTCCATGATGAGCTTTTCCTGTCTTCCGACATTCTTATGGGATACGCGTTACAAACCTCAATTTACATTCTGAATATGATTCCATCTAAATTGGTTGAGCATACATCATATGAACCATGGTGTGGCAAGAAGCCAACTTTTACACATATCAAACATGGGGTTGCCCCATGATTGTGAAAAAGATGCTTACCGACAAGTTGGAATCCAAAGGTGAAAAGGGTTACTTTGTGGGATATCCTAAGGAAACTAGAGGATAGTACTTCTATCTACCTGAGAAGCAATCAGTGATTGTTTCTAGGCAGAACAAGTTCCTAGAAGAAGACTATGTCTTTAAGGAACAAGGTCGTAAGCTGATAGAACTTGAAGAAATTCAAGAACCACAAATTAACAAAGAGACTGATATTTTGTCAAAGCAACATGACAAGGAATCAGTGGAGCATTCAACAACTTTCACGGTGGGAGTCTTTCACTAGGTGATCGTCTTTCAGCCAGTGGGAGCGTAATTGGAGTATGCTTGCCAGTGCAAGAACTTCCAAGTGGGCTGAATGAGAACAACATAGTTCAAACTCCCGCCCAAGAGGCATCTGAAAGTGTAGCTCTTGAGGACTCTAAAGGACATTGATGAAATCGATGCACCACAAAATTTTCACGATCAGAATGTACAGTCTTCACAACCACAGCTCCGTAAGTCAATTAGGAATCGTAATCCTCCCATTAGATACGGTTACCTCTTGGAGGAACTCGATAATATGGACATACCGGATAAGGACGATCCTAATACTTATTCTGAAGCAATATCGATATTGATTCAGGGAAATGGCATGAAGCCATGAAATTCGAGATGGACTCGATGTACACCAATCAAGTCTGGGACTTGGTTGAGTTGCCTAAAGGGGTTAGACCCATATTTTCAAATGAGTCTTCAAGCGTAAGACCAATGCAAATGGAAAAGTACAAACCTACAAAGCTAGGTTGGTGGTGAAGGGTTATAGTCAACGCAAAGGCATTGACTATGACGAGACCTTCTCACCAGTTGCAAAGATCAAGTCCATTCGAATTTTACTTGCGATAGCAGCACACTATGATTATGAGATTTGACAGATGGACGTCAAAACAACTTCCCTCAATGACAACATTGATAAAGAAATGTTTATGACTCAACCGGAAGGTTTTATATCTAAGCCAAATTCTTATCTAGTATGCAAGCTAAAGAGATCCATCTATGGATTGAAGCAAGCTTCTAGGAGTTGGAATTTCCGATTTGATGAAGCTATCAAGTCCTTTTGACTTCATCATTAATTCGGAAGATCCTTGCGTTTATCGTAATTGCGGCGGGAAGAATATGTAGCGTACCCAGCACTACAAACACAATTATCCATATTTTTTGGTATAATTTTCAGGAAATAAGAAGGTAATTGCGTATAGAAGAAGAGAGTAAGAGATCGAGAGATGAAGATTTGAAGAATTTGGGAGAGAGAGAATTAGATAGAGAGAGAGATAGTTAGAGGAGAGGGAATAGTGTAATTTTTTCTGATATCTCATTCATCGGCCGTTGGCCATATTTGTAACAAACAGTGGGGTCCACATACAGATGGATATTCCTTAGGTAATTTAAATACATAATTAAAAATAGATAATGGAGATTCTAGATCATTCTCGGTGTCTGGGCCCAACACTGAGAAGCCCAACATTTCCTCGTTCAGATAAATCCACTCAGGTGGATTTGACTCAGGCGAATTCTGCTCGTTCAGATATATCCACTCAGGTGGATTTGGCTCAGGGGAATTCTGCTCATTCAGGTACATCCACTCAGGTGGATTTGACTCAGTCAGATAATGACACTCAGGCGGATTTGGCTCAGGTGGATTTGGCTCAGTCAGATAAATCCACTCAGGTGGATTTGGCTCAGTCAGATAAATCCACTCAGGTGGATCCTGAGACTCAGGTCCCTCGTTCAGATAATTACACTCAGGCGTATCCTGAGACTCAGGCATATTCTTCTCGCTCAGGTAAACCTGAGCGCCCGACTCTTCAGCATCCTTTAACCTGAGCGAGCCCTCCTCATTCAGACTAACCTGAGCGCCCATAATTAAATCCCCAATCCCACTATGAATGAAATGGGCCAAGCCCTGAAGAATATAATAGATCATCCATTTTCCATATTTCATGCTCATGACAATACTCCCCCGTTTTTGAGATCCTTGTCCCCAAGGATCTAAGACGAGAACTCTTCCATCTAAAATTTGATCTCCATCCATGTTGCTCGCTCGTGTAACAATTATCACAGTTGGTGCAAAATCTCAAGCGTCGTCAATTCCAGCAGTTCGTCATCGTTTCGAGACATCGACAAAACATTTTTCCTTGCCTTGTTTTCCAAAATTCCCACAAATTGTGGTATAATTATTTGAGAAGTATCAGCCAATTTGAAGATACTGTAATGAGCCTGAGCCCGATTCTTCACCCCCAAACCCATACTCTTGTTCGCAATATCTAATGATTTCGCACAAATTTTCACAATATCATCGGTGTAGTTGAAATTGAAGGACAAATCGACCTGATTTTCACCCAGGTTGACTGTGATTGGCTTACCTTGAATAATATTCAGGGTTGCATCAATTTCTTCCAGGACTGCGTCATATTTCTCAGGGGTTTGAGCAATAACATCCTCCAACTGATAAGGAGAAGGTTCAGTATCAGAATCTCCTGCCATTTCAATATAAGATAATTCCTCTTCTTCAATAGTGATGGCTTCAATAGTTTCCAAATACTTCCTTCCTAGCTCAATTGTTTGTTGCAAGGTGGTTGGTTCAAACATTGTGATGAAAGCTTGTGATTCTTCAGTGAGCCCACTAATAAAACTAGCAACAAAATATTCTTCAGAAAAATCCCTGTTGTTCAATAGTAGCAACTCAACCTTCGATTCTACAAATTTTTCTACATAATCTGAGTAAGAACCACTGTGCCTTAATTTATAAAATTCTGAATTAATTTTAGCTTCTTTCCATCCCTCAAATCTAGCAGATAACACTTCTAAAAATTGTTGCCATGTAATATCTACTTGTTTTAGCCTGGAATTTTGACACCAATGTGCTGCCTTACCCTCAAAGTGCACACACGCTAGTTTGATTTTTTGTGAATTCATTATATCAGGAATACATTTAAAATACCCATTGCATTTGAGGATCCAAAGCCTAAGACGAGTACCATCAAAATGGGGAAAATCTACTTTAGGTAAGGGGTTCATAGCTTGAATACCTTGAAACTCTTTTCCAATTGCAATTCCCGAATCATCAATTAAATCTCCTTCATGGAAGATCTTTTCCTCCTTGAGCCGTTGATTAGGCTCATAACCCACTACCCGAGAATAGTGGGCTCTGATACCAATTGTAGCGTACCCAGCACTACCAACACAATTATCCATATTTTTTGGTATAATTTTCAGGAAATAAGAAGGTAATTGCGTATAGAAGAAGAGAGTAAGAGATCGAGAGATGAAGATTTGAAGAATTTGGGAGAGAGAGAATTAGATAGAGAGAGAGATAGTTAGAGGAGAGGGAATAGTGTAATTTTTTCTGATATCTCATTCATCGGCCGTTGGCCATATTTGTAACCAACAGTGGGTCCACATACAGATGGATATTCCTTAGGTAATTTAAATACAGAATTAAAAATAGATAATGGAGATTCTAGACCATTCTCAGTGTCTGGGCCCAACACTGAGAAGCCCAACATTTCCTCGTTCAGATAAATCCACTCAGGTGGATTTGGCTCAGGCGAATTCTGCTCGTTCAGATATATCCACTCAGGTGGATTTGGCTCAGGGGAATTCTGCTCATTCAGGTACATCCACTCAGGTGGATTTGACTCAGTCAGATAATGACACTCAGGCGGATTTGGCTCAGGTGGATTTGGCTCAGTCAGATAAATCCACTCAGGTGGATCCTGAGACTCAGGTCCCTCATTCAGATAATTACACTCAGGCGTATCCTGAGACTCAGGCGTATTCTTCTCGCTCAGATAAACCTGAGCGCCCGACTCTTCAGCATCCTTTAACCTGAGCGAGCCCTCCTCATTCAGACTAACCTGAGCGCCCATAATTAAATCCCCAAGCCCACTATGAATGAAATGGGTCAAGCCCTGAAGAATATAATAGATCATCCATTTTCCATATTTCATGCTCATGACAATACTCCCCCGTTTTTGAGATCCTTGTCCCCAAGGATCTAAGACGAGAACTCTTCCATCTAAAATTTGATCTCCATCCATGTTGCTCGCTCGTGTAACAATTATCACAGTTGGTGCAAAATCTCAAGCGTCGTCAATTCCAGCAGTTCGTCATCGTTTCGAGACATCGACAAAACATTTTTCCTTGCCTTGTTTTCCAAAATTCCCACAAATTGTGGTATAATTATTTGAGAAGTATCAGCCAATTTGAAGATACTGTAATGAGCCTGAGCCCGATTCTTCACCCCCAAACCCATACTCTTGTTCGCAATATCTAATGATTTCGCACAAATTTTCACAATATCATCGGTGTAGTTGAAATTGAAGGACAAATCGACCTGATTTTCACCCAGGTTGACTGTGATTGGCTTACCTTGAATAATATTCAGGGTTGCATCAATTTCTTCCAGGACTGCGTCATATTTCTCAGGGGTTTGAGCAATAACATCCTCCAACTGATAAGGAGAAGGTTCAGTATCAGAATCTCCTGCCATTTCAATATAAGATAATTCCTCTTCTTCAATAGTGATGGCTTCAATAGTTTCCAAATACTTCCTTCCTAGCTCAATTGTTTGTTGCAAGGTGGTTGGTTCAAACATTGTGATGAAAGCTTGTGATTCTTCAGTGAGCCCACTAATAAAACTAGCAACAAAATATTCTTAAAAAAAATCCCTGTTGTTCAATAGTAGCAACTCAACCTTCGATTCTACAAATTTTTCTACATAATCTGAGTAAGAACCACTGTGCCTTAATTTATAAAATTCTGAATTAATTTTAGCTTCTTTCCATCCCTCAAATCTAGCAGATAACACTTCTAAAAATTGTTGCCATGTAATATCTACTTGTTTTAGCCTGGAATTTTGACACCAATGTGCTGCCTTACCCTCAAAGTGCACACACGCTAGTTTGATTTTTTGTGAATTCATTATATCAGGAATACATTTAAAATACCCATTGCATTTGAGGATCCAAAGCCTAAGACGAGTACCATCAAAATGGGGAAAATCGACTTTAGGTAAGGGGTTCATAGCTTGAATACCTTGAAACTCTTTTCCAATTGCAATTCCCGAATCATCAATTAAATCTCCTTCATGGAAGATCTTTTCCTCCTTGAGCCGTTGATTAGGCTCATAACCCACTACCCGAGAATAGTGGGCTCTGATACCAATTGTAGCGTACCCAGCACTACCAACACAATTATCCATATTTTTTGGTATAATTTTCAGGAAATAAGAAGGTAATTGCGTATAGAAGAAGAGAGTAAGAGATCGAGAGATGAAGATTTGAAGAATTTGGGAGAGAGAGAATTAGATAGAGAGAGAGATAGTTAGAGGAGAGAAAATAGTGTAATTTTTTCTGATATCTCATTCATCGGCTGTTGGCCATATTTGTAACCAACAGTGGGTCCACATACAGATGGATATTCCTTAGGTAATTTAAATACAGAATTAAAAATAGATAATGGAGATTCTAGACCATTCTCAGTGTCTGGGCCCAACACTAAGAAGCCCAACATTTCCTCGTTCAGATAAATCCACTCAGGTGGATTTGGCTCAGACGAATTCTGCTCGTTCAGATATATCCACTCAGGTGGATTTGGCTCAGGGGAATTCTGCTCATTCAGGTACATCCACTCAGGTGGATTTGGCACAGTCAGATAATGACACTCAGGTGGATTTGGCTCAGTCAGATAAATCCACTCAGGTGGATTTGGCTCAGGTGGATTTGACTCAGTCAGATAAATCCACTCAGGTGGATCCTGAGACTCAGGTCCCTCGTTCAGATAATTACACTCAGGCGTATCCTGAGACTCAGGTGTATTCTTCTCGCTCAGATAAACCTGAGTGCCCGACTCTTCAGCATCCTTTAACCTGGGCGAACCCTCCTCATTCAGACTAACCTGAGCGCCCATAATTAAATCCCCAAGCCTACTATGAATGAAATGGGCCAAGCCCTGAAGAATATAATAGATCATCCATTTTCCATATTTCATGCTCATGACATAATATTATTTTCATAATTGGGTATGTTGATGACATATTGATTTTGGGAAACAATATCCCGTTAACGCAGTCCATTAAAGATTTGTTGTTAAAGACCTTCATGATGAAGGGTCTTGGTGAAGCCTGCTACATTCTAGGGATCATGATCCACAGGGATAGATCCAAGAGGATGTTGGGGCTGTCACAGTCCACCTATGTAGACAAGGTGTTGAAGCGTTTTGCGATGAAGAACTCTAAGAGAGGATCTCTATCGGCAAATCATGTGATAAAGCTATCAAAGAATGATTGTCCTTATGTTGAAGCTGATATCAAGCACATGAAAGATGTCCTATATGCATATGCAATTGGGTCAATCATGTACGTCTGACTTGCACTAGGTCAAACGTGGCATACGCTATCAACATCACTGATAGATACCAACAGAATCCGGGTGAGTCTCACTGGATTGCTGTCAAGACCATTATGAAGTATCTCAGATGAACTAAAGAATGTTTCCTTGTCTATGGTGGACAGTCAGAACTAGTAGTGACTGGTTATGCTGACGCAAGTTTCCAATCCGACTATGACGATTACAAATCACAGTCAGGTTATGTTCCACTCTCAATGATGAGGCGGTCAGTTGGAATAGTTCCAAGCATGTCGACCGTAGATTCAACAGCCGAAGTCGAGTACATTGCTGTATTAGAAGCCTCAAGGAGGCTGTCTGGATTTTATAGTTCTTAAAGAGAACTAGGGGTAGTTCCGAGTACCAGTTGTCTAATAAAGTAGTATTAAGACAACGTTGGTGCGAATGCGCAAGCAAAGGAACCGAGATCAACAAACAGAAACAAGCATGTACCTAGACTTATCATTTGATCCGAGAGATTATAAGGATAGGAGAAATGGAATTAAAATGTATTCCCACATATTTAATTTGGAAGATCATTTCACCAAGACACTGAGTGTTCATGTACACACTAGACATTTGATGGTCTAGGAGTTAGACATGCAGGTGATTGACTCTAGTCCAAGTGGGAGATTGTTAGTGTTAGTGTCCTAGAGACAATCTATTGTAAGGACATAATACTAGATGATATTCAGTTTGATTTAATATTATAGTCCACTTAATATTAATGAATGACAATATATTTGTTTGAATATTATGTTTGATTGTTTGCATTTATTCATGCAAGTGTTCCCATGAGTCATTGCTGTCATTGAGGTTGTGAGAACTCAGATGACTTAAGCATGATTCTCAAATAAATTTCGATCAAGGATCATCAAGAATGAGATAATGATGATGCAATGGGGATTGGTGTGCGATCTGCGTCATACTCTTAGAGAGTGTAGTAAGATCTCACTTACTACGAGATCTTAGGTATCTCATGATGGATCTTGACAGATACCTTGGAGGGTATTGGTATACCGCCAGAAACCGTTTGATGTATTTCCACTATATGTGTCTCTACGGGTGTCTCTCGGTTAGTGGGGAGCAATGTGATACTCCTTGACTTGAGGTCAATCGCCCGCGACATGTGTGGGATGATGAACTTTGACCATGACCGACACTTGCACCCGTTTATGGGTATATATGACTTGGATTGGGTTCATCACGAAGTGCATGTGCGTGGTAGTTGAGCCAAGAAAATGATTAATTCCTCAAAGTGGATTTAGAGAGAATACTCATCTTTTCATCATAATTGGATCAAAGTCATCGGCCGATGAACGTCAACTTAGACTTTGTGGCTAAGTGTGACATACATGATCAATTAGTGATTAGAGATAATATGATTAAGTTATTTGAATAAACACTTCATCATGTTCAAGACTTAATCGAGTATTCGCGAATGAAAGAAGGAAATAGTAATAGCCCATGTTTCAGTTACAGGTAGTTGCACGTTTCTCACAACGTACCTCATATATTGAGAATGTCTGATTTATTGTATAGGGTTCAATTAAGACCGTTAGTTTGACTAATCGCTCAATATATGAGGGTCTATGGGTCACACAACAAGTAGTTCCCTTTTACGGATTATAGTTGGTTGATTAAATGTTAAATTAGATTTAATATTTAATTTATGAATAATTAATTAATAATAGATTAATTTGGAATTAATTATTATTAATGTTTAATTAAATTGAATTTAATTAAATAGTAATTCCCAATAATAATATATGAAATATTATTATAGGATTTAATATATATGGAATCAAATCGTAGAGATTTGACATATATGAGAATTAAATCCGTAGAGATTTTATATGTGGGAAATAAATCTGAGAGATTTATTTAAATAAAGATTAGAGATTTTATTTCCCAATCGGTTAGTAAAGATTTAAAATTTGAGTCTTCCCTATATATATGAAACTTCTTGAGAATTCACAAATAACGTTAATTCATATTTTTCCATAAAATCTAGAATATGAATTTTCCCTAAAGAAATTCGGCCTCAGATTCAATCTTTGACAAATCTGCATGTCCCAGGAATCCATGAGCAGGGGATTCGTGGATATCGTTGTAGAAATATCGTCTATTCTTGTAAGATTTCTCTTTATGTTTATATGTATTCAATTATGCAATTACGTGTTCGTTGTTGGTGAACTGTTTAATTCCGCTGCGCATATATTACGTGTTTACGTCCTTATAAATTCCAACAATGGAAAGCAGAATTTATTCTCCCTCTTCTTCTTCTTCATCATCGTTTTCATTCAATAATATTTCTTCACCCGATTCACCGTCTCATCTTCATCATCTGTTTCCGATGCCTTCATTCTTTTTTCCGATTTTTCTGTGTCTGTATCTCTTTTAGGAAGGTTAAATTCAAGGTCAAAGTAGGGCCCATCTTTGTCACCGACCATGGATACACTCATATTTAAAAAATTCTAAAGGTGAAATACAAATAAAAAAAAAAAAAAAAAAAAAATCCAACCATTTGAAATGGAGAGAGCCTCCACCTCCACGGGATACGATCCGTTCCCAAAGGGTCCGGTTATTAACACCCCATTATTAGGAGATACACCCCTCCATAATTTCGAAATATAGATGTTGAAATTGTATCTTAATTTCGAAAGTGATTTTTCGAAATCACTAACATATTTCGAAAAGAAGACGCCAAATTTTTTAAGTTTTGCAAAGTAAAATTCTGCTCGAAAACTTTCAAAACAAATGTTCAGAAATTAAGATACAATTTCAACACCAGTATTTGAAATTATGTATTAAATTCAAATTAAATTTTTCAAAAATATTTTATGGGGTGGTGTATCTCCTAATAATGGGGGTGCTAATAACCGGGCCCGTTCCCAAAATTTGAATGAATTTTGTCTCGTGTAATTTGTCCATGATAAAAATACTTATTTGGTCTTGACATCATAGTCCATAGGCAGACGCCACTTAGTCTTTTTTCGAGGCATCTTTTTGCAGGAATACAAAATACTTCTTCTTTTATATTTTTTCTTCTTAAAAAAGGAAAAAAAGAAAGAAAAGAAAAGAAAAGCCAATAAAAATCCGACAAGTTACGTGTAAGGCTCATTTGTTTCGTTCACCACGCAACACGTGGATCCCTCTCACAATACCCAAAATACCCCCAAAGACTTGCAATTTTCCCCTGTTTTTCTCCCACATTCGCTTCTAAACACTGCAGATCATCAGATCCTCTTCTGCTGCCAGGTAATTAATTTATCGTTTTTGTTTCTTTAGTTGCAATTCTTCATTTAATACATGCTACTGCTGTAATTTGTTCTTTGATTTTTGATGTCTCAACCGAATTTGCCGCTTTTAGAATTAATCATGGATGCCCCTTTTGCTCTCTACTTGTGCTCACTCAAATTGGTTTCTTTTTTCACATATTTTTCATTTCATTTCTTGATAGATTGTTGGGTACTTTTCTTCCATTTTATATTCTTTTTTTTTGCTATGTTCTGCCTTTTTCTTTGCGTATTTAGTAGATAGATTTATGGGGCCTAATGGGTGTTTAGTTCTTATGTTCTTGTTCATATCAAGTGTTTATAGCTGTAAAAATTGAATCTTGATAAAAGGGGGTTGATTTAGGGATGCTGATTTAGCTCATTTTGGTTTGGTGGATCTTTTTCCGGGTCGGGTCGGTTTGGTGAAGTGTGAATGGGGATTCAGACAATGAACTCTCATTTGGGTAGTGGAGGGAAGCAATCACATGTGCAGCACCCCTTGATTCAACGGTGCAACTCGTGGTTAGGGCTCACACTCGATGAAGTTGAGACCCATTTAGGTAATTTAACTAAACCGTTAGGAAGCATGAACATTGATGAATTGCTCAAGAAAGTATGGACTGCTGAGGCTAGTTACTCGTCGGGAATGCAAAATGTCGACACTACCCCTGCGGCGTCTCTCCAGCGCCAAGCGAGCTGGTCATTTGCTATGGCTTTTAGCGGGAAAACGGTGAACGAGGTGTGGAGGGATATACAGAGAGGGTATAAGATGGAGGGTATGAGTAGTCTGGAAAGAGACCCGACTCTTGGAGAGACGACTTTGGAGGACTTTTTGGTAAAAGCGGGGATGTATGTATCTAGTGCTTAGAATGCTTCGATCGAACCTATGATGTCGTTGGATAGCGCATTGAAGTCCCATAAATTCGAATCTCAGATGGGGTTGTCTCCTTCTCCATCTATGGATGAATTGTCTGATACGCCCTTGCCCGGAAGGAAGAGGCTCCCTGGGGACCTTGATAAGGCCATTGAGAGGAGGCTAAGACGAAAAATCAAGAATCGAGAGTCCGCTGCACGATCACGGGCAAGAAAGCAGGCATGATTCGAATTCATTTTGCTCTGTTACTCCCTCCGTTCCAATTAACTGCCGTTTTAGAGAAAAAAAATATGTTCCAAAATATCTGTCATTTTTTGTTATTTAGTATTACTATTTTCCAACTTTGCCATGTTCTTAATTTTTTGTGATAGGTCTTGTTTTTTTTATATACAAGAATCGATGATAATCTGCAAGAGTGTATATTAGCCATTCTATACATATAATTAATTATACTGATATGACTTTCTTAATCTATGTGAAACATCCAAAAGCGACAGTTATAATGGAACGGAGGGAGCATATTTTTGTTGTGGTTGTGCATAAAATAAATTTTTTCCGCAATTAGATATTTAACTTGTTGTGGCATTCACAGGCTTACCACAATGAGTTGGTGACCAAGGTCTCACATCTTGAAGAGGAAATTTCAAAGCTTAAAAAAGAAAAGGTATGTGTATCCATTTTTCTTATATGCATCTTTATAATGCTTTATGATATGATATGACTTTGCTATGATGCTATATTAATGAATCTGATTATTTTGGAATGCGAACTTAACCAACCAACGAATAGAAATGTTTTCTGGTTGAATTCTTGTTTTTATGATGAAACTTGTCTTTTAAGATGATGGACCTTGACTTGCTAAACATCAAATGTTGGTTTAAATATTATAGAACGGTTAGAGAACATGCATCAGAAGGTACAAGGATGCATGCTATGAGTGCAATCGTCAACAGGCAAAAGTCGTAAAATAGTAGAATTCTTAGTTTGCACGATGAAGTTTGCTATTTAAGGTAATGGACTTTGGCTTACCAAACCTTAAATTTATAAAAATTATGGAACAATAGTGTACATCATTATAGACAACACGGATGCATACACATACAAAATTTATAATCACAATCTTTATTGAGCTTTATGGTAAACAAAATTTGAACTCGCTTGTGACATATTGTTAAACGTAGCACCAGATTTCATATTTAAAGATGTGAATTCCTCAGTGAATGCTAAGTATTAGTAAACTTGTTGTATTTAATAGAAGTAGTTGTAATCACATCCTATTATCCTATAAATCAGAATTAAATATTTTAGCAATCAATGGCCTCAATGATTTCACATTTCTTTCCCATTTTATTTTTATTCTGAGTCAATAATCCTGTGCTGTATGAACTTTTGCTGGGATTTTTGTGTATATTAAATTTCCATCGTAAACTTGCTACTCAGATGGTTTTTGTTACATTTTACGGAAGATTTTACTCAATAATGAAGACAATGTATGTACGACCTTTTTATTTCATCTTTTTTTCTACTGACAATACAAGATATTTTTGTATTTTAGGAGACTTTGGCTCCCGACATTTGCTAAATCACAGCATTCATATCTTTGACATGGCTATAAATTTCCTGCATCATCTTTGATCTATTTTTTATGATTCATAAATTGCGTAATAGTCGAGTTCTTTTAGGCTATTGAACATAAACTATCATCATTGTACACTGGCAACTTTCTCAATTATGAAAGGTAAATATGAATTACTTTGAGGCTCCATTTGGATGGATGAATTTGGAAATCCATAGTTTTACACATAAATCATACTCTCCAATGGATTTACAAATACTTAGATGTGAGAGTTTAGAGAAGAGGGTGAAAGGGGAAAGGGGGAAGGGGTGGAGATGAGGAGATTTCACAAATGACTAGGTTTTGATGAGGATTTAAAATCCCTCCATTTTGAACTAGCTTCTCAAATCTAAGAATTTATAAATCCATTGGAGAGTGATGATTTGTTAATGAAATCTATGGATTTTCAAATCCATCCATCCAAATGGAGCCTGAGCGTTTTTTCTCCTCTTTTATGATTTATAAGTCCAGTGTCGATGTCTGTAGCCATGTATGTACAACTTTGTGATTTGAGCACTGTGTATGAGATGAAAAGAAGACTTGTAGTGACATTTTTAAGTGCTAGTAATGGCAACATTACGAAGTATATGAAACGTGGACCCTAATGAAATAAATAATTGAAGACTTGAATTAGAGTTTTGGGTCTGTATAAAATAAAAACTGGAGATGTTTGATTTGAAGCTGAATAATGATACTTAAAAATTCATCTAGAACGTGGATCTTAGTAAGAACTACAGATATTTCAAAGCAAATACCAAAACCAAATTATTGGTGGAAATTTGATAGATGTAAAATATGTTTAGGATAGTGCAAGAAAATAGTCTCCTTTAATACTTTGCCTGAAAAAAACATCATAGTTTGGAGAATCTTGGTTGGAAGAAGAGTCGAGATGTGAGCTTCGGTTGTTTTTGTTTCTTTGCTTCTTAAACGAAAAAGGATACAATTTTATGGTGCATGGCTAAGTTTGTGCTGTAAATTTGGTACTAAT
This sequence comes from Stenogyne calaminthoides, assembly GCA_037126765.1. NCBI lineage: Eukaryota > Viridiplantae > Streptophyta > Magnoliopsida > Lamiales > Lamiaceae > Stenogyne > Stenogyne calaminthoides. The sequence continues at coordinate 4,191,197 of JBBCBC010000010.1, forward strand.
TTGATTATAGCTCATCTTATAACTCTATTCTACGTAATGATAGATATTCAAGAATGATGAGAAGTTGGGTAAGCAAGCATATTTTTATAACTTGATCTTGATTAAGACCATTGGGCCATATTTTCTCTTGTTAGTTAGTGAAAAAAGTCTGCATATTTGTAACAAGAATTTTTTTGCCATCTAGACACGATCATAACCACCGCACTGTATTTGCCAATACATATATGCCCCAAACATGTCATCGTAATGATTATATTTGTATATTGTAGACAATTGATATGTATTATATCTTTATAAGACCCTCCTACACACAGTATACATAGAAAAAACAAAGTTAACCAAAAGTTCTGTTAATTGTTCTAAGCTTGTGCATTATGCTATTACTTTTCGTTTCTCACTCAATTCTCCTCGCTTGTTTCATATCCTGAAGAAAATAGCTGATTTTCTCAAGTAACTTTGGGCATATCAGTCTTTTTAAGTGAGATTATGCACTTAAATCAGAGCATTGTATGTTTTTTTTATAGGAATTTGAGCAGATGGTTTCTTGTGAGTCTTTGGAACCAAAGTACCAACTTCGAAGAACAAGTTCCTTCTGACATTACGTGAAAACAAGTTTTGTAGAGTGGGGCTATACAAAGTTATAGAGTAAATTGACATGCTTTTTCTTACTAGTTTACTCTCATAGTGTGTATAATTGTAATTGTTCTAGCTTTGGAAATGTCGATGAAATGAAGGATGTGCCGATTGCTAAATGCCAGTCGATTCAGCTACTGCTGATACTGATTTAACTTTGGCTGCTGGTGAGTAAAACATGTACTTGGATGAGCATGAGCCCTTGTTGAGATGTTTGGGGCCTACCTGTATTTATTACTAGACTCAATCTTTACTATGTAGTGTCGTATATGACTTGATTCACTGAGACCGCTCATATTTCCCCTAGTATATCTCATCATATTATCTAATACTCCCTCCGTCCCGCACTCGTTTGGACGTTTACTGTAGATACAGTATTTAATATATGAATTATTTATTAGTATTTGAGGGGATAAAGTGGTTTTTAGTTTAGAGTGTTATAGACCTTTCTATTTTATTATAAAGTAAATGAGAGGATAACATGAGATGTAATTTTCGAGATGTTGAGAGGATATAATTGTAAAAAATAATGTTGCTTTATTGCCATTTAAGGAAAGGAAAAATAAGTGTGGGACGAATCAAAATGAAAAATGTCCAAACGAGTATGAGACGGAGGGAAGGGGGTAATGAACTTGTTGACATTTCACCAATGTCCTAAAATATGTGTGGGTAATAGTGAAACCTGCTGGTCAAAATCTAGTTGAATTGATCTGTTGAGGTAATGTTAATTGTTTATTTTAGCGACTTTACTCATGTCTAGAGAGTATAACGTCAAATAGGTTTAGGAACAATAATACACGTCTATGTAGTATCATGTCAAATAGGTATAGGAACAATAATATTCCCTCTGCCATGTTTTAAATTGTCAATTTATTAACACAAGTCGAAAGTGAAATGGCCAAACAAAAACAGGATAGAGAAAGTACAATACAACATGTTTTATTACTATTTAACGAGCAAACTAGTAATGCCATTAGAATAGACATGAAATATCATCCCCATAATCAGATTCAACCAAAAGATTTTTGTTCTGTATATTCCAGAAATATTATACAATGCAATATTGTATATAAATATTTGCTTTCCACCAAAATATTACATCATTTAATTATGTTGCAATAGTACAGTTTCGAACTAATAACTCAAGAATTTAAATCTATTTTTCTCCACTAAATGCAAAATTTAAAATGAATCATATGCTCAGAAACTGCTGAATTGAAAATGAAAATTTTAGATTATAAAATCGGGTTAATTACAAATTGCAATCTGTATTATTATTTTTTTTACAAATTGTAATCTGTATCATTTTTCTTAATAAATTACAACATGTACTATTAAAAAGTGACCTATTACAATCCGAGACCCCATTTTTGTAAAACTTTTCGACTAAATATAGTTATAAATGATACGTTGTATATATCATAATGCCAAAAAATATTATAAAAAACATCAAATTAAAAAATTCAATAGAAATATTTAAAAATACATGAATTGGAATTGCATTTTGTTAAGGAAATATAGTACATATTACAATTTATTAAGAAAAATAATACAAATTGCAATTTGTTATTAACCCTATAAAACCAAACAAGGCGGACACCTAAACTACCATGAAATTCAAAATTCAGATTCTTATTTTTCAATTCAAACACATGCTATTTAGCGGACACATTGTCCCTCTTAAGCTAAGAAGTGGATAATGCTCATCTACAATCATGGACATTACATCTGCCAACTACTAAGATATAGTAAAACAAAATTCTAATTAGTGATTATGACAATTTAAATTAATACAATACTTATATTCAACACATCTAAAAGCCCAAAATGTAAAATGGAAAGACAATATATAATTCCAAAATTCAATATCACCAAATTAAAATCTGCGCCAATGAAGTTGTTTCCAGTCGAATATATCTCTTAGCAAAACAGATTTTGAAAACAAAGGAAATCAACTTAGTGAAAATAACAAAATTATAGCCAAAGGCATAATAGCAAGGCAGCCTCAAATTTTGTTGAAGGCAACAATATCACAACTCTGCACGTATTCATTGATAGGCTCGACTGTTAGGACCTCCTCTATCAAAGTGTCAACAGAGACATCATCATCGATAATGGTCATCATGATCTGTAGCTTCTTAATTCCATACCCAACCGCAACCAGTTTTGCTGCATAAAACACAAACAAAGGTAATATTCGTGAGAATTGCTACATAAAATGTAAAACAGAAAACAAAAATAACGTACATGCTCCCCACGAGAGGCCTGGCATGTCAACACTACGAACAGCTTCCTCCAGCTTCTTCATGTCTGTTTCATCATCCCATGGCTTAACATCCATGAGAATTGATGATTTCCCACCTAGAAACAAATCAAACGAATCAAATTTAGAAAATCAGATTATAGATATAAATAGAAGAATATCAACAAAGGAAATCAATGTGGAGAACTTTAACCATTCCAAGACATTTAACTTATTGGAGTAGAAAGACAACATCAATATTTAACATATTAACTTATTGGAGTGGAAAGACAACATCAATATAAAAGGTGAAATCTTAATGTTTGTTTCTAGCTTAGCAAAAGCAAGATTTTACTTTCAAAATCCTGTTAGCAGAATTATGCAAACTAGATTTCAAAATCCACCAACCTGCAATCTCTTACATTCTCTCTCATGCTTTTCTTTCTTTCTCTCAATAAGAGAGACCTCTAAGTTTTAACAATTTAATAATCTCATTATCATAGTTGTTACGGGCGCGCCCGAGGCGCACCTCAGGCGCCAGCTGCAGCGCCTAGACAGGTCTAAGGCGGGCGCGCCAATTTAAAAAGGCTTTTTTTTTGTTTTTTTTTTAATAAAAACGCGTTTTTGGAGTTTTAAGTGTGGGAAACTAGGGTTTCAAACATAAAACCAGTGGGAAGCGGCCGCTTTTTCATTTTCTCTTTCTCCTCTCTTCTCTTCCCTTCTCCAAAGTCCAAACCATAGGATGGATGATGAAGAAGATGAGTTGGTTTAGCAAAAGCAAGATTTTACTTTCAAAATCCTGTTAGCAGAATTATGCAAACTAGATTTCAAAATCCACCAACCTGCAATCTCTTACATTCTCTCTCATGCTTTTCTTTCTTTCTCTCAATAAGAGAGACCTCTAAGTTTTAACAATTTAATAATCTCATTATCATAGTTGTTACTGGCGCGCCCGAGGCGCACCTCAGGCGCCAGCTGCAGCGCCTAGACAGGTCTAAGGCGGGTGCACCAATTTAAAAAGGTTTTTTTTTGTTTTTTTTTTAATAAAAACGCGTTTTTGGAGTTTTAAGTGTGGGAAACTAGGGTTTCAAACATAAAACCAGTGGGAAGCGGCCGCTTTTTCATTTTCTCTTTCTCCTCTCTTCTCTTCCCTTCTCCAAAGTCCAAACCATAGGATGGATGATGAAGAAGATGAGTTGGTTTATGCTGATGATGATTTGACTTGGGGTACTGTTGCTAAAGTCATTGGAGTTGATATGCCCACTTATGATACTAGAGCAAAGGGGAAAAAACCAGTAACTAATGTACCTAAAGCTAAAGGTTCTAAACAAGTGGAGACGGGAAGTGGGGGGTCGAAGGGAAAGGGCAAGGGAAAGAGTGGTGGGAGGATCCTCTCTTAAACTTATAGATGAAGAAATTGAATTTGACTATTTAGAACCTCCAGAAGAGGAGGAAAAAGAGTTCAACGAGGAAGACCAACAATTTGATGATGAGGAGGAGGGTGATTTTGATGATGAATTTGACAATGAAGATGATTAGTTTGCAATTTGTTTGCCTTTGATTTGGTCCATTTGGATACTTATTGGTTATTACTTCGTACTTTTTGAAGTTTGCAATGTGTTATTGAAGATTATGCTCTTAGTTTGTGTCATTTATGTGTTTTTGAACTTTAAACTATGTTTATTTACATGCTAATATGTGTATTTCAAGGTTTAATGTGATTTTTTCCATTTTTTTGGGCCAGGGACGCAAGGCGCGCGCCAAAGGCGCCAGGCGCGCCTAAGGCACCAGGCGCAGCCTTTGCGCCTTGTTGTGCCTTGTGCCCGTAACAACTATGCTCATTATCAATTACTTTATCACAATCTTATTCTCAATACCAGATTACTCAATCAGGATTTTCCCAACCCACACAGCGAGAAACAAACATAACTGGTCTTTCAAAACAATACTGCAAAAAAAGAAATTTCAAAACAATACTACAGAAAAAGAAAATTTTACAATATCATTATAATTCGATACTCACTTTCTTTCTTTTTAGTAGTTGCCTTTGCAGCGTCCCTTTGTTCTGCAGCCTTCTTTTCCTCCTCTGTCTCATCACCAAAGAGATCGAGATCGTCATCATCATCGGCGGCAACCTAAACACGTTTTTAACATATCATGTTATGTCAGAAAAAACATAAAACATATATTAATAAATATAATACACATGAGATTTTTAAGCTAAAAATATAAATGCAATAATAGTCCATATAATACGATGTAAACGAACAAATTAACAGACCATATAGTGTTAATTGTAAGTAGTTACTACCACCAATTACATTAAAGATAGAGGAGAGAAGGCGTAAATAATGATGGTAAAACACCCGGTCTATTTTGCACCGTTAAAATTTAAGAGAAATAATTGGACATATATACTTAACAAAAGCATCAGCCACCAAACTATTCTTATTCCTAATTTTAGGTTAAAAATTCAGAAGGATCAAAATCTCTAGAATAAAACAAATCAACAACTACAGCAGAATAGTAAACAGTAAAGCAGTAACCTCAGCAGCAGGAGAAGCAGATTCTGCAACAGCACCTCCGATCCTCACTCCAACAGCCTTACCAGGAAAGCTATGCCACAAAAAGCACAATAACAAGTCAATACTCAATTCTAAAGTAGAACTCAAGAACATCACAATTACACATATATTACGTATAACTATACAATATATTAACTTAGGAAAAGAAAAGAACAAAAAGTTTAAAATGTATTACGAATCCAAAAACATAAATATCCAATCTAAAGACAATCAGTAGATGCAATCACAAGTAACATACAAAATTCTGATTGATTAGTCGGATTAAGGACAAAAATACAAAATTCTAGTTGATTCGTCGGATTAAGGACAAAAAATATACCTAGATGCGAGCTTTGACGAAATAGCTCCGTACCACTTGCTGGCATTAGGGTACAGATCGGCGCTCGGCTCAGCCAAAACTGCAGCGTACACTTTGATATCATCCTTCGTAAGCTGGTCCCTGAAATCCTCCAATAGTCATCACATGAAAAATTGATAACATATCGAAAATTTGAGGAGTGATTAGTAATAAAAAGAGTTTTACCCGGAGATGCAAGATTTTCCAGAGAGAAAATCGTTAAGGGCATTGAGACCGGGTTCCTTGTGTAGATCTGCAAAAGTGACCGTCATCTCGACTTCGATTTTTAGTTCAGAGAGACTGAGGAAGAAGGTGCGTGATAGCAGTAAGACTGAGGACGGCGATTGCAAAGAGAAAGAATAATTTAGACTGTCGAGCTTTTAAATGAGGAGCTGAAAAACCCTAGCCCGAATAAGTGTGGGTGTATTCTTTTTTTTTTTTTATCCCCTTTCCTATCATTAATTTCCAAAACACGAGAGGTTAAATGAATTTTCTTTTCTAATCATGGTTAATCTTTTGCCAAAAAATTATATGCAATATTGTATAATATTTAGCTCAAATCTTTTTTTTTTTTCGCGGGTCAAGTGCGGATCATGTCCTATAGGTTTCTTCTTTCTCATGTTGCAGCAAAAACAATCAAATCTCAGTTGGTTTTCACAGCAGTGCGTCTCTAAGTTTTTCTTCTCTTCTCTTATTCTTCATTTTTTTTTCTTCTCTTCCTTATTCAAATTCTTCCGTATTCTTCTCGTTTTTTTCAATTTTCTCATCCTCGCAAATTTACATGTCCTTTCGTTCTTTTTTCTCTCGTTTTTCTGACTCAGTTTTTCAGATCTTCTGCACTCTTCTCACGTTGTTCTTTAAGCTTGTAATTTTGGATCGAAGTTTTTTTTTCGTGCTTGTATTGGTTTTTGCTCATGTGTTGACACGTTTTTCTTCATGTGATAACATTTTTTTTGTTCATATAGTAACACATATTTTTTTAATAATATGTAACAATGTATACATGCATTTGTAATACTGTGTGAATACTCATGTGTTACCATATAAACAACAACGTGTTACCTTGTGACCATGTATTACCTTGTGAACATTCAAGTGTTACGTTATGTTTTAATATGTATTACGTAAGATATGAAGTTTTTTTAGTATAACAATGTAGTAACATTTATTTATCCATGCAATAACACATGGAGAATGATAATGTAATTTTTTTTAAATGATAATACAACTTTTTTTCACGTAGTAATACATTTTATTTCTATAAGTATCACACTTTTTTTATTTAGTAAAACACACTAAAACGACAAAAACAAATTCATGATAATATAATTTTTTTTTACGCAGTAATACATTTTGTTTCTATAAGTACCACACTTTTTTCATGTAGTATAACACACAAAAACTTGACAAAAATAAACACATGATAATATAATTTTTTTTTCACGTAGTAATACATTTTTATTTTATAAGTATCAAATTTTTTTATGAAGTAAAACACATAAAAAACTTGACAAAAACAGACACATGGACAATGATAATGTAATTTTTTAGAGAATGATAATGTAATTTTTTTTCACGTAGTAATACATTTCGCTTATATAAGTATCACACTTTTTCCATATAGTAACACACACAAAAAACTTGACAAAAACATAATGTAATTTTTTTCACAGAGTAATACATTCCGCTTCTATAAGTATCACACTTTTTTCATGTATATTTTTTCTCTCGATTTTCTAACGCAATTTTTCAGATCTTTCTGCACTCTTCTCATTATTCTTTAAGCCTATAATTTTGGACTGGAGATTTTTCGCGCTTGTATTGGTTTTTGTTCATGTGGTGACACGTTTTTCTTCATACGGAGAACATTTTTTTGTTCATGTAGTAAGATATGATTTTTTAATGATATAAAACACTGTATACATGCCTTTGTAATACTGTGTGAATACTCATGTGTTGCCATATAAACAACAATGTGTTACCTTGTGACCATGTATTACCTTGTGAACATTCAAGTGTTACGTTATGTTTTAATATGTATTACATAAGATATGAAGTTTTTTCAGTAAAACAATGTAGTAACATATATTTATCTATACAGTAACACATAGAGAATGATAATGTAATATTTTGAAAAATGATAATGCAACTTTTTTTTCATGTAGTAATACATTTTGTTTCTATAAGTGTCACACTTTTTTCATGTAGTAAAACACACAAAAATGATAAAAATAAACACATGATAATGTAATTTTTTTTTCACGCAATAATACATTTTGTTTCTATAAGTATCACATTTTTTTCATATAGTAGAACACACAAAAACTTGACAAAAACAAACACTTGATAATTTTTTTTTTTCACATAGTAATACATTTTGTTTCTATAAGTATCACACTTTTTTTAAGTAGTAAAACACACAAAAACTTGACAAAAACAAACACATGGACAATGATAATGTAATTTTTTAGAGAATGATAATGTAATTTTTTTTCACGTAGTAATATATTTCGCTTCTATAAGTATCACACTTTTTCCATGTAGTCGCATAAAAACTTGACAAAAACATAATGTAATTTTTTTCACTACGTTTCGCGTAAACTCCTAGATTCCGCATGTGTAGGATTTTACGTGAAATTAATTGTTTGCATGTATGTTGTTGGTAATTATTATTTGAATTAATAGGATTAATTCATGCTAGTAATAATTGTTTATTTAAATTTGTATTAAAATTGCACCTCGAATAGATCCGGGCAAATTGTTCTCCAACAGCTCATGATATTCTGGATCGGGCTGAATTGGTAGACTCAAAACCCATTGCTACTCCTTTGGCGGCTGGGGAGATATTGGTCAGTGAAGGTTCTCCATTTCGTAATCCTACACTATATCGTTCGCTGGTTGGGGCTCTTCAATATTTGACTATCACTCGCCCAAACCTTTCTTATGTTGTTAATGTTGTCAGTCAATTTCTTCACTCTCCACAGATGACCACTTTAATGTAGTAAAGCGGATTTTGCGCTATGTAAAAGGTACTACCCACTTCGATTTATCTTTTACTAAGTGTCCTGAGTCTTCAGTTGTTGGCTACTCAGATGCTGATTGGGCTCGCTGCATAGAGACTCGACGTTCCACATATGGCTATTCGATTTTTCTTGGAGAAAATCTTGTTTCCTGGAGTGCAAAGAAACAACCTACAGTAGCTCGTTCGAGTTGTAAGTCCGAATACCGAGCTATGGCGAATGCGGCAGCTGAACTTGTATGGCTCACAAATCTTCTTGGTGAAATCAGGATCAAGATTTCTTCTCGTCCGACACTTCTGTGTGACAACAAAAATGTTATCTTTCTGAGTCAGAATCTTGTTGCGCACAAACTGGCTAAGCATATTGATTTGGACTACCACTTTGTTCGGGAATTAGTTTCTACAGGGAAGATTTCCACTAGCTTTGTTCAGTCTCATTTACAGTTGGCGGACATCTTTACCAAGAGTCTCCCTTGTTCTGCTTTCGAGTTTCTTCGGTCCAAACTTTGCGTTTGTCTTCATTCAACACAATGCTTGCGGGAGGGTACTATGAATATTTAACCGTGTATAATTATAGAATAGATTTATTCTTATATTCTTTCCTTATTTATTGGTCAATATTGTTGTATGATGTAATCTCTTTTATATAGTGGAAATTCCTCAATCACCGGGTCATTGGTCATTCACATAATCTCACACATCCCACAAAACATATGACATGCAACCAAGAAATCGTTACAACTATCTATGATTTTACTTTGGGATGGAATCCCAATCGACCAAATATATTGCTTAAATGATACATTAACAGAACAGAGTTCAACTTTGATTTTGAACGCCTGGTCGAACGCTTAATCGAAACTATTAGACTGTTGTCATTACTAGTGAGCAATATATGCCTTGATCCGACTATTTGTTCAACATCCGTGGAAATCTACTCTTCTGAAACATAAAAAAAACACATGATAACCTGAAACAATTCAATTCCTACACGCACAACAAATACTTGTGGATTTACGATAGCATATCTTTTCTACAAATTATTGACCAGATATTAATGTTGCTCCCACAAAGATGCTCCGTCACCGAATGTTTGGGCCTCTCAAAATTAGGTCTGTCACTGTTGTTCCATTCTGCTCCCACAAATATTAACACAAAATAATATTAAAATCAATTGATTCAAACACCTACTCTCCTGCTATCTTTCTGCGATAAAAAAAATACTATCGAAGGCGTGGAGTACAAATCTATATAAAAAAAATATACTGCAAAAATTTAAATGGCTTTCCCATCTAAATTTATAAAAGCCAATTTTCACATGCTTTAACAATTTGCGGAAGCACCCAACATCAGGTTCACGTTCAAGAGATCCAAAGCTAATAAGGGTAAAATAAAACTGAAAAGAAAATTCTTCTATTTGCATACACAAATACGTATTAAGAAGACTAAATCTTGATGGACAGTTCTTACAATCCAGCAATATGACTTTCCCTCGCAATAAACAAAGAATAGCGAAGACTAGGGAAATTTAAGGCAAAATCTGAAATAGTTATCAGAACCATGTGCCATCATCATCATTAGGATAAATAACTAATATCAGTTTGAAACAATATGAATATGGAAAAAAGAAAAAGATCGAGAGTAGGCACCATGTCTGGCTCCAAAAATGCTTCTGAAACTTAACATAATTAATCTAGAGAGATGAAGGAAATTGAATTTGTATATTGAAATTGTAAAGAATCCAGCGAGAAAACGAAAAGTTATAATTCCAACTCTTACAAATTCCAAATCATGACTGAAGAACTCCATAAACAAACTATTTCGAACATTAAAATTCGAGTATATAAAACCGTCTACATATATTTTGTAAAGAATAAGCGGAGTATATTAAGTAAAGTAAAAACCGTGACCGCAACGTGGGTTGTAGACATCAAGCTGTAAAAAGGGTAGAAGACGATATGAAGTAGAAGGAACGAACATCGATATTGGCAAAAATTGAACAATAACAATGAAGAGAAATGAAAACTTGTCGCAGCTTGCGGTTTCTTAAGAAAAAAATGTAAAAATTGAAAACCAAGTTTGAATTGAGAAAAGTTTGAAAATCTAATTAAAAGGTAAAAAATGAGAAAATAAATCAGAAAATTAGAAATTTAAAAAGAATGAGAGTGTACAGAGCCGGATTAAAAGATTGAGAATTAGTAATTAGGGAAGATATGCTTTTGATATGTACGATATATATAATCTTAAGTTAAAATCTTATACGGTGATTTTTATTTTTGAAATAGTTATTAAGATTTAAAAAATAACTTTTTTTAATGCGTTTTAACCTCTTTCGATTTTAAATTTTAGATTCGATGAAGAATTCCCTGGCAACAAGGTACGGTAATTTGCTACTCACATTATTTTTGTCATTACTCTAGGCTGATATTTGGTTTTTTTTTCTTTTTTTTTTTTCGAAAAGCAGCAAAGTTATATGCACCAAACACAAATATCAGAAAGGCCCTGCACAAAGGACGGAGGCTCGATCCAATAATAAGAACCATTAAAATGACTAGCGGCCCTGGCAAGAGAATGTGCCACATAATTGGTATTTCAATTAACCCAACGAACTGAAAATCCCGGGTGTTCCACTAAGACATTTTTGCAAGCAACGACGAAATCGCCGAACATCGTTTCATCCAACTCCATGCTAGACAGAGCATCGACAACCCTTTTGGCATCCATCTCAAAAATGACAACCTGGTAATTCTTCATAACAGCCCTCCTCATGGCTTCTAACAAACCCCACGCTTCACCTTCATCAATCTGAAGCAGCCCATCTCGAATATTCAGGCCACACTCAATACAATGGCCTAAACCATCTCGCACTACCATACCCATGCTGGTTCGAAGGGCCGACGCATGAAAACCCGCATCCACGTTGATTTTGATTGTGTCCATCAACGGTTTGTGCCAACTATTGCACTGCTCATGACTCAATCTAATATCTTTCTGCAGCCGTACTTCTTTCTATTCGGTTACAGCCCATTCAACATTATGTAGTGTTTGCGCACAAGTGAATTGATTCCCTTCCCAAACAGCAACATTTTTGTTCCTCCATAATGCCCATGATGTTGCCATTACTATCTCAACCTGATCCTTTTCGAAATCCTCTGCTATACGTAAGAAGAATTCAGGTACATCATCAACTGAATAGCATAAAGTATCCAACTTGTCCCATAAACTAGTAGATCTCCAACAACTGTATGCATACTCGTAATCAATGAAAAGATGCCACAACGTCTCAACCATACCTGGTTTCTCACACACTCAACAGTTTTTACCAACCCCCAGATACCAAGTCCCGATCTTTGCCTTAACGGCTAAGAAACCCCGACATAGACGCCAATAAAAAGCCCTAATTCTGGGAGGCCGACATAGACGACATATACTCGGTACTGCGTTATCATTAACAATACGAAAGGCTAACATGTAGGCTGATTTCAGAGTGTAAATTCCCTTCAAACCAAAGTGCCATATTAGCTTATCCGGCGTACCATGAGTGTTGGGAAATAAGGGGTGTCCGGATCTATTCGAGATATTTAAATACATATTTAAATTAATCAATTAATTATTAACATGAATTAATTCTAAATCATTTCACCATAATAATTAAACAAGCAAATAAGCAACATGCGTACATGTAATCCACGTAAATCCTAAGCATGCGAAATCTAGGAGTTACGAGATTACATACCTCTGGTAGAGACAACCGTTGAGACGATGGATCAACCCAAAGAGTCTTCCCAAATATGTCTCACGTCCACGAACGTAATCCGGTGGGAGGATTCACACGAACGATTTTAATAAAGGAGAAAAATTAAAATATTTTGCCACCACCCACCACCTTTGTGGATTTCTAATTTTTCCAACACATGAAATTGCATCGGGGATGAAAAATTCATCCCCTACTTATAGGACAAGGGTGGTCGAAAATTAGGTCAAGTTGGGCATTGAGAAATTTTCTTGTTTCTTCCTCAAGATACAATCTAGAGTATATCCAATATATTCTATTTCTCAAAATATCTCCCAACAAAATCTTCTCCTCCTTCTTGTCACACAATTTTCGAAAATATCCAATAAAACAGGGAAGAAATAAGATTTTTTTACTTTTTTTACTTTTCTTGAATTTATGGGATAAACTTGTATCTCAAGAATACTTATTCCATAAAAATCTTTCCAAGAAAATCAAGAAAATCTTTTCTTTCTCCTATTCATATTTTTCGAAATTTTAAGGAAAAATAGGCAAAATATTTTCTTCTCATTTTCATTAATTGGACTTTAATTTGAGCTATTTGAGGGGTCTTTAGGAGAATTAAGATTATACTTTCAATGGGCTATGAAACTTTAATATTTTGCCAAAATATTATTCAAGCCAATTAATATTAATTTATTCCACTATAAAATTAATATTGAATTATCCATCTTAACCCATATTACGACTTCACAATAATATGGCTCCCGGTCATTATTTCCCGTGTTTAAGATTATCTTAGTCCATTAATTAATTAAGTCACTGAACAAACTTTATATTAATTAATATCTTTGTCATTGGAGTAAAGACAACTCAACGTTATTATCCATACCGGAAATGAATTTCCACTTGCAAGATTTGGTATGATAAAGATTCTGAGCCCACCAAGGGGACAAATCAAGCAAGCCGTACTTGCACACGATTTTCCGTATTAAATCTTAGCAATCGTCATGTAATCAATAATATTGCCCAAGATATAAGGTATCGAATCGCGTTGATTCTCTTCCTATCATAAGTCAAAGCAATAGTTATTAATTTCACACGATTCTATTTAAGGGGCGGATATTAAGAAATAACGAACCACTGAGGTCTAATTCTTGTATATTCAGTACCGAAGAATTTATCCTCCTGTAGGTCCTATTCAGCGCATCATAATGCACTAGTGTAATCTCTTGGTCAAGACAAGCCAATCTGAGCCTTACAATTCAACCTTTCATGATGGATTGTTCATTTCCATATGGACTGTGAATTTGTACTTAGTCACGATGAACTGTTAATTTGATCTTCTGTGATCTGGTATCACCAAATTAACTACAATGTAACACACACTATTTATTGAACATGTATGCAGTAAATATATATATAACATTCATTCATATTTAGTGTAACAGTGATAAATAATTTATTTTAGTAAATAAATAAGAAATTCAGTTTGGTTATACAAAGTAAAAAGCATACTTTTCAGTATAACCCCAACAATGAGGACTGGGAGTAGTCTTCAAAATAGGAACAACCTCATCCACCGAGAAGACTTCCTTTATCAATTCAACATCCCATTCCCTGGTATCTGGTGAATAAAAATCCTTCACTACCATGTCTTCAAATGTGGCAACTCGTGGCGTGTGTATAAAGAAAGATTTGTCATCAGCTACCCACGGGTCTTTCCAAAAATTAACCACATCACCTTCCCCAATCTTCCATCTCGTACCTCTTCTTATAAGATCACGGGCACTATGGATGCTGTTGCGCCACGTAAAACTCGAATTATGGCCAAGTTGAGCCTAAAAAAAATCAGTTGTAGGGAAATGTTTTGCCTTCAAAATTATGTTAATAAGGGATGAGAGATTAGAAAGAATTCACCAATCCAACTTCCCTAGCATCGCGATGTTGAATATATGGAGATCTCTAAACCCCATACCCCCAATCTCCTTAGCCAAACAGAGCTTGTCCCATTTTTCCCATCTGACACCTTTCTTGGGGTCCGTCCCATGTCCCCACCAATAAGCGTTCATCATCTTATGTAAATCATCAAGAAGAGATGGAGGTAACAAAAATATACTCATATAGTAAGTCGGAACGCTTTGTGCAGCTGCCTTCAGTAAGACTTCCTTCCCGGCCTTAGAAATTTTCTTGTTCCGCCATCCTTGGATTTTAGACCCAAGTCAATCTTTAATAAACCGAAAAATTTCAGTCTTACCTCGTCCAATTAGGGAGGGCAAATTCAAGTATCTACCAGTATTCAAGCTAGCATTCACACCTAGGATATTCTTCGAAGTTTCCTTCAGCTCAAAAGACACGTTAGAACTGAACATGATGCTCGACTTTTCATAATTGATAGCTTGCCCCGAAGCCCTTTCGTACGTATCAAGAGTATTTTTAAGGACAATACATTCCTCCTCTGTTGCTTGACAGAAGAGTAAGATGTCATCAGAAAAAGAAGATGTGACACGGCTGGAGCCCTACGAGCAACCCTACAACCATGCAGCTGCCCTCTCCAATTAACACTCCTTAACATGCTAGAGAGCCCTTCCACGCATAGGATAAACAGATATGGTGACAACGGACCCCCCTAGCAGAGGCCTCATCCTGGAAGAATAGGGCCAACTAACTCATCCTTAACAACGAATGAATAAGAGACCGAGTGAACACACATTTCCATCCAGGCAATCCACCTTTCACAAAACCCCATTTTCCTAAGGAAACTACTCAGAAATATCAATTTTAAGAGCAACGTCACATGTTTTACCTTTTCTCTTGTTCTTCATAGCATGGAGCGTCTTGAAAGCAATTAACACGTTATCCTGAATGAGTCTACCCGACACAAAAGTGGATTGAGACTCGTCAACAAGCTCAGGAAGAACACGTTTTAGCCTGTTGCTGAGAACTTTGGAAACAATCTTGTAAACAACATTACAAAGAGAAATAGGTCTTAGCTCTGTCATCAAAGTTGGATTTTCAGTTTTTGGGATTAGCACCACGTTCGTCCCATTCAACGTAGGAGGAAATGATTCATTAGCAAGCCATTGAACACACGATTCCACCACATCTTGGCCCACAACATCTCAAAACTTTTTATAAAATCCCGAATTGAAGTCGTCCAGCCCCGACGATTTATCTTTATGCATTTGTAATAAAACCAATTTGAACTCTGCTGGGTCAAAGTCCCCCGTAAGCATACGGTTATCCTCTTCAGAGATACGCCCCCTTACAACACCCACCACACAATCAATATCCGAGAGGCTCTCGGTCGCTGCAAATAGCTCCTGAAAATAGTGAAGGGTAACCCCGTGAATGCCCACTTTATCTGAAACCCACACATTATTCTCATCATAGATACCCTCAATTTTCTTCTTCTTTTTCCTCGCAGTAGCCATCTGATGGAAGAAACGAGTATTAAGATCACCTCCAATCTACCAATGAGCTTTTTCCCTTTGGCACCATTGTTTTTCCTCTCGTATAAGTAGACTAGTGAGCTCCTTCTTAGCTTGAACGAGACGATCACTGGATGAGTGATTACGAATCCCCTGAAGTATACTGATTTCATTTTCAAGATCTTTCTTGTTGCGATGCCATGTCGTGGCCACGTGCTTACCCCATAAACCCAATACTTCTGTCGTACCTTTTAGCCTTGACAACAAGTCAACGTCACTAAACCTCTACCAACTATTACAGACAACTCTCCCTATATCCGGCTCCTCCAGCCACTTGTTTTCAAAATGAATGAACGGAGTCGCCTGGTATGTGCTTTGGGTTTAGTTGACAATAATATTGGTGTATGGTCTGAAACTGGGGAGACCAGGTTGTCTAGCCGTGACATAGGGAAATGGGAATGCCAATCAGCATTAGCCAAGGCTCTATCAAGCCGTTCCTCGATCAAATTAATGTCTGTTCCCTGTCGCCAAGTGTAAGGATGACCCGTCATAGAAACATCAGAGAGATTACAGTCAAGAACATCTTCCCGAAAACCCTGGTACAACCAATTAGGGTAAGGAGCACCCCCACGTTTATCACAGGCACTGAGAAGGTTAGTGAAATCTCCAATGAGAACCCAAGGGTTAGCATCAGACAAGACAGATTACGAATCATGTTCCAAGAAAGACGGCGACACATCTATTTTGGAAAATCATAAATACCGGTAAATCTCCACTCGCATTGTTCATCCGTCACAGACAGATCAATATGGTTTGATGAAAAATTAAGCACAAAACAATTCGATCCCGAGTTCCACAACAAACAAAGACCTCCACTTCTACCCACACAATTCACCAAAAAACACAGTTATAACGCAACAAAACACGCACCTCCTCAATTTTATTAGAACGCGAAAGCATCTCAGAAAGGAAGATTACATCAGGCCTGTGAAGCCTAATCAGTTCACGGAGAAACAGAATTGTAGCGGGGTTGCCCAACCCTCTACAATTTTAGCTTAAGAAAATCATTATTTCTGGCAAGCCCAGATAATGGGGCCCGTCGTTAAAAATGTGGTGTCGTTGTCCTTCTTCTCAACCATATGGTCTGTCTCCCCTTCTTCATCTTCAGGTGTTTCATTTTCATCCAAGTAAAGCATCTGTTTTCCAGCAATAAGACGTTTACGTTTTTTCATTTCCAGAAGGGCAAAGTCGTCAACTCCTTCATTAAAATCAGCGTCATTAAGTTGACCATAGCATGGATTGATGAATGATGAATGCAACAATTTTGGTAATATCCTAAATAACATTTATGTTAGGTCCATGATTTATGGGATTGGTCAGTGATTGATTCCTCAATACAGGCGATCCGCCCGCAAATCTCGCCCCACCACAACTCTTGCCGGGATTGCGTTTCTCCGGGTTGACCGGTTTTTTTTGTCGATTAGGATCGCTGTCTTCTTTCGATTGAGCCCACGATCCATAACCCTTCTGTCGGAACCACTTGCTGCCATCCCCGTACAACTTCTGATCCATCGCCATTAAACAGTTCATCGCATAAGCTCTCAGAATGGCCCAATTTGCCACAAACAAAACAAAAGACTTGGAGATGCTCCTACACAAATTCAACAACAGTGGATGAATTCCCAGGCGCTTATTTTTCTTCAGCGGTTCATTCACGTTCACTTCTACCCTGATCGGCATAATAGGCAACCATGGTGCCGATCAGTTGTAATCATCGCATTCCATAAATCGGCCTATGAAGTTTCCCAATAAGACACCAATTTTCTCCTTAAAGAAACCCACAGGGATCTTAGTAATTTGAGCCTAAAATGGTAACTTATTCAAAGGGACTTGGTGCAGAATCTCCCATTTCTGCAGATGATGAAGTACCAATGGGTGGATCCCGAAAGAACACGGGCCACTCACCAATTTATTTTTTTATTTGTAATTAGGCTTTTGTTATTTATGGGCTATTGGACGATTTGCGGTTATTCTATGCTTCTAAATCTTAACAGTTGATTTTTAAAATTTTAACTATGGATTTGACCGGCTTATAATCTATGCTTCTCAACCACAATTATAAATTAAATAGATTATTTAATAATGATAGCGAAAACTTGATTATCTATATAAAAAAAAAAAACCCCACTTTAATGTTTGATTTTCTAATATGTATTTCATTAGAATTTGATTGATTTTTGCAGTCTGTTATTTTAGTTGGAACAACTTTCCTTGGACAATAAAATATGCGGCTAGATTCACCTATAATTTGGGTTGTGCCTTCGTGGGATGGCTGAAGTTAATTATTTTGCCCATATGTATTTGGTAGGACTATTCCCAATTGTAGTTTAGCGCTCATTCACTGTAAGGACAAGAGCATATATGTAGCTTATTGTGAATTTATTCTCAATTAATAATTATTATTTTAGTGTGAAATTATCTATTCTTTTACCACAAAATTTGGTATTTAATTGTTATGGCATTTTTTTCAACTCTTCACACAAGATTAATGTTTGGGGAATGAAAGTTATTATAAGTTGAAATTACTT
Organism: Stenogyne calaminthoides; assembly: GCA_037126765.1. Classification (NCBI taxonomy): domain Eukaryota; kingdom Viridiplantae; phylum Streptophyta; class Magnoliopsida; order Lamiales; family Lamiaceae; genus Stenogyne; species Stenogyne calaminthoides. The sequence continues at coordinate 4,209,765 of JBBCBC010000010.1, forward strand.
ACCATAATGAACCAAATACAAAACAAGTTGAAATTACTTATCATAACGGTAAAAGTTCGATAATTACACATTTTTGTTCCTATTTGGTGTGATTATTTAATTTGGCACTTTTCTCATGTAAATTTTAAATTCGCAATAATAAAAATCAAATTAATTATATATACACATTTTAAAAATATCAATATTATATTAAATATTAATAAATTAGTGTAAAACCCGTGTGTTGCGTGAGTTAAAATTAATTATTTATATTATTCTATTTAAATTAAATTTATATTTATTAATATTTAATAAATTTAACCCGCGTAACACACGGGTTTTACACTAGTTGAACATATAAACCAAAAATGGTATCTTATTTAATTTAGACAAACTCTTAATGAGATGGAAGTTTGTGAGATAAATCATCTAACCTATAATCCTATCCATATGATCATATAGAGTCACATTAACTTATTTTAAATCTAAGGCTCCATTTGGATGGATGGATTTTAAATTCATGGATTTCACACACAAATCATCAATTTCCAATGAATTTACAAATACTTAGATTTGAGAGTGTATGGAAGAGAGTGAAGGGGGAGAGGGGGGAAGGCGTAGAAATGAGGGGATTTCAAATGACTAGGTTTTGATGAAGATTTGAAATCCCTTCACTAATCTCTCAAATCTAAGTATTTGTAAATTCATTGGAGAGTAATGATTTGTGTATGAAATCAATGGATTTCAAATCTATCCAAATGGAGCCTAAGAGAAATCTTCCCACCAAAATCTGAGAGAATTATTCCCACCCAATGCCCCCACCCCCTCTCTCAAAATATTTGATATTCCTACTAGATCTTACTCGTTGTAGCATCTTGTTTACTCTAACTGTGAGAATCATAACATCTCGTTAATCCCTAAAACCCTTCTTTGTTTTCGAAAAATTAAGAACTGTAACATCTTTCATCACCATAGGAACTTCGTCTATCTTCCAATGTACACATTCTCCAATTTCTCAAAATCCTCTACAGTTTTTGTTTGACAATTATGAAATATGTGCTAAAGTTTTTTTGCGTGTAATTGCTAATGTAGATGATGTTATTATGCAAGGAAAAGAATGGAGATTAAGCCAGTTGCTGTTTGTGGGAATGGGTGAAGTCGATATATATTAATTCTTATGAAGGTGCACTCCATATTGAATAGTTTTGTAGAAACAATAATTAATCAATAGTTAGTAATTCATTAACAAATGATCGTTATTTTCCACTAGTGGACGATAAATTATGGTCCTCTCGAGATATAATCGATGAACACTAAACATTACTCCGAAAAGAAAAAAGTAGCGAAAAAGAAGAGAGAGAGGAAACACCAGAAACACTAACTGGGGATTGGATCTTCAAAAAGGGCTTTGACGAAAATGAAAACGCTAGAAAACAAACCAGAAGCGCCTGAAGAATTGACGTGAATCGGCCTTTGGATGCTTCGTTCTCCAAATGGGAGATCTGTTCGTGAATCTTGAAAAGCTCCAAGACGTTTTGTGCCAGGACAACTTTAAGGTCGCCAAGCATGCGCTCCAACCGATCAAGTTTTTCCTCATCGCTGCTAGCATTCGCCGAAGCGGTGGCTGTAGATCCGCCGAACTTTGTCGTCACCACCAAATCAAATCAAATCAAATCAAGAATAAAGTAAGCGTGTTGGCTAGTTTGGTGCTTATCTTAATACTATATATTGGTAAACCTAATTTAGCCTATGTGGCGAAACCATGTCAGTTTGCGTAAAGCTCAATTCAACCATATTATTTTGTTTCAAAATCGTGCATTCTCATTAAAAGTTATTTAAGTTAAGTTTTTAACTTATCTAATTAAATCAAATCTTTAATCATATATCATAATCATAATTATTTATAAAGATCCTTCAATCTTTAATCCCATTGGGTCTAAAATCGTGTAGATTGACAAGCCATGCAATTCCAGGATGGTGGAGATGGTCCTATTATTAGTCTATTCAAATCTCTACTTCTTAGTTCTTACATCAACTCATTCTTTTTCATACTTTTTTTTACAACAATTCATTACTTCTCATATTTTTCTTACAACAATTCATTATCTCTCATACTTTTCTTTCATATAATTATTAAATCACTAAATAACAATAACAAAATAATACATCACTATCGTTAAAAAGTATTGATTTGACATAAAACCTCATCCGCCCCTACCACATCCAACACAAAACAAAGATTACTCTTCATGGGATTTGCCCCATCCACCTCAAGTAGAAAACAAACATGACCTTAGTAATTAATAATTGTCATTTTTCAAAGTTTGTCTACATCGGTATTAATATTGATATATCCTTAAGATCAAAAGACGCTTCACTTCTTTAAAACTTAAAATAATTGCAAGAAAAAATCATAACTTTAAAATAATAATTATCATTAAAAAGTATTGTTCCAATAATAAAATAATATATCACCATCATTAAAAAGTATTGATTTGACCCTTAATTATTAATAATTGTCATTTTTCGAAGTTTGTTGTCATCAATATTAATATTGATATATCCTTAAGACCAAAGGACATATCACTTCTTCAAAACTTTAAATAATTGCAAGAAAAAATCATGACTTAAACATTTTCATTGCAATTGTGAGTACTACCCGGGCAAAGAAATTCTTATGCTTTCATATAAAAGTGAATAAGTTGAACAATGGTTTATTATGAATACGGAAACATCAACAAATAGATTTTGAAGGAGAAAGACTTTCATATCTCGTAACAGGCCTCTACAGGTGTTTTACATGGAATTGCTGCCAAAATGGAGATTTCCTTTGTCCGGAAAGCATAGGCTGCCCGGAGCCCCAATTGCAATCTAAAAAACTTGTTCGGTTCGAGCACCTCCTTGCTGACCTTCAACGTATTGAGGCACAAAACGTCGAGGAACATCCAAAGCTTCAGGAACAGATCAGCCGTTTGGAGAAAGCAGCCTCCAAAGGGCGATTCACATCTATTTTTCTTGCGCTTGTGTGTTTCTTTGTTTTCATTTTCGTGAAAGTCGTTTTTTAGGATACCCAGTGATCGGAGTAATGTTTAGTGTTTTTTTTTCCAAGTAATGTTTAGTGTTTATTGTTCATCTGTTCTTTAATTTCCTGTGTTTGATATCATATTAATTGTTTGTTTTGTTAACTCAAGTCCTTTTATATTTTAAACCCACGAGTTACGCAAGATTGAAAATATATATTTTTTTAATTAACATGTTTATAAAAAAGAGAAAATGAACATCAAGTTAAGTGAAGAGATGAATGAAATCATGATAGATACATAGATAAAATAAAAACATCTCTTCACTGGCTTGTATGGTCTTCCATCCGCAAAGAAAGGTTAAAACTGAAAAAAGTTCAAGGTCAAAATATAATGCACTCTAACAGGTACTCACCCCAGACCAAATTGTGAGAGCAAATGTAACTAAAAAACTACCCGTAACAACATAGTTGTTATTCAGGCTTCGAACAACATCATCACAACTCGTGAGTTTAACGTAACTGTTAATAAAAAGCAGAGATTTCTGAAAAAGAAAACGAAACAAATGTAAAAGAAATCAGTGATGAAGTAAAATTCCACATAAGTATGTAAGATAGAAATTATAAAAAGAATTCTTACAACATCTTTGTTTTTTCTCACGCAATGCCCACATTCACGCTTCCATGCATAATCAACATTCAAGGTTAGCCCCTTACTCATTATATAGTTGAAAGCATTGGTGAACTTGTTGGGGTAGCCGGTTTCTGGTGGAGTATGGGTTGTATCAATTAAGCAATTTGGTGGATATAACAAATGTAGACAGTCCAAAAGTTCCTGTACAGAACCTCTCAAGGTTTCCCCCTTCGTTTGTTTCAAATCAGCTTACGTACAGTTGATACAAACGCATAACAAGACACTAAAAAATAACAAATTATAATAAAACATTGAGAATATGTTTGGTTATACGATTAAAAAAATAAATGATAAAGGAACAAACAGTTTCACAACTTACAGGTTATTTCTTGATCCTGCACAACAACAGATTATCCTGAGCCAAACAGAAACACTACAAGCAAAAATCAGTAGAGTTACTTTCACATTTTTGTTAAAAAAAAGTAAAAAAAATATTTCATTACTCTATTGAAGAAGGGATCCTCTTGAAAGCTTACAGTCATCGTTGTACACCTAAAAATAACAAATTAATCAAATAATTACTGAGGATAAAAGGGATAAGGTTTGCTTATAAACCTCTCAGAAGTCATTTCATGTTACTTATGGTTTATGCTTTCCAACACTAGCTCATATTTTAGGAACATATAAGGATCCAAACCCCAACACAAAAGGATCCAAACCCTCTACATAAGGATCCAAACCCCCATCACATTTCTAGATCAAAAATATATATATTCAATCTCTAATTTAACCACAGTCATTCGGTTGAAATTAACAAATTACCTGAGAGCGGGGGGTGAGGGCATGAAGTCGCCGATTGAAGAAATTGAAATTAGAGATTGATATAATGAATTTTTCGCACCCATGTTTTAAGAATTTTTGGTTCTTGAAATACAATTATACGGTTAGGGCTTTGCTTTTTAATTTTCTTTTATAAAACATAAAAATATATATTTTCTTATAAAAGTGAATAAGTTGAACAATGGTTTCATATGAATACGAAAACATCAACAAATAGACTTTGAAGGAGAAAGACTTTTATATCTCGTAGCAGGCACTCTACATGTGTTTTACATGGCATTGCTGCCAAAATGGAGAATTCCTTTGTCCGAATTGCAATCTAAAAAACTTGTTCTGTTCGAGCACCTCCTTGCTGACCTTCAACGTATCGAGGAACAAAACTTCGTGGAACTTCCAAAACTTCAGGAACAAATCAGCCGTTTGGAAAAAGCAGCCTCCAAAGGGCGATTCACATCTATTTTTCTTGCTCTTGTGTGTTTCTTTGTTTTCATTTTTGTGAAAGTCGTTTTCGAGGATACTCAGTGATCTGATCTGTTTGTGGTATTTCCTCTCTCTCTTCTTTTCCGTTACTTTTTTTTCGAGGATACCCAGTGATCGGAGTAATGTTTAGTGTTTTTTTTTCGAGTAATGTTAAGTGTTTATTGTTCATATGTTCTTTAATTTCCTCTGTTTGATATAATATTAATTGTTTGTTTTGTTAACTCAAGTCCCTTTATATTTTAAACCCGCGTGTTAAGCGGGATTGGTTTTTTTTTTTTTTTAATTAACATGTTTATAAAAAAGAAAAATTGAACACCATGTTAAGTGAAGAGATGAATGAAATCATGATAGATACATAGATAAGATAAAAACATCTCTTCACCGGCTTGTATGGTCTTCCATCCGAACCATGACAAGTATAATTGTCCGTGTGTAAAAACCGACTTGAAAAGATACAAACCTATAGTCGAAAGAGATTGACCCAGATTTTTATTTATTATCATTGCAAAACGTAATAGGATTGAAAATTGTCTCATCTTAAACTCTACACACATTGTTTGGTCCGATTGGTCCGAATTACTCAACGTTATTCTTATGATGAATACCTTATTACCAATATTCCTTCCAGATTTTTTTTTAGAGCAATCATGCTTAGCTCATATTATTGGAAACACAAGAAGAACAAATATAGTCGAGAAAACCATCCATAATGCTTGGAGGCTCGACCCAACAATGTGGATTCGGGAAAGACCTCGAGGTTCTAGCAATAGCATGCGCCACTACATTGGCGCTATGAGGAGTATAGATAACATTACATCCACTTAAACCACTAATCAAATTTAGGCAGTCCTGGACAATGTCCTGGAAATTGCATTCACCACTGTCAAAGCATCCAATTCCACTATAATATTTTGTAAACCCATGTCATGGATCCAAAGTAGACCTTGAACCTCAGCTTCATCTGCACGAAGGATCCATAAATTATTTATGATTCATAAATATGATTTTCAAGTTTTTGTAACAACCAACCTCGTGTGAGGTGTCATTGTATAAATATGAAATTTGATCTTTCTTAGAAGGATATTTTTTTTACAGATAATCTATTACATTTAGTTCCTTCTATCATCGATCGGGCACATGACACATCTTTTCATTTCGCTATCGTTCGGAACAGCAACCACAACAGCACCACCACCACCACCACCATAAGAGGGGGACCATAACCGCACCGCAAGTGCGACACCACCACCACAAGGGAGACCACTACAAAAGTGAATTAATTTATCTCTTCGTGTCTCGAACCAAAGATCCCGAAGTCTTAAGTAGTGGAGCTCTAATCATTTGAGCAATCCACATTTGACTTTCTTAAAAGGATTATATTATATTATTGTACAAATTTAACTTTTAAAATTATGAAAATTTTGGATTTTTTATTTTTTTTCTAGGCTGAGGCAACAAAATGTCTATTTATTGATAATTTGTTTCATGTAATTTAAAAATATAAAGTGCACGTCATATATTGTATAATGCTTATACGATAAAAAAAAGAATAATTTAGTTTTGTACTTCTATTTAGGCCAAACCACAACAAACATACCCTAATTTCATGTACTTAAAATTGAATTTGGATTTACATTATATTTCATTTGTATAATGAATTTACATTAACATTTAAAAGATTTCACTATTTCATCTTTATTTATATGCATTAAATCTCATTTTTTGGCCTTGTTTATTTATAGAGTTGAGGGGATTTGAAATTCGGTAGGGAGAATTTGAAAGGATTTGTTATAAAGTAAAACATGTATTTAAATTTTGAATATGTTTGAGTGTACGTAAATTTTGTAGGATTTGATAGAGTATAATTTTGAAAAAGTAGATTGAACAAATATTATATGACAAAATATTGTGTGCACACGGTGAAAGTGGTGCACACAATACCTTCTCATATTATATTGTAAAAAATAATGTAGAAATGATTGAATAATTGTGTAATGATTGATGTGTGTATATTATATATAGATGATGATAATAAAGTAATAAATATGGAGAGAGAGAGTATTGAGTTCGACAGATAATAATAACTGAAAAGTGTATGATTGATAATGTATTGAAAATTATATTTGAAAAATGTAAGATAAGTGTATTACGAGACACACTTGCGTGAGATCGTCTCACGGTGAGACGGAGCATAATTTGTGCATTGACGCTTTAACACTTTAGAGGGGTGATTGTTATTTGTGCTAGATTGTATTCAGTTTCATGCATGAGACCATCTCATACGAGTTTTTGTCATGTATTATAAAGTAGAATTTTAAAGTATTTAAAATTAGAAATTCTGACAAACAAACAAAAATTTAGAATTTAAAATTCTAAAAGTTATTTCTCAAACTATAAAACAAACAAGACCTTAGTACGTATACACTTATAACTTAGCATTGAAATTTCATTTTCACGTGAATTTATGATAGAATGTGTAGAGAATAATTTCTCCATCATATCGTTCATCATTAGTATCTCTTCTTTTATTCTAATCAGGATGTAACTAGGGATGGTGTTTGAGTGGCGGTCGCTCCTTTTAGTATTTAATTTTTTTGTATTATATATATAATTTTTTTTATATTTATATTTTAAAATTGTAAAATTTGACATTTCACCTCTTAACATATTAAAATTTTATCACCCTTAATGAAAATTTTCACCCAGAAACTCTGGACATAGTCCCAACTTGTTTATAATATTTTTAATTATTGGCTAAAACGGACGCAAACCGCCTTAAAAATACCAAAACTAAAAAAAACCGACAAACTGAACTATGATTATCCCTAATTAAAGGTAAACGCGACAAAATTCCATTTACGCCCCCAGCTCGCAGATTAAGGGTGTGTTTTGAAACTCTTAAAACAACTTATAAAAGCATTTATTTTTAAAACTCTCTCTCACAACTTTTAAAAATAAATATTTCTGAAAGCTGTTTTAAGTGTTTCAAAATATACCCTAATTATGTTGATAATTACCCAGTAGCTCATTTGGCGTGTGCGTAGGGTGCACCAGGCGCATTTAGGAGAAGACAAAAACTCACCGTAAAATTTCTATATCCGCAAAATTCCAATCCTCCACCATTCCCAATCAGTGATTATCTCCTCCATCGACGCTCTCTGGAGTCCACCTTCAAATCTCCGCCCTACTCTCTGGTAACTCATGCTTAACTCGTTTTGATTTCTGTAATTTTTTGTCGATTAATCGGTTATTGTACCTGTTATTTTGGATTTCTGTGCTTGGTGGTTAGGTCTGTGAATTGTGATGGGGATCGTGTCCCGTTTATTGTTTTAAGGAGGAATTAATTGGATTTAATTTCGTCTTCGTGAGTTTTTATGCGTTTTTGAGGAACTGAGGGTTGCTGATGCTCGATTTTAATTTCTTGGTGAAGAGCTTAGTTTATTTATTGTTTTGCTATTACTGTAACATGATTTTTTTTGGCTGGGTGGGTTGTCACTTTTTATTTGGGCATGGGTAGTTGAGTACTTGTATTGAAATCTTCAATTAGTGTGAGATATCAGCATTGACCTTTTATGCATATTGATGGTATGTTTGAGAAAGTCAAATTGAAATCTGTGCAAGTAAATGTGGTTAAGGATTTTTTGTTGAGATCTAGGATTGTGGGCTCAGTTTTTTGAACCAAATTGATGAGTTACTAGAGCTAGAGCTGCTCCCAACTAAGGCAGTTGTTTCTATTTGCATTACAGAATGTGATTTGTGAATTCGTGTTTTCCATTGTTATGCATATGTATATAGGAAGTGCAGGTTTTCTGGATTGAGGTTCAGATATCTGCTGTGAGGATATTTAAATCGAAGAAAGCATGTCAAGTGGTGGAAACACTCATTGGTGCTACCAATGCAGCCAGCCTGTGCAGCCTCGTGGACGTAACTTGGTTTGCCCTTACTGTGATGGAGGCTTCATACAAGAGCTGCCTGAAGTTATGGGTGTTCGTTCAAGTGATACTTCTGGCTTCATGGAACCTTTCCATGATCCTAGACTTGGTATCATGGACGCATTTACTGCCATTATGAGGCACAGAATGACGGGAAGAGACCCAAATTTTGATATTAGATCACGATCGGGCATGCTCCCAGAACGAAGGCCTGCCGCCCCGTTCTTGATATTCCGTGGCCAATCTCCAGTTGGAGTGCCCAATCAGGATCCATTTGATTTCTTTTTCAATGGAGGACATACTATGGGGCATAGAGGAGCTGAGTTTGGTGATTTCTTTATGGGGCACGGATTACATGAATTGATCGAGCAACTTAGTATGAACGATAGGCGGGGCCCACCTCCAGCTCCCCGTTCTGCAATTGACGCCATGCCCACCATTAAGATCTCCCAAAGGCATCTTAATACCGATGCACATTGTCCCGTGTGTCAAGATAAGTTTGAATTGGGCTCTAAAGTGAGACAGATGCCCTGTAATCATATTTATCATTCGGATTGTATTGTACCTTGGTTGGTTGAACATAATTCGTGCCCCGTTTGTCGTGTTGAGCTACCTTCACAAGGCTCTGGAAATGCTCGTTCGAACGGGAATCAAAGAACTGGAAATGCAAGCAGCAGCAGCAGCAACAACAGGAGGGAAAGCAGTAGCTCATCTCAGGGTCGATGGAATCCATTTTCATTCCTTTGGTCTTCGAATTCATCGAACCAGAATACTCAACGTCATTCAGACACTGAAGGAAACAGATATTCGTCTCCTCATAACCCGATGAGGTGGCCTTACTACTATTAGTGTTGGATCTGAAATCTTACTTGTGATCTGTTGTGTGCCTCCAGAAGCATGGGCTTCCGTCTCTGGTGTTTATCTTAGTAATCCTTTTGTGGAGTCCAAAGTGATTTCCTTATGTTGTGAAGTTATCCCAACTGTTAAAAATGCCCATTTGTGTAAATTCCTATTTCAGATTTTACAGCTCGATGTCGAAAGTAAGTTGTGAGCTTCGATTTCAGAAGGTTTTTGGGTCGAAGTGAAAAGTTAGGGGTAGACGAAGAAGATGAGGAAGGATAGATCATCATTGGTGATCAATGGTACCTTTCTTTCATTTCTTTCTCTGCTTCAGATGTTTAACTTTTATTTTCTTGTAGAAATACCAAGTGTTGGGTCCAATCAAACAATGTTTTAATTTAATTTCTGAATGTGGTTTGTTTGTAATACTCTGTCAAGCCTTCGGTTTATTTTACACTCATCTTTGCATATTATCCTGTATACTAATCTTTCTTTTCCTTACACCAAGGTGATATAATGTAAATTGAAACACCAAGACATTGCATGTGACGAAGGTAATAACTTTAGTATAATAATGCTTCTATTATTCAAATTCTGTCTTGTGAAGAGGATATATCTTGATTGGAGCAAAAATTTCCACTTGATCCAATCTGCTCGTGCTATTTTTATAGCATGAATTTGGGATGATTGAATTAAATTAGTTGACACAAATTTTGTGTTCGTAAAAAAATAATGAAATGAAAATATCATTTAGGCGGATATTAGTCGCAATCTCTAAGACTTGTTTGGGACATAAAATTTGGAAACTTGGTAGTTTGGAAATGTCTTGGTTGATTAGATGAGAGGATCCTTATTTAAAGTTTTGGGCTGAGGAGTGAAGTAAGGTAAGGTAAATTGATTGGTTCTCAACAAATCTGAATCAATGAGCTATCTCATTTATTTCAACAACTATGAATTTACAATTCTAAATATTACAGCAACTATGAATTTACAATCTTTGCTAATAACCACGAAAAGTAATTGAATAATAAAAAAAAAACTTGAAAAGTGGTTGTAGTTGTTACCAAAACATTTTTCGAAGATTTTATTAAAGTGAAGAAGGGCAAATATATCCACTTTAATAACTAAAAAAAGATTTATACCAATTTGAATAAGAAAAAAAACAATATACTCATTACATATTTTTCATCCAAATATACCCTCAAATTTTAAAATGGCTCCATCACTACTCTCCCTACCCCAACCATAACTCCTCCCCCATATATTCCAAAAGTTAGTTTTCCCATTTGTTAAAATTAAATTCCTTCATTTCACCTTAAAAAAATAATTAATTCCTTCAATTCATTAAAATTAAATTTTAATCTCACATTACTTTTTTATTTCTTTTAACTTCTATCATCAAAGTTCATCACTCTTTCTGTTGCACTTTAATTTTTTCTTTTCCTTTTTGACATATCATAAAAATTATTATTATTAATTAATAAATACTAAATATCCTAATTACTAGTAATTACTAATAAATACATATAAATACTAAAATTTATAAAATGTCATACTTCACAATAAAATAATAACTGGCTAATAAAAATAATTAAATACTAAAAATTTAAACAATACATTATAAATAAATAGAATTAATTATTAAATAATAAATAACCCTAAACATTATAAATAAATATAAGAAAAAAAGTTGGGGGAGTGAACTGAACGAGCCAGTGCATGGTTTGGGGTGGGGTGGGGTGGGTGGGGAGGGGTTGGGGATGAAAGGTGGGGGAGTGAAATTGTGGGTCATATGGGTAGATTTCTTTCTTTTTTTTTTTTAATAAGGTTATATAAATCTTTGGGTAGATTTCTTGTTTTTATAAGAATTGGATAGATAACTTTATTCTTAATAAAAAGTGGGTATATTGCTATTTTTCCCTTTTATGATCAATAAAATATGAGTAGATATTATGTGTACGAAGTCTATCGTGAAATTTAAGTGCATTTTTAAAATGTGTAACTTGCTTCGTTGATACGTTTAACTTATATTGAAACTTGATACTTGTTCAGTGTAAAATAAGTTGAACGTTTCAATGTAAATAAATTGAACATTAAAGTAAAATAAGTTACATGTTTAAAAAAAAGTAATTGAGTTCTGCACGATGTACCTGGTTAATTCAAAATTAAAATATGTGTTGGTTTAGATCAATACATAGTATATAAATAATAATATATTTAGTTTTCCATTATATCTTGATAAAATATTTATTTTTCTTATTAAAAATCACATTTTTTTATAACTCGGTAATCGGGGCAAGAATCGACTATATCGGCGGACCATAACCCATCGTCCACTAGTGGCGGGACCTCCACTTCAAATCATAGCAATAATGTAATTAACTAAGTATTTTAATAATTTTATTTAAGATTAATTTACAAAAAATATTATTAAATTATATTTAAAAAAAGGATAACGTCATTTAATTTGTCAATAATATGGAAGGATCAAAATGTCATTTATAATCAATTGGGGAGTATATTATAATATTAACTAATTACTTTTCGGCTTAGCTGTTTAGGAATAATATATAAAGCTAATAAAAATACATAAAATTATAGGGAAAATAGATTTTTTTGTCATGTAACTTTGACCTATTTTGATCTTGGTCCTACTAATTTACGGATTTTGATCTTAGTCCTGTATCTTTACAAAATTCGACTTTTTCGTCCTGTCACCTGCTATTGCAGGTGATAGGACTAAAAAGTCGAATTTTTCTAAGTTATAGGACCAAAATCAAAATCCGTAAATTTTGATCTTGGTCCTGTAACTTTACAAAATTCAACTTTTTCGTCCTGTCACCTGCTAATTACCTGCAATAGCAGGTGACAGGATGAAAATGTTGAATTTTGTAAATTACAGGACCAAGATAAAAAACCGTAAGTTAGTAGGACCAAGATCAAAATTGGTTAAAGTTACAGGACAAAAAAATATATTTTCCCTAAAATTATATAACACGGTGGACGGTGAGTTCTGATCCCCCAGATTAATCGGTTCTTGGACCAGATACCGAATTATCAAATTAATGACTCTTAGTACAAGATCCACCATAATATAACTCATAGGTCCAAACAACTTTTTAAATAATTCATAAGTGCAAAAGTAGTGTTGAAAACCCCATAGTACACCTTCTTTTGAAGGATGTAAACTAAACTAATTAAATAATAAAAAAATACACCTTGTTGATGTTGATTTTAATGTGATAATTAATGTGTGACAACATCAATAATTCATCATTTCTTTCACAACCAACATCTTGTGTTTCTATATGTTAGTTCTCTTGTTGTGTTTTGCAGGATAATATTTAGAGAATATTCTAGAGAAATATTGGATAATGGAAAACAAATGGTTTAATAGTGTAAGAAAATTAAAAACATGTGGGAAGTTATTGACCATATTTGAAGGAAGTTACATAATGGATCATATTTTATAGGATACATAGAGACTACCACTTGGACGTGCAATAATGAAATATTTCGCACTTAGGGTGTCTCATTGTTTATAGATAACCAATAAGACTTTTGTGTTTTTACTATGTCTATAGGTTTTTCTGTTGAGAGCTTGGATGTTGTCCAAAATGTTGTTCAAAAATTCTAACAACATCAGAGTAGGTTTTTTCTCCCAACACTAACTTTGAATATTTTATGTTGTCCACAATTTTCTTGTATGCAGGTTGACGACTTACAAATGTGTTAAGTCAGGCGGCTGCAGATTAAACAAGAGTGAAGATTGTGGAGAACATGGGTAGTTATCGAGATCATGGAGTTAGTGGGAGATGCTTTCTAGGCTGCCCCAACTGCCTAGTTGATGGGAAATACAATTGAATTTCGTGGCCTATAAATACTCATTGCATAGAACATCAAAACTTGAGGGACAAACAAGCAACAAGACTATCGAGTGTTTAGTGCATCTAGTATTTGTTGGGGACTTTATCTTCTCCATTTGTGTAGTGAGTTTTTACACTGCATTGAACATCACGGAGGAAAAGTGATATTCATCCAAACTTTAGAGAGTAGTATCCGAGACACAACTTTTGAATGTTTGTAACATCTAGGAGTGTGAGGGTCGATGCGATTCTACGTGTACGGTCGAATGTATTCCAACGTTCCTATCAATATAAATTTTATCTAATTAGGTCAAGTGTTAGGTTAAATAAGATCACTAGTCACTTGATTGAAAGGATTATTTTGGTATGTGGTTTTTACACTATACCTTTTAGGATCTTGTAAGAGGTTCTTGTGTATCTCACTCCTTGTTATAGTGAAGTTTTTAGCCATGGAGCTCGTATAGTCTGAATTAAGACTATACACAATTTTGAAATCTTTTGCACTGCGTTTTTAATACTTCAGTTGTCATATATTGTTTTACATGTAGCATAACATTTTCAACAACACTCTAAAAATACATGCACACACACTTTCACACCTTTCAGCTCCATTCCCACACCTAACTCTGATTTTTCTAACGAATGAGAGTCAAATCACACCTAATTCAAGCTAGAGTATCGATGAGAATTCGAATTCGAAATTCAAATTCTTTTTACATCTATTTTCATAAGCAAAATAGAGTTATGATTTCAGTTTACACAAAGAGACCCACAAGGTTTTTTGGAAAAAAAATTCACAATTTTTATTAAGAAGAAGAAGCTCATTTTTTTTTTTCGCCGGAGGTGATCCAAAGCAGAAACTATCTTATTTGATCTTGAATTGTTTGTTAAATTAGAAGAATGAGATACCTTAGGTTTGGTGGCTTGATTTGATGGATCGAAAAAATTTGGTGTTTTCTAAGAAAATTTTGACAGGTTTCAAATATCTAAAACTGACTTTGTTGGACTTTAGAGATGCAATCTAATTTGAGAAGTTATTGAATTTTAAAGAGGTCACGGTTATTAGCACCACCCATTTAAGTAAGTACACCTCCCATCACATTAATTTTGTAAACATCCAAATGAAAATACATAAATACCCTTTTCACTATTACTACCTTATATTGAATTTGTAAGTGCACCTCCTCTATCCAAACACCAAAAAAAAAAAAAAACACAGAAATCGTGCCGTCGAGAAAAAAAGAAGTTTCGAGAGCATAGTACAGATTCGTTTTGAAATCTAATATGTATTTGATGTATATAGCAAGTATGGTGCGGATTCGTGGTTTAAAATATACATATGTAAGTTTTTTACTTTTCTAAAACCCAAGTTAAATTATGAACATGTTAGTATGATTTTTGTTGTTTGTAACACTTTTTCAAGAGTATTGTTGTAGTTTGAATGAATAAAAGTGTATGAATAGGAAAATGTGATAGCATAAACGTTCGCATGCTTTTACTTTTGTGTTTCACGAATTTAAAAAATTCGAATCTGGTTCACCGAATTTCTTAAGGTTTTTCGGAAAATATATTTCGAATTGTTGAATTATTTGAGTTTTTATTTTCGAATTTTTTTAATAAATTTAGGAAATATATTTCAAAATATAGTATTATTGTCACATTTTCGATATCTTGGTATTGTTGTCACATGACGGCGAGCGGTTGTGGCGAGTAGTGGTGGCGGCGACGATGGAGCGCCTAGGGATTCACCGATTTGGTTTCGTAATTTTTGAAGGGAGGGGTGTGCGCATCTCTGAAAACTGAGTAAGGAAGGAGTGAGATATTATTAAGAATTTCAAGGGGTGTACTAATTTAAGTGGTGTACTTACTAAAACAGGCGGTGCCAATAACATCGGCCTTTCAGAGATTCATGTTGATTTGTTGGACTTTAGAGACTAAATTAAATATACTACATTTTAAAGATTCAATTTAATTTATTAGATTTTATATGGCAATTTAATTATCGAATTTTAGAGGTCCAAGTATCCCATAAATTTTTATTTATTTATTTTAGAGTTGGATTACTTTTTTTTTTAAACGAAATTGGATCATAAAATTCTAAATCCATGCGAAATTACGAAATACACTTATCCTTAGAAACCTAGTTGGGAAGGGGGAAAAAATAAAGTAGGGTAGTTACCGATTCAGAGCTGATTAGACATTTAAACCTGGTCTACAAAGGCCTTCCGTTGCAGATCCTGCACCCAAATTTACTTTCGTGCCCCTCTTTCTCCGCCGCCGCCGCCGCCGTAGTAATTCAATTTCTTCTTTCTGTTGCAGGTTAATTTCTTTATCAGGCTTGTTTTGGTGTTCGTTGCTTTGTTTTTTAATGAATTGATGGCCTATTAGAAGTCAGATTCTGAATTGGCTAGAAAAATAGGTACCTCGTATTCTACGCAAATACGGAATTCTTATATATTTATTCGTTTGGCCTTAGTTTTGGAGATTGATTATTCGCCTCAATTTCGTGTGATTATAATGCCGTTTTCTGCATTGTTGATATGATATTTGCTGTTACAAATGTAGAAATCAATATTCGTTCATGAATGTCCAAATAATACAGTGCTGATATTATCAATTATGCTAAGAAGGCACATTTACAAGGCTGTTTCTTACTAATTTACATGAAACATGAATACCGAGAGTCCTTTTTTTTTTTTTTGCCTTGAACTTTTGAAGTATCATTTTGGGGCTTCTTTTCACCTGCATTATTATCTCGTTATTTGCTATTATAAATCCTTAATTGCACTATTTTGGGGCTTTTTCTCAAATGTCATATTTTTTTAAACAGATTTTTGAACATCTCATAAATGGAAACCTCTGGATTTGATCTGGAACGTCAAGAGGCTGTTTGTGGAGATAGTGACGAACCTCGTTCTGTGGGAGAAGTGGTTGATGTGAACGAGGGGCAAGATGACGCTCATATTCTTGAGCTAGAAAAGAAATTGTCTGAACAAGTTGTGTACAGTGAGGAAGAAGCATACATGTTGTATTGTGATTATGCAACAGCCATGGGTTTCAATGTTCGAAGGGGCAAACAGTACTATTTCATGGGAACCAAAAGGGTAAGATCGAAAACTTACTGTTGCTCAAAGGAAGGGGTTAAAGATGAGAAAGCAGATATCAATGGCATTGGTTACAAAAAGCCAGAAACCAGAACGGGATGCAGAGCAATGATATCTTTTGTGTGTGATGATAATGGCCAATGGAATGTTTCAAGATTCGTGAAGGAGCATAATCATGATATGGCACCACCTTACGCTAAGCCCCCGGTGAAATCTGGCCAAGCAATTTTAGTTGCAAATGTTTATGGAAGTGCCGGTGGTTCAGAGTCTCTGGTGAGTAATGCTTCCCCTTCTCATTTTTTCATCTTCGTAATGTTTTTTCGTTTTCCAGATAAAATCACAACCTTTTCTCAAACTGCAATCTAATCTAAACTTTTGAATCCTAGTAAACAAAACCTCCAAAAATAAAATAAATAAATTGCAATTCTAACCAAAGAGCAGATTCGCTCCTGCACGAAAATGACGTGTTAATTGTATTAACATGCTTAGATTTGTTCGGGCGGCAATTGAATAATTAATAGCCATTTGCGAATCTGCCCATTGGTTTGAATAGAAAAAAATAAATTAGATTGAGGTTTTGTTTACCAATATTCAAAAGTTCAGATTAGATTGCATATGTGAAGAAGTTGTGGTTTTATCTGCAATTAATCCTTTTTTTCTTGAACTGAAAAATGCATGGTACTCTAAACACTGGTTGTAGGTGTTGTATGAGTTGTGCTGTGTCCATTTGTGCATCCTACTTCCATGAGGCATGTGAAAATGTGTGACTAACTTAATGTAGAAACAGAATTAGTTAATACACTGTCTTGAGGAAATTAAGGCATTAAGTTGCATGTAGTGTTTTTCTCTATACAAGAATAATCTCAAGTGTTCGAGGGCTTCAAGATGGTTAAAGAGGTGAGTTCTGAAGCTGGCCAGGATTATATGAGGGAAAGTATGTTGGCAATGACCTAAGCTGATCTAAGCTTAAAATAGGTAAATAATCCTTAATACACATGGCCATAATGCAAGAAAACACATTAAATTGTATAATATTCATAATTGCATGAATTATAGACTCCAAACTGGACAACTTGGGTACATGCTGATGGGATAATGTGCTTTTAGGTATGAAAATAAAGATGAAAAACTAACCCAAAACCAAAAGACTATATTAATGATGTTCATCAACCCCCAGATTTGTCTTTGCTTGTCCTCAAGCAAAAAACACTAAAGCACCTAGGGGAACAATGACATTAATAAAACCTAGCTAGGATTTTCTGCTCTTATGGGGCTGTCACCAATCAAATATCTTCACAAGCCAAACATAGCAAGAGTAAAGCAATTTTGATCAATCACATAACTACCAAGGCTTTTTCAAAACATTCCAAGTTTGAGCAAAAGTTTTGGCATTTGTATGAAAACTAGAATAACTAGCCAGAGCACTGAATAAAGTTTAAGGGGGTGTTTGTTTTCAGCTGGGGAGGTCCGGATGGGGGATGGGCCTCCCCCCGTCCCGTCCACTTTTTAGATTTTCACATCCTATCCTTCATCCAGATACACATCCATCCCTATTATACATCTACACCCCTATTTTCACATAACCCAATATCAATCATATCACCTCTATATTTTCATATTAAATATATATTGTATTTACACTCTCTCTTTTATTTTATAATACACCATCAAATTAGTATAATATATTTATTTTAAATACATAAAAATTATTCCAAATTGATATAAAATTGTTTTAAATAAGTGCACAGTACATGTGCACTATCACCAGTAATATCATTAAATCAATATGCATGGATATAAATTCACCGTTTTGTAAATTAATAAAATACACCAAAAATAGATTAAATACGAATATAGATATATATTTTCTTTGGAAGGGAATACCAATATAGATATAGATATACTTACAGCAAGAATTCAATTTGTTTATTACGTTTAGAAAAATAAAAAATTTATGCAAAACTTTATTTATGTTACATGTTTGATAATTAAAACGATGAATGTGTTTGAAATTATTACATATAAATTTTATTAAAATTTTAAGTACTACATGTACTTACAAATACATGATATACATACATATTATTACTAAAGATAACTTAATTTTTTTATTTTATTAAAATACTATTGAGTCTCAAATCAAACAATATTCATTATCAAATTAAACAATATCCTATAATTAAATAATTATATAATTTATCATATAATTATATATAATAATATTAACTTTTATATATTAACATCAACACAATCATTCAATCATTACCCTCTTAATAAACAATAACAAAATAATACATTATCATCATTAAAAAGTATTGATTTGACATAAAGCTCCATCCATCCCTACTACATCCAACCAAAAACAAACAAGAGATTACTATTCACAGGATTTCCCCCATCCACTTTTTTCCCCATCCGGATTTGCCCCATCCACCTCAAGCTCAAAACAAACATACCCTAAGGCTCCATTTGGATGGATTGATTTGAAATCCATGGATTTCACACACTAATCACCACTCTCCAATGGATTTACAAATACTTAGATGAGAGAGAAGGGAAGAGAGTGAAAGAGGGGGGGGGAGAGAGGGAAGGGTATAGAGGAGGGATTTCACAAATGACATGGTTTTGATAAGGATTTGAAATCCCTTCATTTTAAACTAGACTCTCTCATCTAAGTATTTGTAAATCAAAGAGTGGTGATTTATATATGAAATCCATGGATTTCAAATCCATCCAAATGGAGCCTAAGAGTTAAGAGATCAACTTATTTTTTCATTTTTCAAATACCTAACATAACTCTAGTTTGTTATTAAAGGCAATTCCATATATGTGCACTATGTTATAGATGACAGTGAGCTTAGCTCTTTGTGAGGATGTAATTTAACATTTAAAACCATTTTCGGGCAATTAACTCTCACCTCATCAAACTTTCTATTTTTCCGTCTGATAACCAAATTAGTGTATTGTGGACCTAGCTATTACATTGTTTTCTTTCCATATCTAAACATTGGAGTACAAGAGCTATTTCTCATGTATTTGACTTTGCAACTCAAGCTCCAATTTATTTCAGTTTTAGAGAAATGAACAAGAATGTAGCTAAATAAACAATAGATAATGAAATGTGAGATTAAAAAGTATATCCCAGAAATAATTTAAAAAACTCCTTAATTTCATTTCCATTTCAATCGACTATCACCACATTGACATCCATACAAGGATTTACCAAGAACAAAAAAACTCTAGATTGTTTTGGGTTATACACGTTCCAAACAAGGTATTTAAACTAATATTTCTAATTATCATGCAGTCTACTTCAACTTAGGCTCAAATATTCATACTATTATGCAATATCTTGTTTTTGATAGTCAAGCTGTGCCAAGACCAATGAATGGATTTTTTATCAATATTTTCATCGTTTTGGATAACCTCACTTATTTTGAAAGTATCTTCTCCGTTGAATTTATGCCATTTTGCTAATGAAATGATCAAGTCCTTTGGTTCTGTTTTAATAAGTCTCGTGTTTCTGTTATTGATCACTAATATATCTAGACTTGTTCAATCAGCACTAGTTTAGAATCGTAACAGATGTTTAACTTATCACAAAATCAGTAAATTCATGACTATATGACACATCGAAAATAATAGCAGGCAGCAACGGTTAGCATATAACTGCCACAACATTCGTTAATTATAAACTCAAAATTATCCTATTTGTGTCACTTAAAATGACAAAGGCTTTACCAACTACGCTGTCTTGATCATGCGCTAAAATCTTTCTTAAAGTATTTCAGACAACTTTTTTACTTGGATTAACTCGGTCTAAATGCTCACTTCAACTTCCAAGGAGTTCAAGTATGTAGAAGAGACATATTAAGATACATAAGTACGCATCGCGACCATTTTCTTGTTGTTATTATTATTATTATTATTAGGTTATTTGGAGGTTCTAGACAGTGAATTTCGTTGAAGAAGCTAGGTGCAAAACTTAGGCTATGAAGCCTATTGGTATCTGCTCTCTGGAATAAGTTACTTTAAGATACAAATTAGTCTATCATAAAACTCATCATTTGTACCTGTCAAGTTTTTACCAAAACATTCATATGCAGCAGGTGGTTGAGTTTTCCTGGATTTTAGTGCTTAAAGAACGCGCTTGTTCACATAAATTTTGTAATGTCAAAAGATTTGAAGTGAATGCAAGTTTCTAGAAATTTGTTATTTTTTCTTGCCAAGCTAGATGTTATGTTACTTATATTGGTAAATGGTAACTGCAGATTTCTCTGTTCTTGAACTGAGATAATGTGTGTACTTATGAAGAAATCCTGGTCATTGATACAATCTGGTTGCTGAAAAATCAGCCTGTCCTGTACCGAGTTTCTCATGCTGGTGATCTTGGGAAGGGGACTTGGTGGCACCAGTTGCACTGTGCAACTAATGCACAACTATCACTGTTCAATGAAAACAGCTAATATTGTTCAGTGAAAACAACTAGTACTGACCAACTAATACCTTTAAATAAAACAACTAATATCATTTAAAAATGCACTTGAATTGCACAGTGCAACTGGTGCATAGAAGTGTTTGTCGGCCTATAAACTCTTGTTTCCTGGCATATCCTCCATTATCATTGAGGACATTAAAACATTACTATGTTATTTTGTTTATGCAGAGTGAACACGATAAAATTCGGGAGCTCTCTTTACAACTAGCAATTGCAAAAGGTCGAGCTGAAGCTTCTGAAAAGCTAGCTGCTACATACAAGCGGCAACTGCATTTGATCGTTGGGCACATTGAGGAGCACAATCAGTCCTTGTCAAATAAGATTCAAAAAGTTCTGAATAATGTAAATGATTTGGAATCAGAAGATCAGAACAAGTTGTAAAGTTGCCTCTCTTAAGTGAAATTAGGATAAAAAGGAATTGGAACATTGTTTGCAGATAGTTGTTATAATGAAGCTAAGTTAACACTAGAAGGGCTATTTTATTTTATTTTTTCACAGCTGTGAGTCTGTATTGATTATTTGTACAGATGTGGACATTATAGTAACATTAATTTGATAAAAATATAAATTTCTGGTGTTATATTTCTCTCATAAAGATTGATTAGATTTGGATCGAATTGTTAGGCTAAATTTTGATTTTGATTTGGAATTGCCAGCCACCATGAATGTTCCTCAAGAAATTTCTTGGCTATAATTTTGCTCCATTTTCAACTGGGCGAAAGAGAGAAATCTAAACTCTGACTAGAAATTATTGTGAGACGAGAATGGTGGTGGGTAGTGCTACAATGAAATATGGATATATAGTTATACTTAGCGGGTGGGTTTCATGTGCATCCAGGTGTATCGTGCACTTATAGTGTATTTTAAAAACATGTAATTTGTTATATTGAAATACGCAATTTGTTTACCAACCGTGTAACTATTAATATGGAAAATAGTTACACGGTTCAGTGTAAATAAATTGCATATTTCAATATAAGTTGCATATTTTTAAAATGCACTATAAGTGCATGAACATAACATGAATAATCTTAGCATAACAGTGATGAAGTTTACATTGAACTTGAGTCCACATAATTAGGGTTGTTCACGGTACGGACCAAAACGGATATTTAAAATTATCCGTGTCCGTAATAAAGTTCGGTTATTTTAAAATTGAAGTGTCCGTATCCGTACCAAAACTTCGGTTCGGAACGGTACGGAATTTTAATTTTTCAGTACGGTTCGGTACGGATTTTCGGTTATAACGGAATCGGACCGGATCTGATCGGACCAAAGAAACGGTTTTTTTAACCTTTTTGTCCTTTTTTTTCTATCACCCCTCATTTTTCTTTTTAATCACAATTTTCTTAAGAATATTGGTGTAATCTACACAAAATGCACATGAATTCAATACATCTTCAACCATATTCATGCATCTACCCTTCAGACTCAAACATATTACATGATAGGATAATAGTTAATTAAAAATAATAAAATAACCCAAGACATCATCAATGGTGTATTTAAAACATGGCTAATAAAATACACATTTAAAAATTTATTGTGAATTTTCATCGGTTCAAATTGACGAGAGGTATAGACTACAGAGCGATGAGTTGGTGTGAGAGAGTAAGCATGCGTAATTGCAACTTGAGAATTTTATAGGATTCTAGATAATTATAAATCACAAATAAGAAAGTAAATAGTCTAATATATCGCCAAAATATTCATATGACATACTCAATATTAAATTACATGGATATCAATAATCTATAATACAATTTAATGAATACAAAATAAATTAATAATTAAATTTATTATGTATTTAAATCGATTATTTGGTTCAGTTCAGTTCGGTACGGTTCGGTGCAGTTTTATTCGGTTTTTCGGTACGGCTAATTCAGTAATATCCATGTTCATATAAAAAAAATGGTTCAGTTCGGTTAGGAAAAAGTCAAAAAGTCAATGGTTATTTTCGGTTCGATTCTTTTTCGGTTTGGATTTCGGTTCGAGTTCGGTAATCTCCAAACTCCGTGAACAACCCTACACATAATATCTATTTAACCACATACACATTATTCTAGATAATTCTACATATAAAAAGAATATAAACTAAGTAATTTACGAAATTCCTCCATACCGCACAACACCATTCTATTCATATAATGATACTAAAATGTGTATTTAGATTCGAGTTCAAAATGAGAAAAAAGTTTTGGAATAAAAAAATTAAGATTTTAGTCAACATAGTACTTTCGGGTGAATCCGCTCAATTAATTATTAAAATTCGAGTTCAAAAGGAGGAAAAAGTTTGGAATCCAAAAACTAAGGTTTTAGTTAAATAATACTTTCGGGTAAATTCGCTCGAATGATCCAATTTTATTCTAAAAATTTCACTTGTACCTGCACCATTCTGTTCATATAATGATACTAGAATGTGTATTTAAATTCGAGTACAAAATGAGGAAAAAGTTTTGGAATCCAAAAACTAAGGTATTAGTCAAAATAGTACTTTCGGATGAATTCACTCAATTGATCCAATTCTACTCTAAAAAAATTCACCTACCTGCACCATTATGTTCATAAAATGATACTAGAATGTGTATTAAAATTCGAGTTCGAAAGGAGGAAAACGTTTTGGAATCCAAAAACTAAAGATTTAGTTAAAATAGTAATTTCGGGTAAATTCTCACCATCGATCAAATTCTATTCTAAAAAATTCACTGGTACTTGCACCATTCTATTCATATAATGATACTAAAATGTGTATTGAAATTCGAGTTCAAAAGGAGAAAAAAGTTTTGAAATCCAAAAACTAAGGTTTTAGTAAAAATAGTAACTTTCGGGTAAATTCGCTTGGTTGATCAAATTCTACTCTAAAAAAATCACTTGTACTTGCACCTGCATCTGTACAGTTCTTTTCATATAGTGATACTAGAATGTGCATTTAAATTCGAGTTCGAAATGATGAAAAAGTTTTGGAATACAAAAACTAAGATTTTTAGTTAAAATAGTAAATTCGCTCCATTGATCCAATTCAACTATAAAAATTTCACCGGTACCTGCACCTGCACCTGCACCATTCTATTCATATAATGATACTAGAATGTGTATTGAAATTCTAGTTCAAAAGGAAGAAAAATAATTTTGAATTAAAAAATTAAGGTTTTAGTCAAAATAGTACTTTCAGGTGAATTCACTCGATTGATCAAATTCTACTCTAAAAACTTCACCGATACCGTCATCAATATATACCTATAATTATACTAGAATGTGTATTAGACTTCAAGTTCAAAAGGAGGAAAAAGTCTTGGAATCCAAGAACTAAGGTTTTTAAGTAAAATAGTACTTTCAGGTAAATTCGCTCGATTGATTCAATTCAACTCTAAAAAAAATCACTTATATTTGCACCATTCTGTTCATATACTTATAATAGAATGTGTATTTAAAATTGAGGAAAAGGTTTTGGAATCCAAAAAATTAAGGTTTTAGTTAAAATACTACTTTCGGGTAAATTTGCTCAATTGATCCAATTCAACTCTAAAAAATTCACCGGTACATGCACACTCTATTCATATAATGATACTATGATGTGTGTTGAAATTCTAGTTCAAAAGAAGGAAAAAATCTTGGAATCCAAAACCTAAGGTTTTAGTAAAAATAGTAACTTTTGGGTAAATTCGCTCGGTTGATCCAATCATACTCTAAAACATTCACTTGTAGCTACACCTGCACCATTCTTTTCATATAATAATACTAGAATATGCATTTAAATTCGAGTTCGAAATGAGGAAAAAGTTTTGGAAAACAAAACTAAGATTTTAGTTGAAATAGTAAATTCACCCCATTGATCCAATTCTACTCTAAAAAAATCACCGGTACCTGCACCATTCTATTCATATAATGATACTAGAATGTGTATTGAAATTCTAGTTCAAAAGGAAGAAAAATAATTTTGAATTAAAAAATTAAGGTTTTAGTCAAAATAGTACTTTCATGTGAATTCACTCGATTGATCAAATTCTACTCTAAAAACTTCACCGATACCGTCATCAATATATACCTATAATTATACTAGAATGTGTATTAGACTTCAAGTTCAAAAGGAGGAAAAAGTCTTGGAATCCAAGAACTAAGGTTTTTAAGTAAAGTAGTACTTTTAGGTAAATTCGCTCGATTGATTCAATTCAACTCTAAAAAAATCACTTATATTTGCACCATTCTGTTCATATACTTATAATAGAATGTGTATTTAAAATTGAGGAAAAAGTTTTGGAATCCAAAAAATTAAGGTTTTAGTTAAAATACTACTTTCGGGTAAATTTGCTCAATTGATCCAATTCAACTCTAAAAAATTCACTGGTACATGCACACTCTATTCATATAATGATATTATGATGTGTGTTGAAATTCTAGTTCAAAAGAAGGAAAAAATCTTGGAATCCAAAAACTAAGGTTTTAGTAAAAATAGTAACTTTTGGGTAAATTCGCTCGGTTGATCCAATCATACTCTAAAACATTCACTTGTAGCTACACCTGCACCATTCTTTTCATATATAATACTAGAATATGCATTTAAATTCGAGTTCGAAATGAGGAAAAAGTTTTGGAAAACAAAACTAAGATTTTAGTTGAAATAGTAAATTCACCCCATTGATCCAATTCTACTCTAAAAAATTCACCGGTACCTGCACCATTCTATTCATATAATGATACTAGAATGTGTATTGAAATTCTAGTTCAAAAGGAAGAAAAATATTTTTGAATTAAAAAACTAAGGTTTTAGTCAAAATAGTACTTTAGGTAAATTTTCTCTATTGATCAAATTCTACTCTAAAAATTCACCGGTACCTTCATCATTCTATTCCTATAATTATACTAGAATGTGTAATTAAACTTCAAGTTCAAAAGGAGGAAAAAGTGTTGGAATCCAAGAACTAAGGTTTTAAGTAAAATAGTACTTTCAGGTTAATTCGAATTCTACTCTAAAAAAATTCACTTGTATCTCCGCCATTCTGTTCATATAATTATATACTAGAATGTGTATTTAAAATCGAGTTCAAAACAAGAAAAAAGTTTTGGAGTCTAAAAAATTAAGATTTTAGTCAAAATACTAATTTCGGGTAAATTTGCTTGATTGATCCAATTATAATCTAAAAAATCCACCTGTACATGCACACTTCATTCATATAAAGATACTAGAATGTGCTTTTAAATTCGAGTTCAAAATGAAAAAAAAAATTGGAATCCAAAAACCAAAGTTTTAATCAAAATAGTACTTACGAGTGAATTCACTCGATTGATTCAATTCTACTCTAAAAAATTCACCGGTACCTGCACATTTTGTTCATATAATGATACTAGAATGTGTATTAAAATTCGATTTCAAAAGGAGGAAAAAGTTTTGGAATCCAAAAACTAAGGTTTTAGTCAAAATAGTACTTTCGGGTAAATTTGCTCGATTGATACAATTCTACTCTAAAAAATTCACTTGTACCTGCACTATCTTGTTCATATAATGATACTAGAATGTGTATTTAAATTCGAGTTCTAAATGAGAAAAAAGTTTTGGAATCCAAAAATTGATTTTAGTAAAAAATAATACTTTCGGTTGAATTCACTCTATTGATCCAATTCTACTCTAAAAAATTCACCAATACCCGCATCATTCTATTCATGTAATGATATTAGAAGGAGTATTAAAATTCGCGTTTAAAAGGAGGAAAATGTTTTGGAATCCAAAAGTTAGTTTTAAGTAAAATAGTACTTTTGGTTAAATTCACTCAATTGATCCATTTTTTCTCTAAAAATTCACATGTACCTGTACCTGTACCATTCTTTTCATATAATGATATCAAAATGTGTATTTAACTTCGAGTTCAAAAAGAGGAAAAAAAATTGGCATACAAAAACTAAGGTTTTAATTAATATATAAATTTGAGTTAATTTGTTCCATTGATCCATTTCTACTCTAAAAATTCATCGGTACCTGCACCATTCTATTCATATAAAGATAATAGAAATAATTGAAATTCAAGCTCAAAAGGAGGAAAAAGTTTTGGAATTCAAAAAATTAAGGTTTTAGTCAAAATAATACTTTCGGGTAAACTCACTCGATTGATCCAATTCCACTCTAAAAAGTTCACCTATATCTGCACCATTATGTTCATGTAATGAGAATGTATATTTAACTTCGAGTTCAAAATGAGGAAAAAATTTTGGAATTCAAAAACTAAGGTTTTATTCAAAATAGTATTTTGGGGTGAATTCGCTCTATTGATCAAATTCTACTCTAAAAATTTCACCGGTATCTGTACCATTCTTTTCATATAATGATACTAGAATGTGTATTAAAATTCAAGTTCAAAAGGAGGATAATGTTTTGGAATCCAAAAACTAAGGTTTTAGTAAAATAGTATTTTTGGGTAAAGTAGCTCGATTGATCCAACCCTACACTAAAAAATTCACCTGTATCTGCACCATTCTGTTCATATAATGATATTGGAATGTGTATTAAAATTCAAGTTTAAAAAGAAGAAAAATTTTTGGAATCCAAAAAAACTTAGGTTTTAGTGAAAATAATACTTTCGGGCAAATTCACACGATTGATCCAAATCTACTCTAAAATATTCACCTGTACCTGCACTATTCTGTTCATATAATCTAGAATGTGTATTTAAATTCGAGTTCAAAATGAGAAAAAAAAATTTGAATCCAAAAAACTAATAATTTAATCAAAATAGGAGATTAAACTCACTATGGTTATATTCCAATTACCGAAAAAATATTGTTGATGCTTATTTTTAGTGTGACCACATCAATAACTTATCTTTTCTTTAACAACTAGAAGTTTATAAGAAATTAAAGTAGGAAAAACGTTGTCAGGTTGAGTTGAAATTTACAAAGTGGTGGGTGTATCAAGACTAATGGCTATTCTCACATGTCAAGACGACATTTTCTAGCGTGATTTGTCCTCATTCACACGTTCCTTAAAACTTCATAGGATCACACATCATTAGATAATTTCGAGCAAAACACACTTAACTTTAAAGTTCTCTAGAGATTTAGAGTATCCACAATGGATGGATGATTCATCCATTCATCAACTCTCTTCTCCACATCATCTCCACATCATCTACTTTTAAATACTTAACTTTTTAAACAAACTCCAACAATGGTTCATTTAATCATCCATACATCCATTCACTATTTATGGGTACCACCATGACTTCATCACATTATTAATCAAAATATATTATTTTTTAATATTGATATTATTAATCAAAATATTAAAATAAGATAGTAATTAATTATAAAATAATTCCAAGTAAACAAAATCGAGAAAATCTAAGTAGAATATTAAATTAAACATTTAGATTACTTGAAAGTTAGGAAACACAACATTCAATTAAAACATTACAATGAATTAAAACATTCAATTGTTAAAAAGTTTCAATTCACATGCATATTTGAAATTAATCCAAATTTTAAATATAAAAAATTTATAAGTTTACATATATTAAAAAACATAAATAAAAATAAAAAATGAAAAAGTACTCTCTTATGTCATCACATTTACTTTTTTGCAAAAAATACACTTTCTCTCTCAATTCATTCAATTGGATGAATGACACTCTCTCTCCAATCCAATGAAGACCCACAATGATGTTAAACATCAACTTTCATCTATCCAATGGTTAAACACCCATTGGATGGTACATTGTGGATGCTCTAAAGACCCAAAAAAAAGATCAACTTCTTAATGAACAACATCGAATCAATATTATTGAACACCTTGCCAACACTAGTACCAATCAACGAGAACTTTGTTTGACCGAAAGCCCTAACAAAATGTTGGATAACGATTTGTCCGAATGTATTCGATGTGTAATTTAAATAAACTACTTAACACGATTTAAACAAATTAAATCAAAAGCAAAAACATCATGCGT
Organism: Stenogyne calaminthoides; assembly: GCA_037126765.1. Classification (NCBI taxonomy): domain Eukaryota; kingdom Viridiplantae; phylum Streptophyta; class Magnoliopsida; order Lamiales; family Lamiaceae; genus Stenogyne; species Stenogyne calaminthoides. Next base: position 4,238,891 of record JBBCBC010000010.1, read on the forward strand.
ATAAATAAATAAATCACATAAATCCCTAACACATGCGGAACTAAGAGATTAGTGATTTTACCTTTAGGTCGAAGAGACACCATTGATAAGTAGGACCAACTAAATTTAAATTAATTCAACCTAAACTTCTTCCCAAGTATTCCCTTCATCCAAGCTTGATGATCCGGTGGGAGATCCTCCAAACCTTCAACACTTGAGGAAAATAAAAATTTTGTTGCACACACAAGCAATAATTTAAAAAATTATGCTCTTGAATTTCTTGTGTTGGGATTGAAAAATCAACCCCTTATTTATAGGGAAAGGGGCGAAAATTAGGGCTTCATGGATGATATGGAAATATATTTTTTTTCTTCTTCAAGAAACAATTTTGAATATATCCAATATATTATCATTTCATAAATAACTATCCAAAATATTTCTTCCTCTTTTCCTCCTTCACTATTTTCAAAAATTAAGGAATAAAAGAAAAGTCAAAGACCTCTTTTTGGAATTATGGGAAGATATTATTCTCCAAGAAATTTTATCCTAATCCCATAACTTCTATCCAAAAAACTTTTCCTTCTTCTTTTTCCTTCCTAAAATTTTTGAAAAATACAAACTGTTGGGAAATGAATTTAATAAAAAGGATTTTGATTAGATCCCAAAACCCCTGAGTATGACATGTTCAGGATAATCTTGATAGATGAGTCAGGATTCAGTTTTAGAGTGTTCAGGATATTATCTGCACCATGTATAGTCGGCAGATATAGAACAAGCTAGTTTCAAGACTCAAGAGATACCGAGAACCTTGGCTCGTGAGAAAAGGCGGAAGGCTCAGAGAAAAACCTCAAGGCTCGAGAAAAACTCAAGCCTCGAGAACTCAAGACTCGAGAGAACTCAAGACTCGAGAACTCAAGACTCGGAGAACTCAAGACTCGGAGAAATATCAAGGCACATTAATTACTACAGACTCAAGAATGTAATGAATGCTCAAGATATCCTAATGTTCCGAGGCACCAAGGGTTTAGGAATATAGCCGTTGGAATCCAAATGGACGTGGACCAACGAGAGGAAGACAACCACTGAAAAAGTCGGAGAACTTACAAAGAATAGTATGGATTTGAATGTGATTCTCTCCAACGACATTCAAATCCACACTATAAATACAAGTTCTTCCTTCATTATCAGGTGGATGCGTGGAGATTATGCACAAAATGCTACAAAGCCAAAGAGTGTTATAGTCAAAGCATTCCCACCCTAGAACACAAGTCTGTAGATATACAAATATATTCAAAGAGTGTTCTAGAACCCAACCTAAGCAACCCACGATGTATCATAAGCTTAGAGAGATTTTCCCAACCTTAGCATTGAGGCTAAACCATTGTAAGGGAAAATCTCACCATAGTTGGAGACAACACCAAACCCAAACCCAGTGGTGAAGTGAGGTAGTTGTTAGGCAAACCCGAGTGAGGGTGATAAGTCCCGAAGGAGTGTGAACTCGTTAAACATCTAAGAGTTTGAGTTAGTAAACTACGGAGGTAGTCAGAAAGTTCAGGGTCGGGTTGAGTTAGTAAACTACGTGGAGTAGTCGAAAAACTCGGGTACGAAGTTGAGTAAGTAAACTACGAGGTAGTCGAAGCTCGAGTTGATAAGGAATTTCCCTAGAGAGGGAGAGTGGATGTAGGACTGGTTGTCCGAACCACTATATATTGCTGTGTTGTTTACTCCTTTATGTTTATACTTGTCATATGCATCTAGTTATAAGCAAAACACAACACATGAGCTTAAAAGGAAAAATTGGAAACACTCTGCCCTCACCCCTGTTTTATATGCACCGAAATGAAATGTTTTTTCCCAAGACGCAAAAAAATAGGTTTTCCCAATCGACCAACAAGTGGTATCGAGCGGTGCTCAAAAGATTACTTCTTCAATGTAATCGCTGAAAGCGATCCATTTTAAAACTCATCTCGATCCGATACCAACAAGTGGTATCAAAAGGGGAACTTCACCAAATCAGATATATCGGTCTATATCAGTTGAAAGGGGAACTTCAACTTGAGGGGGAACTCACAGAATCAAAAGTAGATGATCAAGATCAAGACATGGTGCGAGGCGAGACCGATCGAGATCAAATAAGTTAGATGAGTTCAAATGATGAGCTGTGCAAAAACCAGAAGTGAAGAAAAGCTAAAACCAAAGAAATCGAGAAGAAGGTTGCAAATTAGAATATGAGCAAAAGAGATCGATCAAGATCGACGTGATCGAGATCGAGATATGATAATGAAAGCGGATGAAGATCGACGAGATCGACGTGATCAAGATCGATATGATAAATCTCGATATGCTAACCTCGATATAATGACCGATGCTATGTTGATCTAAAGATGTGTTGATCGATTAGTCGAGCTAATCGGATCGTAAAAACGAAATCGATAAGCAGAGTAAAAGTGATCCGAGACTCGATAAAGTAAAATGGCCGAGACTCAAGATAGGTCAAAAGACCTGAGGGTCAAGATGTCTGAAGTCAGAAGAAACTGAACTCAGTCAGCATGAGTGTGTCTATATACTGATCGACAAGGTCCATTGAAGAAGAATGAGGAGCCGAAATAAGATGTAAGACCAAGACCAAAACCGAAGACTTGTAATTCTTTATGTTTTTTTTTTGTTTTAATTCTTTGATAAGTTCATTGTAATCATGAATCGATAACATACAATCAATGAAACTTTTATCTTTATGCTCAAAGATAATACCTCATTATCTTTTTTACATGTCTTTTATATTGATATGCCTGATTGAATGTCTCTGATCTGATTGTATGCTCATATAAAGGGGAAACTATATGATGCTATGGGAGAAATTGTTAAGTATTTAGTAATGATCTATTTAGGAAAGATTCATTCTTGAAGAAATCATTGAATGATTTAAACCGATTAGAGATTTACCATTCTTGTAATAAGAAAAACTGAAACACAGTATAGGTTATATGTTTGTAACAAGATAGGTTTTGGCATCATCAAAAAAAAGGGAAATTGTTGGGAAATGAATTTAATAAAAAGGATTTTGATTAGATCCCAAAACCCCTGAGTATGACATGTTCAGGATAATCTTGATAGATGAGTCAGGATTCGGGCTTTTAGAGTGTTCGGGATGTTATCTGCAAAATGTATAGTCGTAGATATAGTTCAGATAGGTTCTCAAGACTCAAGAACTCAAGATATGTTTCAAGATACCGAAGTTTCAAAGATGAAACCGGAAGTTCTAAAGACTCGATATGAAACCGAGAATCAAGACTTAGCATGAAGACTCAAGATATCGGCCAAGATAAATCAAGACTCGAAGACTCAAGACTCGTAAGACTCAAGACTCGTAAGACCTCAAGACTCGTAAGACTCAAGACCACAAGACTCAAGACTCAAGACGCAAGACTCAAGACCGAGTATTTGAAGATCAAGAATATCAGAAGCACAAAGAATTATCAAGAACTCAAGAATGTATTGAATGCTCAAGATGAACCTCAATGTTCCGAGGCAATCAATATATCTATCCGGGATGCAATCTCGAGAGAAACGCGATACCTTAGAAAGATAGATACTGCCAAGACATTCAAATGCAGACAAGAGGAACTAAGTTAGAAGTGTTGTTAAGGTTATATCAAACTCAGAGTTTGTAACCAAAAGAGTCGTTGAAAGGTGTCTACCTTTTACTGAAGACAAAAGTCAAAAAGAGGAAGACGACATCATACCATCTATACCGACATCGATGAGGATGTGCAGTCAAAAAAAAAGATGTCGGATGTCACGAAAAGTTCCAGATCGCAAAAAGTGAAGACCGCTTCTACATGAAAGACTATTGCCTAAAACGTGTTAGGGAGTTTCAAATCCTAAATATAGCCGTTTCTCACACACCATAAGAGGGAACTCACGAAGCTATCTCTCCAACGGATAGTTTTCAAGAGTGACCTTGGTGTATGCCTATAAATACTGATGACCCTCTACTTTGTAAGGTCACGGGAAATTTATACGCAACTCAAGAGCTCAAACTTATTCTTGCAAAAGTTAAAGCACTCGAAATACCTTGAATTTCCCAAGTGCTTCTATATTGAAGAGAGCTCACTTTACTAAGCCTAGCTTTATAAGATTTATCCAAAGCTTAGTCGAGATATCCTAACCCTTTGCATTGTGCTTCATTGTAAATGATATCTCATCCTAGTTGGAAACCAACCAAGAAACCCCAAACCCTTGAGAAGGTAGTTGGAGTGTGTTTGTTGGTGAGAAGTGTTGTAAAGAGTTAGTAAACTACGCAGAGTAGTTAGAAAACTCTAGAGGAGAAGTTAGTAAGCTACAGGGGTAGTCTGAAAGCTTGTGTGTGATTGAGTTAGTAAACTACGGAGGTAGTCAGAAAACTCAAGGTCGGGTTGAGTAAGTAAACTACGTGGAGTAGTGTAAAACTCGGTAGGAAAAGTTGAGTAAGTAAACTACGAGGTAGTCGAGCTCGAAGTTGATAGTGAATTTCTCTCAAGAGTCGCGAGAGTGGATGTAGGAGCTGAGTCTCCGAACCACTATAACTGCTGTGTTCTTTATTATCTTTCCTTATCTCGTGCTTAATCATTGCATCAACTTGATTTTGAAAGCATACTTTTCAATCGATATTCAGTTGGAATCAATCCACCAAGTTGCATAAGTGAATCACGGCTAATCACTATTTCATAAGGGAAGGTTTTCAAAGAAAGCTTAAAACGAGTATAAACTAAGGGCCAACCATTCAAGACGATGAGTAGCTAGAATGATATAGTTACCTAACCGAACTCTCTTACGAGGATTCATGAAGTTAGTTATCCGATCCAAGCAACTCAGGATCTCTGACACTCGGGACTCGGTTGGGATTATCTCGAGGTATCTGAAAGCGGCTTCGGGATCACTGTCTCGATGAGACTTTGACTCGAGTGATCTGTGGCTTCTCGAACCTAATCTTCGAGATTGTCGACCCAAGTGACCTCGATGAAAAAAAAGTTTTAAAATCACTGAACACGTGTATTCCCCCCCATACACGTGTAAGACTCGTTTTCACCGGGACCAACACAAACATATATATTTTTCCTTGCAATAATTAATTATTTTATTTTAATCACCTTTTGTTATTGGACTTTTATTAAGGGGACTTTTAGGAGAATTAGGATTGAACCTCCCAATAGACTCTGAATTTAATATTGAGCCACAATATTATTCATCTCATTAATATTAATTCATTCCACTATAGAATTAATATCGCACTATCCATCCTAACCCATATTACGATTATATGACTCTCGGTTAGTATTATTTTTCGTGTTTAAAATTCTTTTATCCATTAATTAATTTAAGCTACTGATTGCTTTAATTAATTAATATATTTTATCTTTGAGTAAGGACAACTCAACTTTATTATCATATCGAAAATTAATCCACTCGCAAGATTTAATATGATAAAACTTCTGAGCCCACCAAGGGGACATAATAGAAAAAGACTCTCCAAGCACACGATTTTCTGTATTAAATCTTAGCAATTGTCTTGTAACTAATAATATTGCCCAAAATACAAAGTATTGAATCTCTTTGATTCTCTACCCATAATAAATCAAAGCAATAAATATTAATTACATATAATTCTATTTAAGTGACAGAGATTAAGAAATCAACAACCAATAAGGTCTAATTCTTCATCCTTTAAATAATTATGGAAAAATTACATCTCTGTAGGTCCTATTCACCGCATCATAATGTACTAGTGTAACCTCTTGGTTAGGACAAACCAATTTGAGTCTTACACATCAACCTTTACCAATAGATTGTTCAATTCAATCTAGATTGTGAATATTATACTTATTTACAAAGAACTGATAATGTAATCTTCTGTGATTTTCTATACACCACATTATCTTCAATGTAACTTAAAGTAATATTGAACAATATGCAATAAATAATTTAATATTTATCATATTTAAAGCAATAGTAATAAAAAAATTATTTTCAGTAAATAAGTGCAAGAATCAATCTGATATATAAAATAAAAACATATTTGTCAGTATAACCCTAACACAGAAAGCAAGACCAAAATGCTACCTAGTGGAATCTAATTTTGAGGAACACTAGAAAGAACCCAACTCGTGTATTATTAAAGATCAAGGAGAACTAAGATATCACTTTTGAATATTCGATCAAGAAACACTCTTGTGTAAGATAGTTTTATATATGAAATATATGAAACGGTGCTCTAATTAAGTGTTTAAATCAGACATATTCTCCTTTAAAATATAATGATGTTCGAGTCCCGTACATTCATGAATCATATGATATAAGTAAATATGCATTTTTATCTATAAGATTGTCTCACACAAATTTTTATCTTATATTAGTTATTCTTATGCACGTTACTCTATTTAAGGAGTCTTTGTAGTGATCTCATCGCTCTATCTAGATCAAGACTTTGTGTTGATCTTATTATAAGTGTAAATTGAACATTTTGGAAAAATAAGTTGTATGCTTTAAAATTGCACTTGAGTTGCACGGTGCATTTGATACACGAAAAATTTACACCTTATTTTTTATTTATTTAAAAGACGAATATAAGATAAAAATTCATACGAGACAGTCTCATATATGAGACGAGTACAATCTAAAATAAATTAATAGTCATTTTTTTTAAAATGTTAAAACGTCATGTTTAAATTATGTTCTGTTTCACCGTTTTTCAGTGTAACTCGAAATATAATGTTAGTTAAATATAATAATGCTACAGGTGAAAATAACGACAAGGTTGATTCACATTAGAATTACACGATAAGGATGAACAATACATAAGCCCAGTCTCCAACATGATCGCTTCGTTACCGGCCTCAAATGGCCTCATTCACATTCAAACCTCAACTCCAACTCTCCTCATTCTCTCACTGCAACTACTATTCCACTCTCAACACTTTCCAATTCCACATTTCCTCTGATTCCGCAAACCACTCACTCACACTTCAACCTAATGCCGCCCATGTTGAAACCACGTTATCCGGAGACACACCACAACAACCTTCAAGAAACGATGGTAATACCGCTTCTACTACTGATTTTTGTTCTGGGTTTTCTTCATTTAACGATAGAATTAAAGGGGATAGTCGAAAATCGAAGAGCCCTTTTGAGAGAGGAGTTATTTTGAAGGATAGGTATGCGAAATCACGGTTGAATTCTAATAGAAGAAAAGAAGTGGGTTCTGGGGTGAATTCTAAGAGTAAAAATGTGGGGAGAAATTCGAAAAATGGTGGTAATTTGAAATGTGAGAAGGGTGGGAAAAACTTGGAGCAGAAGGAGAAAAGGGTCAAGAAATCGAAAGCTGATCCGTTGAGGGTTGGGTTGGATATGTGTTCGAAAAGGGGCGATGTTGTGGGTGCAATTAATCTGTATAATTTAGCTAAGAAAGAAGGGGTTAAGTTAGGACAATACCATTATGCTGTTTTGTTGTATCTTTGTTCCTCTGCTGCTACAGGGGTGGTGCACGCTGCAAAGAGTGGCTCTGCCGCTCGTAGTTTGAGAGAAAATTCGAAAAATTTGGATAAAAACGAGTTAGGTATCAATGGGGTTCCAGCTGAATTGAGAATTAGTGGTTTAAGTGATGGAGAAGAGGATTTAGGTAGTTGTTTGAGTGATTCTATGGATATTAGTGGGCAAAATTTAGATTCTTTGGTTGAATCCATGAAGAAGATTTCGAATAGCAGAGAAGATTATATTAGAGGTGGTTTAGGAATCGAAGTAAGTGAAAATATGAAGCAAGTAGCGCTCTCGAAAGGATTTGAATTATACAATGAAATGCTTTTGGAAAAAGTTTCAATGAATGAAGCAACATTTACATCTGTAGCTAGAATGGCAATTGCTTTAGGTGATGGCAATATGGCATTTCAAATTGTGAAAGAAATGAAAGAACACGGTGTGAATCCTCGATTGAGATCATATGGGCCTGCTTTAACTATTTTCTGCAGTAATGGAGATGTTGAGAGTGCGTTTGAGGTTGAAAAACATATGCTCGAAAACGGGGTTTTCCCAGAGGAGCCTGAATTGGAAGCCCTGCTTAAAGTATGTATAGACACTGGAAAGAGTGATAAGGTTTATGAGGTTTTGCATAAGCTTAGGACAAGTGTGAGGCAGGTTTCATCTAATACAGCAGATTTGATTGAGAAGTGGTTTAGGAGCAAAACAGCTTCAAGAGTTGGAAAAAGGAAATGGGATCAAGAATCGATCGTTCGTGCAATGGAAAATCGAGGGGGTGGGTGGCATGGAAAGGGTTGGTTGGGTAGAGGAAAATGGACAGTCTGTTGTACATCTGTGGGTCATGATGGAGTATGCAAATGCTGTGGTGAGAAATTGGTGACAATTGATCTTGATCCAGCTGAAACTGAGAATTTTGCAAAGTCTGTGGCGTCTATAGCTATGGAGAGAGAGAGAAATTCAAGCTTTCAGAAGTTTCAAGTATATTTCGATTCTGTTCTTCTTTTTACCTAGTTTAAAGCCAAATACATGTCTATTAGAATGAAGACAAAAACCTAAAAAAAAACTGAAATATGTAATGAGAAGTATTAGTTCATATGGAAAAAAGTAATAGTTCGTGTGGAGGAAAGTATTAGTTCATATGAAGAAAGTATTAGTTTGTAAGCTGAATAATATTAGTACTTTTTCAATATACAACTAATACTTTTCAGCATATGAGCTGATACTTTTCATCACGTGAACTAATACTTTTCGACCGTTTATTTCTATGATTCGCGAAACAATAAAAAAAATAGCTTGGTTGAACTTTTTTAAGTCAATATTGCACCAGTTGCACAGTACAACTGGTGCACAAAAGTGTTACTCTAGAATGAAAAGTACATATATATCCTTGCAGAAATGGCTCGACTATTATGGACCTTTTGAAGCAGTGGTGGATGCAGCAAACATTGGCCTTTACAGCCAAAGAAAATTTAAACCATCCAAGGCAAGCACATTGCTGTTCATATTCTGTGTGTTAATTTACATATATATATATATATTTATATATGAAATAAATGGGCTTGCTGTTATTAGGTCAATGCGATAGTGAATGGAATTCGTCAGATGCTTCCTTCCAGAAAGTGGCCACTCATTGTTTTGCATAATAGGCGAATAACCGGAGAGAAAATGGACGAACCTTTTAATAGAGCGTTGATTGACAGGTGGAGAAATGCTGATGCTCTCTATGCAACACCTACTGGATCAAACGATGATTGGTAATGACAATTATAATAATATTTTATATATACTTTAATTGGATATAATTTCCACAGAGAATAACTTGTGCTTCAGGTACTGGTTGTATGCAGCTATAAAGTGCAAATGCTTGCTCGTGACAAATGACGAGATGAGAGATCACCTGTTTCAACTTTTGGGCAATGATTTTTTCCCAAGATGGAAAGAAAGGCATCAGGTGAGATTTTTTGTTATCTTCAGTAAATACATAGTTATAAAAAAATTAAAATCCCGAGTTTTCCGTTTTTGTTATGCCATTAACGTGAAGATATTTTTGTGGAGATGTATTGGTACTACTCAAACTCTAGTATTTGTATCCAGCTCTATTACTTGGCCCAATTTTTATTAATAAGACTGGAAGGTCACAAAGCTTTATCACACACACACACACACACACACACACATATATATATGTATGTAATCATGCTCATCATTGGCTTTTAGGGAAGTGAATAAAGGGCATCCAATGTAAATTACCCCGTTTTCTGTATGTGTGTATTCAGTCAATGTCTTATACGTATTGATGCTATTTCATGTGTTGTAGCCCATCGACACCTCTAGTTTTGTCATCTATGTATCAGTTAAAGTATTTTTTTTACTATATATAATAATATATTGAGTATTTGAGTAAATATACACAACCGGTAATCCTTATTTGCAGCTGCTATACATCGTACTCTTTTATAATTTCCCATGTTCAATAATTCTGAGTATTCTTTATTCTTACTGGAAGGTTCATTTCAGTTTTACTGAAACTGGTCCGAAATTTCGCATGCCACCTCCATGTTCTGTTGTTATACAGGTTGGTAGCCCTTAAATTTTTGCCCGTTTTTACGTTTTTTTTCCTATAAATTATTGCAGCAGGGCCTTACATGTTTTCCCTAAAATAACTTTCATCTCTTAATATTTTCCAATCATTAAATCGTACAAATATATAATAGCATACAGTACGATGAATGCTTGATCTGACACTCTTAACACGAAAAAATGTCTTCTTTTAAAAAAGGCAACTATACTAGAACATACATATTAGTCCAGAATTAGTTCATCAAAACCATTTTGATGTAGTGGTTTTACTCTCAAGACCCCTTTTTCTCATTTTATTTTTTTACAATTGACTTATATAAAGAAGAGGTTTTTCCTAAATGATGCCTAAGTTATTTTGAACTTATTTTAAGGAATGTTTATGATCATTTGTTAGACCTTTATCTTTATTTAATGATAGTCAATTATTTTGAAAAGAAGTGCTGTTCAGCTGTTTTTGAGTCTCTAATAAATTGAAGAAGTGTTTTCTTTTGATATTGTTAGGAATCAGAGAAAGGCCACTGGCATGTTCCTATCGTATCCGAACTTGAAAACGAGGATGAGAGAAAATGGTTATGCTGTTCTCGTGGAAACTCAAGCTTGACTAACCAAGACTCTTCAGATGAACAAAACGGTAATTATCAAATGGTGTAGAAATTTAAATTTTCCTGTTGACTTCCATCAATGGATTTCTTTTTAACATTTGTTTCTCATGATAACATTTGTTTCCTTCATTAAAAGAAGAGCACATTACTTCATGAAAAATGCAAGTTATGTTGATTGACGAGTAAAATATTGAAGTAGCAGAATATACATTTTCTATCTTGAGGTATAAATTTGTTATCCCATATGAGTAAACTTTATAGGAATATCGGGATCATGTGTTTGTTTAATGGTGCCTTTTACACCCATATTATTAGTAAGAGATCTTGGTCTTACTTTACTAAATTCCAATTTAAGTAAAAACAAATTAGAAGTCTACTTTTTACATTGAAAAGGTTGATAAAAATTATTTAATATTACACATACTTAGTTGGATGTTCTAGCATAAATTATTAAATTTCAAACCCCATAATTGTATTACACAATCTCAAGAGATTTCTAGCATGTGGCCAATTATTTTGGAAAAAAAAGATTGGTCTTATATATAACCGAAAAGGCCTAGGCGAAAATCTTGACTTTCAAGATTTTTTTGAACAAGTGAGCTGGATTTTTGGTGCTTTCAGAGAACTCCTTTACATTTTTGCATCTCTAAAGTGAAGAAGATTTTCCTTTTTAAGGGATTTTTAATTTTGATGAATTGAATGCATGAATATAATATCTTAGTTATTGTTTCATTGGTAGTAATCTCGTGGACTTGAATGTTTATGCCTGTGTTGCTTATTGTGTCATTTCATAATGTCTTGGTCTTCACAGAAGCACGCCAGAAGAAGGAAACAAGAAATCAAGTCATCGAACCTGTGCGATTGGCCGAAACGCGCAAGCATGATTATGACCAACGGCCTCAAGAATTAAGCTCGAACGAGTTAAAATCACGAGTTAAAATCTCAGGCTTCAATCGTTCCACGGCTTGAGGTTGCAGAAAAATATGGTGCATGTATGATTGATTTCCAAATTTAAGTGGATCAATTTGTAGGCCTTATTTTTTGCAGTTGAGGATTAGCTAGAATACAATTGACAGATTCAGAGTTCAATTATATGCTATGTTGGTACGTAGAGTTGATAAGAAAGAAATCGTTGGCTCGGGTTAAATTGTTGGTTAGAAATCGTTATCTAAACCCTGTTTATCTGGTAAGGTTACAGTAAAGAATTTAGAAAACTGAAACCAGCCGTTTAATATATGAGTGGGTCTCACTCTCTCATATGAATCCCCGTGCACCGCACTATGAGACTGAATTCAGGTGCACCGTACTCATAGTGTATTTTCAAACCGTGTAACTTGTTATATTTAAATATGTAACTTATTTATATTGAAACATGCAACTATTAATATGGAAAAATAATTGCATAGTTCAGTGCAAATAAATAGTATTTTTCAGTATAATAAGTATATAGTTCTAAAATGTATTATGAGTGCATGGTGCACCTGAATGCATATAAAATTTAATTTTAATATATATTGTTTATTAAAAATTCAAAGTCGTTAGCTGAGATTAAAATAATTGGCAGCAGTCTGCAACCGGGACAGCGGTTTGCAAACTGGACTGATGGAAATCTTGATTAAAATTTTAAGTTATAAATTTTCAAGCATTGAAATGGAAAGATAAAATACAATGCGAAAATCTTACATGTGATTTGGCCGGGGAGGGTTCGATGGAGATAAATTATCATAATTAAATATTGATAAAGTATAACGTGAATAAATTTCATATAAAAAATCTGTAAAACTGAATAAAGGGTATGATTTATATTATTAATCGCGACAATTCAAACATACAAATTATTATGTAAAAGGTATTACTTGTGATACTGGAGGGTATGCTTTATTTTATAGAGTTAGCTTCCCATGAACAAGTTTCTAACTATGAAGGGATTAAGTTTTTTTGTAGTCCAGCAGCTTTGCTTCGTTGTGAAATTGATCCCGGTTGTTTTGAATTTTTATTTTTAGTCCAATAAGTTATCAAAATTTGAAATTAGTCATTCAATCTGTTATAACAGGTCACCAAACAGGTAACCATCACCTATGTAATTATTTTATTATATTTTTTAATTTCAAAATGCTACCTAGAATTTTTTAATTCTAATAATTTTGGATTGAGATTTTTGAGCATATTCTTTTAGGGAGAAAGAGTGATTTTTTGGCATATTTTAGTTTATTTTTGGATTTTTCGGTCAGTTTAGACCCAAGTAAACCGACCCGTTTTTTTTTTATATACAAATTATTTTTAGACACGAACAACATTATTAGGATTAGAATAGTTCAAGTAGCGCTTCGAAATTAAAGAGAAAAACAAAATAATTACACATATGACGGTTACCTGCTTGGTAACTTGCAGCAACAGGTTAAAGGACCGATTTAAAAAAAAATAAAAATTTACAGGACTAAAATCAAAAAGTCAAAACAATTGGGATCAATTTCAAAATGATGTAAAGTTACTGGACTACAAAAAATTTAATCCCTACTATGAACTTGGATTATTTGACTCATTTCACGCATTTCAACATATTTTTATAACCCACTAAACTTGATCTGTATTATACTCTTAGTAGGTTCACATGCTCATAATTTAAATTTGTTCACCCTAGAGTTTGCCCTTACTATATTATAAAAGTGTTTAACTCATGATAATTGAAGGGTATGACTTATATTACAAAACGATATTACTTGTGATAATTAAAGGGTCATATCTATTAATATGAAACCAATTTTAAGATGAACCAATTTCACAGGAGACATACTAAAAAATAAATAATATAAGCGTAGACCCCATATTTTACACGGTTTTTAAATTATATTGTATAAATATTACTCCCTTCGTCCAGGAAGACTCTGCACCAACTTTTCGGTGCAGAGATTAAGAAAAGTTGCTTTATGGGGGGTAGTAAGTGTGTATGAGGGGTAATAAGTGTGTATTGTAAGGGTAATAAGTGTCCATTTTTTAGTGTGAAAAGTCTTATGGGACAGACAAAAAAAGGAAAGCGTGCTAAGTCTTCTGGGACGGAGAGAGTATATATTATACATTAATATTATTGTATTTGAGTTAAAAAAAATTGTTTAATGCAATCAACTATCACCTATATATTAAAAAATGAAGTATAAACTCATTTATTTTCAATTTAAAAGTAAAATATACTTAATTAATTGTGATATAGATAGAAAAAAATTATCTATTTTTATACTTAATATTTATTATGTGTAAACTCTTCATATTTCATAAAGTTTTAAAATAATTGAATTATATATTTATTAATTTATAATAAAAATTGAGTATTCATTATTTTTTTTCCTTATATAACATTTAGTTTACAAAATTATGTATTAACTGAATTAAGAATGGTATATTTCTCAAATAAACTTTTTTATGTTTAAAACTATGATCACACTTATTACCATATGTTGGTCCCGGTGCAAACGAGTCTTACACGTGTATGGGGGGGAATACACGTGTTCAGTGGTTTTAAAACTTTTTCTTACTGAGGTCAGCTTGGGTCAGATAATCCTGAAGATTAGGTTCTGAGAAGCACAGATCTCTCTGAGTCAAAGTCTACTGAGACAGTGATCCTGAGCTGCTTTCAGATACCTCAGATAATCCCAACTGAGTCCTGAGTGTCAGAGATCCTGAGTTGCTTGGATCAGATAACTAACTTACTGAATCCTCATAAGAGAGTTCAGTTTGGTAACTATCTGTTCTAGCTACTCAGTCGTGCGGAATGGTTGGCCCTTTAGTTTATACTCGTTTTAAGCTTTGCTGAAAACCTTCCCTTTATGAATTAGTGATTAAGCTGTGATTCACTTATGCAACTTCAGTGGATTGATTCCAACTGAATATCAGTGAAAAGTATGCTTTCAAAATCAAGTCAATGCAACAGTTAAGCATAGATAAGGAAAGCAATAAAGAACACAACAATTATAGTGGTTCAGAGACTTAAGCTCCTACATCCACTCTCTCTGATCCTCAGAGAAATTCACTAATCACTTCTGAGCTTTCTGACTACCTCGTAGTTTACTTACTCAACTCGGCCCTGAGTTTTCTGACTACTCCACGTAGTTTACTTACTCAACCCGACCTTGAGTTTTCTGACTACCTCCGTAGTTTACTTACTCAAACACAAACAAGCTTTCAGACTACCCCTGTAGCTTACTAACTTCTCCTCTAGAGTTTTCTGACTACTCCGCGTAGTTTACTAACTCTTTACAACTCTTCTCACCAACAAACACACTCCAACTACCTTCTCAAGGGTTTGGGGTTTCTCGGTTGGTTTCCAACTAGGATGAGATATCCTTTACAATGAAGCACAATGCAAAGGGTTAGGATATCTCGACTAAGCTTTGGATAAATCTTATCAAGTTAGGCTTAGTATAGTGAGCTCTCTTCAATATAGAAGCACTTGGGAAATTCTTAGTTTTTCGAGTGCTTTAACTTTTGCAAGAATAAGTTTGAGCTCTTGAGTTGTGTATAAATTTACCGTAACCTTACAATGTAGAGGGTCACCAATATTTATAGGCATACACCAAGGTCACTCTTGAAAACTATCCGTTGGAGAGATAGCTTCGTGAGTTCCCTCTTATGGTGTGTGAGAAACGGCTATATTTAGGGTTTGAAACTCCCTAACACATTTTAGGCAATAGCCTTTCATGTAGCCGGTCTTCACTTTTTGCAGTCTGGAACTTTTGTAAATCTGACATCTTTTTCAGCGACCTGTCACTGTCAGTGTCAGTATGGTACAGTGTTGTCTTCCTCTTTTTGACTTTTGTCTCCAGTTAAAGGTAGACCCCTTCAACGGCTCTTTTGGTTACAAACTCTGAGTTTGATATAACCTTAACAACACTTTTGACTTAGTTCCTTTTGTCTGCATTTGAATGTCTTGGCAAATATCTATTTTCTAAGGAATCACGATCTTCTCAGTATTGCATCCTTCAGATAGATATATTCAGTGCCTCGGAACATTCAGGTTCATACTGAGCATTTAGTACATTACTGAGTCTTCAGTAATTACTGTGCCTTCAGTATTCTTGATCTTCAGTTCTCAGTCTTCAGTCTTGCGTCTTCAGAGTCTTCAGAGTCTTCTGAGTCTTTATAGTTTATACTGACTGATATACTGAGTCTTCATACTGAGTCTTCAGTTCCTCAGTATCCTACTGAGTCTTCAGTATCTTTAGTTTCATACTGAAACTTCAGTTTCTTTAGAAACATACTGAATTATTCAGAGTCTTCAGAACCTATCCTGAACTATATCTGCTGACTATACATTTTGCAGATAACATCCTGAATACTCTAAAACTGAATCCTGACTCAACTATCAAGATCATTCTGAACATGTCATACTCAGGGGTTTTGGGATCTATTCAAAATCATATATCTTTTATTAAATTCATCTCCCAACAATTTCCCCCTTTTTGATGATGCAAAAACCTATCTTGTTACAAACATATAACCTATACTCAGGTTTCAGTTTATCCTATTACAAGATTGGTTGTCTCCCAACAATTTCCTGAAATAGAGAATCTCTCAACAATTTCAGAGAGTCTCCCAACAATTTAAATCATTCAACAATTTCTTCAGTAATGAATCTCTTTAAATAGTTCATTACCAAATACTTAAACAATTTCCCCCATAACAACATACAGTCAGTTCAGAGACATTCATTCAGCATATCAAAATAAAAACATGTAAATAAGATAATGAGTTATTATCTTTTGAGCATAATGATAAATCTTCATTGATGATGAGTATACCATTACAGATTACAATGAGTTTATCAACAAAATCAAAAAGACAAAAATTTAAAGATTACAGAATCTTCTGAGTCTTCCGTCTTCAGTCTTTTGATTTGGCTCTTCAGTCTTCTGCTCTTCAGTTTGCTTCATTCTCAACTTCATCAGCGGGCACCTCCAGGTCGAACATTCCGAAGAATCTCTCCTTCAGCTCATTTCTCTCCTTAATAATATCCGGACTGTTCCCTGTTAAACCCAACTGACCAGCATACTGAGCAATTTCTTGAGTAATGGCCTTTTCATTCACCAAGTCATTACCAAGTCTCGGAGGAGGATAGGAATATGGACCAGGGGCTACTATCTGTACCTCTCCTTCATCCGCAAGGTTAATCCAGCTCTGTAGATACTTTGGATAGAAGGTTAGGAGATATTCAATGAATGCTTCATTCTGATCTGAGCTTTCCCCTCTCCATTCCCTGAGAACATCATAATTGAACCAGAAGGTTCTCTTGACTTCTTCCCACATATCGTTGAGTTTGATTGGCATCCATTTATCAACGTGGGGCCACTTTAGTGCTTTTGATGTCCCTTTCCTCTTGCTTGCAAACTTCCTGAATTCACTCATTCGCTTCTGCTCTTCGTCTATCTTCTTTCTGATCACAGACGCTCCTGAGACCGAAGCAGCAGCTTTCTTAGCTTGTTCTATTTGGAGTGTCTTCAGAGCATCTCTCGTGTTGAAGACTTTCTTCTGAGATTGAGACTCAGATTCTTCCGTTTCTTCATCATCCAAAATTAGCTTTCTCTGGATTGGCTTAGAAGCCTTTGCACGCTTGCTTTCAGATTGAACACCGCCCAAGGCTTTCCTCTTCATAGGCATTTCAGCAGCAGCCTAGCTTGTTCCAACCTTTGCTCTAGCACTCAGTTTCTCTCTTGCAACATCAAGCATGGTTTGCTTAGAAACTCGAGTGTAGATAGGTTTCTCCACCTGAGCGACCTTTAACTTCTCAGTAGCTTCAACTTCTTTTAAGGCTTTGGCTAGGTTATACATTTCAGCATCTTTCTGAGCCTTCTTCTCCAAGTACGTGCCATGAACTTCCTGAGGTCTTCACCTTCTTTTTTTCCCTTGGCACCTGCATTTGGAAGAAGTCCGAGAGTGTCTTGTGTCCATGTGATATTGCTCTTTGCTCACACGTTGAAATTCTCACCTTCTATCCGATCTTGTTAAATCTTCCAAATTCCTTAGATGGTTCTTGGCCACAGAAAATTCTTCAGATAAATGGGCAAACTGGCCAGAGAGTGCTTTCTTGAACATCTCTGTCATCTTGGTCATGAGCATTGAGCTCATTTCCTCAACAACAAATTTTATCATCACATCATTCCTCTCTGTCAATTTCACCTCTAGAAATGCAGTTGACTCCTGGTGCTTCTATTTCATTTCAAAGATCGAGCTCGAAACTTTGCTCCCTCCAAACTTTTCATTCAAATTATCTTCCATGGAGGGCATCTGTGAGGGTCGAGTGTTTTGATTAGCACCACTCAAGAGTGACTAAGACTTTCCATCTTTTGAGCTTGATTGGCCAATGTTTCTTCCATCTGAGCAATCTTGATCATCATTGGCTCAACCTTCTCAAGTTTCTCCATCAAGGGAGTGAGATCAATCTCAGGAACCTTCTCTACCTTCATCTTTGTTTGATCATCCTCAGCTTGACTTCATTCTCGAGCTCCGATCTCCAATCGAGCTCCGATCTCCAATCCCAGCCTCCGATCATTTTATCGACAATTCATAATTAAAGATAGGACTTTTCGATAACTTTGGCATAATTGTTAATAGTGCAAAAATTACGAAGAGTGCTCTTAACCGATCTGAGGTTGACCAATTTCAAAGTTGATCGACAGAGTCTCCTTTTCCATCTCGAGACCGATCCTCAACATCTCCCTGTTGGTCCCCATCTCCATCTTGAGATTTATCTCCGCTACTCGGGGCACCAACTCCAGTAGCTTTTCTCTCAGCTAACTTCCTCTGAACCAAATCATCAAAATTGGAGTTTTTCATCCCGAGCTTTGTCCTTCCGAACCACGAAAATCGGTCGAAAAGTCATTTTCCTCATTCCACCGATCTTCCCTCCGAATGCAACAATATCAAGCATCTCGGAAGAGTCGGATTGAGGATGAACACGGTTGTCCTTATGTCAAGAAAAAACATCTTGCAGATCGAGGGTATGAAATTTGAGCTCGGTGTGGTCAAGAATGAACTGCCCCCTCGCTCCTCCACTCTCCTTCTTGACCCCTCGCCCTTCTTCCATCTCGGGCTCTCTGGTTCAGTTGAAGCTTCTACTGAAGGATCAAGAAGTAGATCACTCAGGAGCTCATCAAGAATATTCTGCTCCCAGGTCTCAAAATGTATACGATCGTTGTCTTGATCAGTCCTCGGTTTGATCCGAGTGGGTTATAGGCCTGGTGACATTTTCTCGGGATTAGTTACGAGTTGGCTCTTCTGTTCATGCGAGCCCAAGACCTTTTCAATTAGAATCTCTCGAGGGCTGAAGTTCCTTTGAAAATTTCTGAGAAATTTTATGCGTACTTAGAGATGTCTCAAGACACCTCGAGAAGACTCTCCTCAGTATGTTCTTGTGCCTTTGAGATAACCTGAGCCAAAACTTGCAATGGCGAACTCTGAGCGGTTTGGCCCTCACGTTGAATCTCCTCAGAATCACTGCCATCTTCATCGGTGAGAACCACCAATCTTCTGCGCTTTGGGGCAAGGTTCTTCTGCTTCATTATTTTTGCTCCCTGCTCCATCTTTGCCTCCAACAAAACCTTCCCCGGTTTTGTTGAGTCTCTTTTCAAATAATCGGTGATTCTACCTTCTTTTCTCTTTTCCCTCTGAAGGTTTGCTTCTTTGCAGCAATGGGTTTAAAGAGAATTTTGGACTTAGGGAATGAGGTCGAATTGGCGAAGATATCCTCCTCCTCTCTGCACATCTCCAAAATATAAACAATTTTGGTGGCAGGTTGGATCTTGCCTTTTATTGAGATCGCCCCATCAACCTTCTTCAAAACTTTGGTCTGCTCACTCACCATCTGAATCAAAAATTTCAGCCAGTTGAAGTCAGTGGTGGGTGAGGCCTCTATTGCCGCCATCAATCTGAGCTTCGGGGTACTGATCTGCTCAAAACTCCCCGCAAGACTCATGATGGTCTTGCTCCAATATCCATCAACACACGATATTGTGGCTTTAAGTGCCTCTTATGCAATGTCGCCTCAAATTTCAAAGGATTCTCAGCAATCCTATCTAAGTACTCCTGCTCTCTACCCGACATATACATCGCAGGATCCTCTCCTCTATCACAGAGCTCAAAACATCATCATTGATTTTTTGAACTATATCTGATCCCTCTCAAAATCGATGTATTTGGACGATGCTCTAAATGTGATACGATAATTTTAGAATGCATCTGATCCTCTTCATCTATCTTCAAGTTATAGATGAATTCGATTACCTCTTTCAAGAAACTCTCCGTCCGGTCGGTGGAACTGCGACTAGATGGGTGAGTTTAACCGTCGAATCATATCTTGAGCCTCCTCTTACGGTTTTGAGTTGGTTGTGCTTTCGAGTGAGACAACGAACTCGTACCATGGCTTGTTGGTTTCGGCTAATCTCTTGAACAAGGTTGGGGCCATTTTTAGAGAATGATTGGAGAAATGAAGCTTTAGGGTTTTGAGTTTTCTGGGCAAAGGGGATTTTTCGCAGAGGATTTGGAAACGAAGGGTTTGATAAAATTTCGGCTTGAATGGCTTATTGAGGGTATAAATAGCTTTGAGATCGTGGGGAATCGCGTTGGTTAGGTGAAAAACAACGGTTGAGATTAATCTCCCATTAATCGGGTTATCTGAACCCAGCGATCTCTCCTAAAAGTAAGCCGCCAAAACATCCTCATTGGTCATTAATGTAGCGAGCATTAAATGATTTGTTGACCTTCTTCGAATTTAAAAACTATCCCGCCCAAAAACATTCCTCGGTGTTTTGTATTTATTGTAAATGATTACTGAGTTTCACTTAAGCAATAAATGAGTCGCATGAGTCATTACTTCTTCGACTAATTTCCCTCTATCGGTCTTCTTGAAAGTAATCGACCTTGATAAAATGTCGAAGATAATCTTGAAATCTTGAATTGGTTCAAGATCTTTCTGAAATCTTGACCTTCAAGATATCCGAGTTTCCCCGAGACTCGATTCAAGATTTCCATTTTATCCCGAGCTTCTCGGAGAATTCGAAAAACTTCATGCATCCGAAAATCTTCAATTTTTTTTTTTTTTTACTCTATACACCTGGTTCTAACATCCCTAATTCAACCGGAAAGTTCACGAAATCTTGATTACGCCAAAGGTTTAGTTAAGATATCGACTCTCTTACCTTATCGAGATGAATTTTCTCCATCCTTATGTCCTTTTTCTCGACATGATCTCGATGAAGTGATGTCCGATATCCACATGCTTGCATCTCCGTGCAATACCGGATTTTGTGAAATAGCAATGACACTATTATTGTCACAAAATATTGGTACTTCATTGGCTACAACTTTATAATCCCTTAATTGTTGTCTGAGCCAAAGAATCTGAGCACAAAGACTTCCCGCACCATGTATTCAAACCGGTAATCTTGGTTACTCTTGAGGTCCTGCATTTTTAACCGAAAACCAAGATATCAGCTTACATCCTAGAAATTGACAAGTTCCTGAAGTGGACTTCCTGTCAATTCTGCAACCTCCATAATCAGCATCTAAGTAACCAGTTAATTCAAGGTTATCATCAGTTGGATACCACAATCCTCTATTCACTGTGCCTTTAAGATACCTCAGTATCTTTTTGGCAGCCTCCATGTGACTAGCCTTAGGATTAGCTTGGTATCTTGCACATATCCCAACAACAAATGTTATATCCGGCCTACTTGCTGTGAGATAGAGCAATGATCCAATGATTCCTCTATAATCAGTATGACTTACTGATTTGCCTTCAGAATCAGGATCCATCTTGTAGTTAGTATTCATGGGAATCCTAACTGTATTGCAATTTTGTACACCATATTTGGCAATCAGATCTCTGGTGTACTTTGCCTGGTTGATGAATATTCCTTCCTTTGATTGTTTCACTTGAAGACCTAGAAAGAAATTCATCTCTCCCATCATTGACATCTCAAACTTGCCTTTCATGAGTGTTGAAAACTTTTCACACAGCTGATGGTTTGGAGATCCAAAAATGATGTCATCAACATATATCTGAACTAGTAAGATATCTTCCCCATCCTCTATCCCGAAAGCGTAGTTCTATCAATGTTCCTTTGACAAAACCATGGTCGAGAAGAAAACGAAAAAGAGTATCATACCATGCTCGGTGCTTGCTTAAGACCATACAAAGCTTTTCCGAGATCAGAAACTTGGTCATTCTGCTTTGAAACCGGGGAGGTTGTTCCACATAAACCTCTTCTTTAAGCACACCGCTCGAAATGCACTTTTCACATCCATTTGATGGACCGTGAACTTCATGTAGGCGATGATATGCAAGAAACAATCTGATGGCTTCTAGTCTTGCAACAAAAAGGGTTTCATCATAATCCAAGCCTTCTTCTTGGGAATAACCTTGTGCAACTAGCCTTGCCTTGTTTCTCACAATGTTGTTGTTTTCATCTCTTTTATTCTTGAAAACCTACTTGGTTCCAATGACATTGTGCCTTTACGGTCTATCTACCAAATCCATACTTCATTCCTTGAGAATTGATTCAAATTTCATCTTGCATAGCGAAGAATCCAATGACAATCTTGTAGAGCTTCACCAATCTCAAAGGAGTTCATTCTCCGATAGGAAAGCAGCGAAATAGTGCATTCTCACCATGGAACCTTCTTTGTTTTAACACCTTCAGCTTAGATCACCCACAACTGACTTGTAGGATGACTATCTAACCATTTCCTTCTTGATGTTCCCCCTTCAATAGTATCCTCAACATTTGAAATGTTAGGTTCGATTAAATCGAAGAAACTCGAGGAACAACAAAAAGGAGAAATGGAATCATCTTCCTCGGGAAATTCTATTCGAACATTGTCGAGACATTTGTTCCCCTTTGGTTGATAGATTCGAATTTGCCTCACCGTGACCACATCTTCATTGGCATCACATACCGAGTCCGAACCGGTGTCTCGCTCGGATTGGTCACCTTTGAGTGTTGGTTTTCCCGAGTCTCACCATCACCGAGGTTCCATCCTCGAACTTCTTTATCTCAGTCTCGAGTCACTCCAATCATAGGATGTGACCGACTTCTTCTTTTCAGTTTCGATGGATGATTTATCTTTCGCTTCGTGCTTAATCTGGTGATCCTCTTAGTCGGTTCATCTCTGCAGATGTTCTGTTTCTTCCGAACACAAGTAGATTCATCAAAAACAACATGAGGTGTTTCCTCCACAATAAGAGTCCTACAGCTTGTAAACTCGAAGCTTTTATTGACTTCGAAATATCCTAAGAATATTCCTTCATCGCCTTTTACTATCAAATGTTTTCAACCGATCTTTACCATTATTGTGTATGAAACACTTGCAACCAAACACACGAAAAGAAAGAAACAAAGAGGCTTCCTTTCATTCCAAAGCTCATAGGTGTTTTGCCTTGACTCTTGGTCAAGATGGATCTGCTTCCGAGAGTAAGATGCGTTTGACAAATTTTCATTTCAAAATCTTTTAGAATATCACTTCACTATCATTGTCCTTGCGAAACTTTTTCGAGTTCTCGTTCCTTCTTTCAAAGAACACCATTTTGTTGAGGGTCTTTGGCACCGATGTTTCATGTGAAATTCCATTCTCTCGCACAATAATCGATATGATATGATTTATAAATTCAGTTCCTTTGTCGATTTGATTTTGACCACACTCGTTTTTCTCAATACTTGGGCCTTTTCAAGAATTCTCGCAAAAGAATTTATCTCGAGTCTCTTTCTTCTTGAAAAAGAATATGACCCAAGTATATCTTGAGTAGTCATCAACTACTACCAATGTGTATTTTCTCTCGCCATTAGTGCTTCTTGGTGTTATTGGACCAAAAGATCCATATCACGAAGAATCGAAGTATTCTCACAAGAGAAAACTTCTACTTTGCTTTTAAATGATGTTTTTATTTGTTTTCCTCCCAATTACTTTAGAGTGGCTAATTTGTCTTCCTTAAACATCAACATACATCCACTACTCGGGTACCTTAGCAGCTTTTTTTAGATATGTGCTAATTTTAACATGAACATGGGCTTTTTGAATTCTTCTTTGGTTCAGCCTTCGTCAGACAAGCTTAGGCTTTTAGCAAAATGGGGTTCAAATCTTGGTTGACTTTGTTCGTATAACCTTTACCCCAGTGCAAGTTCAGTCAGTGTCATTTCAGACCGAATCAGTATCTTTCAAAGATATAATCGAGGACTTGGTCTTTTCCATTTGAGAATGTCTCTATCGAAAGTGTTTCATTTGAGGATTCTCTCGATGGTTCAGCAGGGAGCCTTTCTGTGCTCAGATTCTAGTTTGAGGCTTTGAAGTACTCGCTCGAATTTTCCAACCGAGACCGCTGTGCTTTAGCCTTCACCCGAGGTTTGGGCTTTCAACTCCGGGATCATTCGCTTTATCGAGACCATAGTCCTTTTCC
>JBBCBC010000010.1:4863498-5032584 GCA_037126765.1 Stenogyne calaminthoides
GTGGCACTACCGCCTTCTCGGCGATGATTATGCCCGCCTCCTTGGCGTGGCACTACCGCCTTCTCGGCGACGATTATGCCCGCCTACTCGGTGCTGGCACTACCATCTTTTCGGCGACGATTATGCCCGCCTACTAGACGATGGCACTACCGCCTTTTCGGCAATGATTATGCCCTCCTCCTTGGCGTGGAAATACCACCTTCTCGACGATGCTTATGCCCGCCTACTCGGCGCTGGCACTACCGCCATTTCGGTGACGATTATGCCTGCCTTTTCGGCGTCGGCTCCCCGCTAACTCGGCGATGTCCAGTCCGCTGTTTTAGCGAAGTATTCTCTGCCTTCTTGGCGACGAGATCATCCGCCCTCACGACGTTCATCCTCCTTTATGGCATTGATCTGCCCGCCTTTTAGGCGTTGGCCTTCCGCATAGGCGACGCGTATTCCGCCGAGCAAAGTGCTCCTCGCCATCTCGGCGATGAGATCATTTGCCCTCCCGGCGTTCATCCACCTTTACGGCGTTGATCTGCCCATCTTTTAAGCGCGGCGGCCTTTTCGGAACGCGTATTACGCTAAGCGAAAGCGCTCCTCGCCATCTCGGCGACGAGATCATTCGCCCTCCCGGCGTTCATCCTCCTTTACGGCGTTGATCTGCCCGCCTATTAGGCGCTGGCCATCCGCATCGGTGATGCATATTCTGCCGAGCGAAGCGCTTCTCGCCATCTCGACGATGAGATCATTCACCCTCCCGGAGTTCATCCGCCCTTACGGCGTTGATTTACCCACCTATTAGGCTCGGCCTTCGCGACGGCGTGTATTCATTGGCCCGGCGCTCCCTCGCCCGTCGGCGATGAGATCATTCGCCCTCCGGCATTCATCCGCCTTTATGGCGTTGATCTGCCTGCCTTTTAGGCGCTGGCCTTCCGCATCGGCGACACGTATTCCGCCGATCGAAGCGTACCTCGCCATCTCGGCGACGAGATCATTTGCCCTCCCGACTTTCATCCGCATTTACGGCATTGATCGCCCGGCTTATTAGGCGCCGGCCTTCGACGGCGACGGCGTATTCCGCTTAGCGAAAGCGCTCCGCCATCTTGATGAGATCATTACGCCCTCGGCGTTCATCCGCTTTTACGGCGTTGATCTACCCCTTTTTTAGTATTTGGCCTTCCGCGACGGGGACACGTATTCCGCCCGGCGAAAATACCTCGCCATCTCGGCGACGAGATCGTCGCCTTTCACGGCGTTCATCCGCTTTTCTGGCGTTGATCTGCTTCACCTTTTAAAGTAATCGCCTTCCCGCGTGGGACGCGTATTCCACCGGAAGCGCTTAAGCGCTTTCCTCCGCCCGTCTCGGCGGCAAGATCATTCGCCCCCTGAAGTTCATCGCGCTTTACGGTGTTGATCTTGCCCGCTTTATTAGGCGCTTTGCCTTCCGTATCGGCGGCGTGTATTCCGCCGAGCGCGCTCCTCGCCATCTCGGCAGCGAGATCATTCGCCCTCCGGCATTCATACATCTTTCTGGTGTTGATCTGCCCGCTTTTTAAAGCTCGGCTTTCGCGTCGGCTGCGCATATTCCAAAGCGAAGCATTCCTCGCCATCTCGGCAGCAGATCATTCGCCCATCCCGGCGTTCATCCGCCTCACGGCGTTGATGCGCCGCCTTTTAGGCGGCTGGCCTTCCACATCGGTATGCGTATTCCGCTGGCAAGCCCTCGCCGCCATCTCGGCGGCGAGATCATTCGCCCTCCGGCGTTCATCCGCCTTTACGGTGTTGATCGCGCCCGCCTTTTAAAGGCTGGACTTCGCATCGGCGACCACATATTCCCGGAATGGCGCTCCTCGCCATCTCGGCGGCGAGATCATTCGCCCTCGGCGTTCATCGCCTTTACGGCGTTGATACGCCCTCCTTTTAGCAGACCTTGACCTTCCAAGATCGGGCAACGCGTATTTCGCCGGCCGCGCTCGCCTTATCTCCGGCGACGAGATCATTCGCCTCCGGCATTCATTCCCTTTACGGCATTGATCGCCCGCTTTTTAGGCGTTGGCCTTTCATCGGGCGACGCCAGATTCCGCCGAGCAAAAGCGCGCCTGCATCTCGGCGACGAGATCATTCGCCTCCCGGCGTTCATCCGCTTTTACGTTGATTCGCTGCATTTTTTAGCTTTTACCGCCTCCACATCGACGACGCTGTTATTCCACCGAAGCGAAGCGCTTCGCCATCTCGACGATGAGATCATTTGCCCTCCGGCGTTTTCATCCGTCTTTATGGCGTTGATCTACTCCCGCCTTTTAGCGCGGCCAAAATGATCGGCGATGCGATTCGGGCCGAAATAAGCGCGCTCGCCATCTCGGTGATGAGACATTTGCCCTCCGGCATTCATCCGCTTTATGGCATTGATCTGCCTACCGTTTGGGCGTTTGGCCTTCCACATCGGCGACACGTATTCCGCCGAGCGAAGCGCTCCTCGCCATCTCGGCGATGAGATCATTCGCCCTCCCGACGTTCATCCACCTTTACGCCATTGATCTGCCCGCCTTTTAGGCGCTGGCCTTCCTCATCGGCGACGCTTATTCAACCGAAGCCCTCCGCCGCCATCTGCCTCTGAGATCATTTGCCCCCCGGCGTTCATCCGCCTTTCTGGCGTTGATCTCGCTTTTAGGCATTGGCTTTCCTTTTTGGCTGGCGCGATTCCGCCGAAATAAGTGCTCTTCTCCATCCTGGGCAACGAGATCGACCGCCTTTATGGTGTTCATCCGCCGTTACGACGTCGACCTGCCTTCTCGGCGTTGGCTCTTTGTTTCGGCATGACTGGTCCACCTCTATCAGCGTTAACCTGCTCGCCTTCATCGATTTTGGCCCTCTTGTAAGACAGCACAGTCAATCAGACAATTTATACGGGGTAAAGGTCACAAATTGCTCGGCCGCAAGTGGTTGACGACGAGTGCAAAATTTACTCCTATAGATCGCACAGCTAGTAAGACGATCTGGACGGAGGAAAGTCGCAAACTGCTCGGTCGTAAGTGGTCGACGACGAGCGCAAACTCTCCTAGCTCCCTCAAGTATCTAAAGAGAAAGAAAGAAAAGACACACAAATGGCCATAAGTGGTCCTCGAAGTACGAGCACATAAAAGACTCGTACAAAGAGGCTCTCCCTCAAAGCACGAAAGCACATAAAAGACTCAGACGACGGGGCTCCCTCAAGCACGAAAGCCTGAGAAAAAGACTCATCGACGGGGCTCACCTCAAGCACGAAAAAAAGATTCGTCTGTGGGGCTCCCTCAAGTATGAGCCTGAAAAAAGACTTCAGACGATGGGGCTCACCGGCACGAAAGCATAGAAAAGACTTCGTCAGACGACGGGGCTCCCCCTCGGCACGAAAGATAGAAAAGACTTCGACTGAAGGGGCTCCTCAAAGCACGAAAGCACGTAAAAGACTTTGTACAAAGAGGCTCCCTCAAAGTACGAAAGCACGAAAAGACTCAGACAAAGAGGCTCCCCTCAAGCACGCCAAGATTTAAAAGACTCAGACGATGGGGGCTCCGGAAGCACGAAAGCATAGAAAAAACTCATAACGGGGCTCACCTCAAAGTACGAAAGCACAAAAAAAGACTCAGACGATGGGGCTCCCCTCCGGCACGAAAGCACATAAAAGACTCAGATAAAGGGGCTCCCCTCGGCACGAAAGCACAAAAAAGACTCAGATAAAGAGGCTCCCCTCGGCACGAAAGTACGTAAAAAGACTCGTACAACGGGGCTCGCCTCAAAGTATGAGCACAGACTAGATCGATGACGAGAGAAGGTAAGATCCTCTATGCAGGGGCTCATTCTGAACGATCAAGATCTCATACGGCACCCGAGCAAGCTCGGAGGCAAAGAATGAGACCTTAGATGCAGCAAAAGATACAAGCTTATCAAGACATGAAACAAGATCGAGCTCTGAACAACGTCAAAGCCCGATCTTGGGGGCTATTGTTGTAACCAAAAGTATCACACATCAGCAAGATGAATTATCACACGTCAGCAGGTCCCACCGAGACCACGTGATCTGTCGTGCTTAAAGATTTGTTATGCTTAGTGATTTGTAGTGCTTACGCATATGTTTTGTCATGCTTTATGCACATGATTTGTCATGCTTATGATTTGTCGTGATGGTTCTCTTTATATAAAGGACCTCACCCTTCATTGTAGAAAAACTCTGGAATGTTTCCCTCATTCCACTTATATACCAAAAACCCATATTTCAGGGAAGAACTACGGTTCTTCCCGCAGTGTTCTTGTTCGATTAATTATTTGTTTGGTGGTCAAATTCAACAAGCCACATTAGAATCGTAAAATATTTGACTGTCAACAAGTGTTCAGTAAGATAATTATCTGATCCAAGCTCCTCAGGATCTCTGATAAATTCAGGATCAATTGGGTTAATCTGAAGCTTGAAAAAGTCGCCGGGATCATTGTCTCGATAGAAGAGATTTCGAGGCGATTTGTGCTTCTCAGGGCAAAAAATATCAGGATAACCTGACCCATCTGACCTCAGTGAAGAAAAAGTTTTAAAAATCACTAAACACGTGTATCCCCCCCATACACGTGTGAGACTCATTTGCACCGGGACCAACATTCATCTACGCGATTTTCCATAAATCATAGTCTTATATCCATTGCAAAGACTCCATTCAAGCCCTATTTCATAAACTTTCATCTTCAAGATACTCTGTATTCCAAAAACCTCCAATTACTCAAAATTCTTCACTTTCCAAAAACCCTCCACTAAAATCACCAAAAATGACACTCTCTGTATACGACAAACTCGCCGTTACCAACAAACCTTGGTACGAGAATGTTGTTTCTTTGGAAAGCACATCCAACTCGACTCACGAGGAGGAGGCGTTGCATATGATTTGTGTGGCAAAGCTTACTTGTCTGGTCGCGAATCAACCAGATGTTGAATATGACAAAGAGGTAATCGAATTTGTTGCTAATATGCAATTGGATGACGAAAACTGCATAGAATCTAAGATTACGGTATTGCATTTGGAACATGGTACAAAATATGTGGATTTTGTTAGGGAGTTGTATGTTATTCCTAAGAACTTAAATGCCATATATGAGTTAAATGATCGGGGAGAAGACCCTACTATGTACATGGTGGGTAGGGAACAAGAATATTTGGATCAGATTGTTGAGCATCCGGTAAAGTTTGAAGCTACTCTAAATAAAAAGCATTTGAAGCCGAAATATCGAGTACTGTTAGATATTGTGAGCAAATGCATTATGAGTGGATCTGGTAGTTTCGAGCAGATAAGTAAACCCAAGTTGAGGTTAATGGCGGTGATCGAAGATTATCTTTCAAGGGCATTTAACTGGTTGCACTACTTGATCAAAGTGATCAGTGATCAAGCCAAACACATTCAAAAGGTGAATGTCTCTGTAGTGATCAAAGGAAAAATCCTACATGCAACCAAGATTGCATTTATCTTGGAAACTTGCAGAGAAGAGGAGGACATATTTGCAAATTCATCATGTTCAAACCAACTAAGAGGACGTTGAGGGAAAAGAAAGAAAAGATTACTGAGTCTCAGGAGGAGACAGCAGAAGAAGAAGTTGAGGAGGATACTGCAGAGGTTGAGCACGTTAGGGAAACCAGACAAACCTCTCAGAAATCCACTGAGGAAGTTGAGGAAGAAGCGAGGCAAGCCAGGGGGAAAGCCCTGATGAAAATCAAAAGGGAGAAAGGTGAAAAACTGAAGAAGAAAACATTGGCCCCTCAGAAGAGAAAAAGACTTCAAACTATTGCTGAGAAGGAGGCCAGTGAATCTGAAGAAACTCAACCTGAAGGCCAGCAATGGTTGAAATCTCCACTTCAGGTTCTTGCTCAGGTGGTGACAAATGTGCAGGAGCAAGAAACTGAGGAGCATGTTTTCTCTGAGGTACTCGAAACCTCTCTGAGCTCAGACAAAATTTCTCAGGAAATTTTCAAAAGACCTCAGATCACTACTAAAGAAAGGCTAACTCAGACTTTAGATCAATCTGAACCTCAGGAATTGCTGAATTTGGATGCACTCCTGAATGAACCATTTCTCGATCCATCAGCACTGGAACTCGTACAATCTGAGCCGACTGCTCCTGAAAGCCCAAAATTGAAGAAGGGAGAGGCCGAAGAGACTGAATGGCAGAGCAAGGGGGAACGGTTCATCTTGGACCGATACCCTGAGCTGAATACTTATCCTGACCTTCAGGATATGTTTTTTAGGCTTAGGACGATAGTTTATATTCTGAATCAGACACTCCCAGAAATGCTGAACATCGCCTCTTTCAGAGGAGAAGAGTGGTGTAATGCTGAGACAGTTGCCTTGACTGATTTCTCAGGCTTCAGGAAAACAAAGCTGAGAATGAAAGTGGGTGATTTTGATGAACTGGTGAAAAAGAAGCTAGCTGAAAGGAAAGCTACTGACGAAGATGCATCTAGTTCTCATGATCAAGACAAAGATATGGATTAGGGAGGTGACACAGAAAAGCAAACTGAGGGGGAGAAGGAACCTCAGAAAGATGCTGAAAAAGAAATGGATACTGAAAGTAATATGGAGAAGGACACTGATGCTGCACAGACTGATATCACACAACCTCAGGCTGAAGTTAGCACTCTTCAGGTACCTTTTGGCACTGTTATACATTATGCCAAAGTTACTAAAGTTCCTATCTTTAAATCTGTTGTGTATGATATGCAGACTGAAGCTCGTTTGGAGCAACCAGCTCAGTTGGAGACAGTTGTTTTGCCTCCAGAGATTGATTTTAGTCCAATTCTGGATGAATTAAAGAAGGTGGTGCCAATGGTGGAGAAAGTAAATCAAATGGAAGAAACCTTGGCAAGCCAATCTCAAAAACTGGAAAATCTGAGTTCATCTTCTGACATGCTGCAACTACAAACAACTCTTATAGATAAGATGTCTGCTTTGGAAGGAAAGATTGATGTGATCAAAACTGAGCTCAATGCAGAGATGGAGCAAAGGTATCAAACCAGAACTGCCTATCTTGAGACCAAGCTGGTTGAGAAGAATGAGCAATTGATCAAATCAGCTGTTGAGGAAATGAGCACTCTGCTCATGACCAAGATGACAGACATGATTCACAAAGCCTTCTCAACTCAATTTGCTCCACTCTCTGATGAATTCTCCATGGCCAAAAACTATATGATGAGATTAGAAGACGAGCATGATCAATTAGCTGGAGAGGTGCGGAGCTTAGGAAAAGAACAATATTATATGGATGCCGCATTATCTCAACTTCTCCCAAGGTATGATGCCAAAAAGGGGGAAAGTTCGAAAGGACAATCAGATAAGTTGTTAGCTAAGACCTTGGAGAAGAAAGCAAGAGAAGAAGTTGAGGCTAAGAAGATCTTGGATGCTCTGAGTGAAGTGGAGGCCACTGAAAAGCTGAAGCTCAAAGAAGTTGAAGAAACTGGCCACACTCAGACATCAGAACAAGCAGCTCAGGAAATTATTGAAGAGAAGATGGCTGAAAGAAGGAAAACTGAAACGAGCAAAGCTGGTGAAACTCAGGACAGACCAAAAAAGAGAAAAGCTGTAGCCTTCGTTGAGCAAGAAATGAAGAAAAGAGCAAAAGTTTCAAAGCCTACTCAGAGGAAGCTGATAATGGAATTTGAAGAATCTGAGGAAGAAACAGAGAAAGAAGAAACTGAAACCCAGAAAGAAGCCTCTGATACCAAAAAGACCCTGAGGGCCCTGTAGATTGAAAAAGAGAAGAGAACAACTGCTTCAGTCTCAGGTGCTCCACTGATTAAAAAAAAGAAAGAAGAATAGCTGAAAAGAAGGGGTGGGTTCAAAAGTTTCTAGGCAAGAGGAGAGGTACAGAAAAGACTTAGAAATGGCCGCACATTGATAAGTGGATACCTCTACAAATCAATGATGCATGAGAGGAAATCAAGAGAACCTTATGGTTCTATTATGAAATTCTGAGGGAATGGAGGGGGAGCAGCTCAGATAAAAATGAAGCATTCATTGAGTATCTACTGACTTTTTACCCTGAGTATCTTCAGAAATGGATCAACTTGGCAAATGAAGCCAACACTCAGATAATGGCTCCAGGATCCTACATGTACCCAGCACCCAGATTTGAGAATGACTATGTGAATGAAGCAGCTATTTCTCAGGAAATTGCTCAGTATGCTATCCAGCTAGGTTTAATAGGAAACAACCCTGAAATCATCAAGGCAAGAGATGAACTGAAGAAGAGATACTACGGAATGTTCAACCTGGAAGTGCCAGAGGATGAAGTGGAAGAAGACTGAAGACTTTGTACTTCTAAATTGCTTTTGATTTTCATTGTAATATGTAACTCCTATCCTAGGTCAATGAAAAATTATCTTTTATGCTCAAAGATAATATCTCATTATCTTTTTTCATGTCTTTAATTATTTGATATGCCTTATATTTTGAAATTGTTGGGAGAATTACCATTTTTTTTATTTGTAATAGATAAACTGAAACCTGAGTATAGGTTAGGTTTTCTTAAATGTAACAAGATGGTTTTGGCATCATCAAAAAGGGGGAAATTGTTGGGAGATGAATTTAATAAAGAAGTTTTGATTAGATCCCAAAACCCCTGAGTATGACATGTTCAGGATAATCTTGATAGTCTGAGTCAGGTTTCAGTATAGGATTGTTAAGGAAGATATATGCACAATGTATAGTCAGTAGATATAGATCAGGTTAAATATTGAAGACCCTGAAGATACTGAAGAACTTAGATAAACCGGAATAATTCAGAAGATACTGAGTAAATGTTCAGAAGTTATTGAAGACATAGAAGATACTGAAGACATAGAAGATACTGAAGACTCAGTAGTTACTGAAGACTCAGTAAGTTACTGAAGACTCAAGAAGACCTGAATGTTCAGGGCACTGAAAAATATCTATCTGAATACTACAAAACTGAGAAAAATGCACATGTTAAGTAAAGTAGATATTGCCCAAAACATTCTAGTGCAGACAAAAGGAACTAAGTCTAAGTGTTGTTTTCTCATTCAGAGAGATTGACCCAAAAGCGCCATTTTGCTTGTCTATATTCACTGAAGACAAGAACCAATCAGAGGAAGACAACACTGTACTTCACTGACACTGAAAGCGACAGGACCCTGAATTTTGTCAGTAGTACTATGATCCAGACTGCAAAAATTGGAGATTGGCAACATGGCTGCATATTTCCTAAAACATGCAAGGGAGTGTTCAAACCCTAAAAATAGTCGTTCATCAATTAACCAGAAGAGGAAACCCTTGATGCTATCTCTTCCAACGGATAGTTTTTTCAAGAGTAACCTTTGGAGAAGTTGCCTATAAATACCAGTGACCTTCTACATTGAAAGGTTACGGGAAATTTCGAAGCAACTCAAGAGCTCATTCGTATTCTTGCAAATTGAAGCACTCGAAAACCCTAGAATTTCCCAAGTGTTTCACATTGGAGAGAGCTCATTCACTAAGCCTAGATTGATAGAAATATCCAAAGCTTAGTAAAGATATCCTAGCCTTTTCATTTGTTCTTATTGTAAAGGATATCTCACCCTAGTTGGAAACCAACCCAAACCCAAACCCTTTGATAAGGTAGTTTGAGTGTGTGAGATTTGTTGGTGAGTTAGAGTTGTAAAGAGTGAGTAAGCTGCAGTGAGTCAGCCAGAAAAATCTAGAGAAGAAGTTAGTAAGCTACTTGACGTAGTCTGAACACTTGTGTGTGTTTGAGTTAGTAAGCTGCAGTGAGTCAGCCAGAACACTCAAAGTTGAAAAGTGAGTAAGCTACAATGAGTTAGCCTAAAAGCTTTAGGAAGTGGTTAAGGAATTTCTCTGAAGATCAGAGAGAGTGGACGTAGGAGCTTGAGCCTCTGAACCACTATAATTGCTGTGTTGTTTGCTTTTTGAACTGCATTTTATCTGTTGCATGTTTTTCACTGAAAGTTGATTTTACTAAGATTCAGTTGGAACCAATCCACTGAACTTACATCAAATTGATCATAGCCTTAATCACTATTTTATTAAAGGAAGAAGATTTTCAGCAAAGCTAAAACGAGTATAAACTTAGGGCCAACCATTCCGCACACTTGAGTAGCTAGAGCAGATAGTTACCAAACTGAACTAACTCTACTGAGTGTTCAATAAGATAATTATCTGATCCAAGCTCCTCAGGATCTCTGATAAATTCAGGATCAATTGGGCTAATCTGAAGCTTCTGAAAGCTGCTCAGGATCATTGTCTCAGTAGACTTTGACTCAAGGCGATTTGTGCTTCTCAGGGCAAAAATATCAGGATAATCTGACCCATCTGACCTCAGTGAAGAAAAAGTTTTAAAAATCACTGAACACGTGTATTCCCCCCATACACATGTAAGACTCGTTTGTCACAGGGACCAACATGCCATTTTGCAAATTGGATTTCAAACAGGCCCCTCCGTGCGAATTTTTAGAAATTGCACTTGAGCCCTTGGCAAACAAATACATAAAAATCTAATTTTAAAATTTAATAAGATTGAATTTAAGAATTAGTAATAAAAGTTGGACTTTTATTTATAAATTAATTTGATTAATTATTGAGATTTAGTAATTTTAAAATCGAATTTAAAATTGGATTTTGAGATTTGTTTTAAAGGAATTATTAAATCCCACTTGGTTAATTATTTATTTAAATTAGTTAACGTTTTATAGTCCGCATTATAACTGTTTGGGTAGGCGGCACCCAATAAATGTCGGACTGTATTAATTGTTTGGGTAGACGGCTCCCATATAAATGTTAGTCCGTGTAAATCATGTTTGGGTAGGCGGCGCTCAATAATTGCTCAAATATGATGTAGATTAACATGTTGGATCTCGATTAAGCAATTAATACCCCGCCTTTAAAATGTTCCTCACTAAAATATGGTTTTCTCATTAATTTGATGATTGTAAACCAACTTAACTTTGTTTCGCTAGCCCTCGCGGGGAACAAAGGGTAAGGGATATCAGTCGAACTAGGTTCGACAAACTAGGAGTTGCAGTTTTGCAATTGGTTTGGAGACCTACCAATTATGCTATTGTAATGATCATCCCTCGCTGGGATTATGATAGTAGGAATGTGGATCCTAGTCCATTACTATTTATATTTGATATAAATTTGTACTCTTCTGATGAGGTCGTTGAGTATGTGAAAATAATGGAGACAAAATAAACACTAAAGAAAGGCCACGTTTGTTTTGATTGCTGAATATTGATCATAGGAATTATGTGTTTTAATTCCCGTTTTATTTTATTTCTCTAGGATTGTTGAAATGAATAACTTGTCATTGAGAAGTGTTTTGGAAACGAACAAATTAGCTGGGCCAAACTTTCTCGACTGGCACCGAAACATTTGTTTGGTGCTCAGGCAAGAAAAGATTGAGTACATGTTGTACACGCCAATCCCTGTTACCCCGGAGGCTGGTACTGAAGAGGCTGAGGCGTTTGACGCCGCAGCTTAGAAGAAGCATCAAGAGGATGCTTCCCAGACTCAGTGTGTTATGCTACTCGGGATGACTCCCGAATTGCAAAGGCAGCATGAGAAGATGCTTCCCTTCGAGATGATTAAACATCTGATAGATCTCTTTGATTATGAATCTCGTTCTGAGATTTATGAAGTGATGAGAGATCTGTTTAGATGCCGATTGTCTGAGGGAGGGAAGGTTTCTCGTCATGTGTTAAAGATGATTGGGCTAATCGAGAAACTTGGTCGCCTGGGCATTGAGCTCATGACCAATGTTGCTGTTTATGCCATTTTTCAGTTACTTCCTGATTCATATTCGAGTTTCGTAGTAAACTTTAATATGAATAAGACGGAATCGACTATGTCCGAGCTGCATAACATGCTAAAGACCTTTGAGTCTTCCACTGCTAAGGAAAAGCCCGTGCTCATGGTGAGTGCCTCTACTTCTTCTGCATTAAAGAAGAAGCGAAGGGGCAAGGCCAAGCCTTAAGCCCAAAGGTGGAATTCAAAAGAAGGAGAGGGTGGACAAGGATGTATGCTTCCACTGCAAGCAAAATGGGCATTAGAAGAAGGACTGCAAGGTTCTAGCAGCTGAAAAGAAGACACAAGGTGTCTCAGCCACTGGAACATGTATGTTTGTTATTGAGATAAACATGTCCACAAATGATACTAACTGTTGGGTATTAGATACCGGTTGTGGCTCATACATTTGTACAAATTTGCAGGGTCTCAAGGATAACATGGCAGTTAGGCAGGGTGAAGTCGCCCTACACGTTGGGAATGGAGCAAGAGTTGTTGCTGAACGTGTTGGCGTTTACATTTTTGATTTACCCTCTGGTTTTAGACTTGAACTGAATAATTGTTATTTTGTTCCTTCTATTACCCGCAACATTATTCCTATTCCGATGTTGGATATTGAAGGTTTTTCCTTCCATTTTGCAAACAATAATTGTTATTTTTCACTTAATGGTGATGTGTATGGAAATGATCCTTTATCTAATGGTTTATATTTGTTGCATTGTGGACATAACATTCTTAATATACAAAACAAAAGACTCAAACTTAGTAATCATGAAAACCCGACTTACTTATGGCACTGTAGACTTGGTCATGCAAATGAGAAAAGAATCTCAAGGCTAAGAAAGTTGGACTACTTAGCCCCATTCGACTTTGAGTCTTATGGAAACTAGGAATCTTATCTTAAGGGCAAAATGATCAACAAACCTTTTTCTGGGAAAGGGGTTTGTGCCAAGGAAATCCTAGAGTTGATCCACAGTGATGTTTGTGGACCATTGCCCACTCTAGCTAGGGGTCACTTCGGCTACTTCATAACTTTTACTGATGATTTCTCTAGATTCGGGTATGTGTATCTGATGAAGCACAAATCTGAATCATTTGAGAAATTCAAAGAGTATAAAGCTGAAGTAGAGAAGCATCTTGGTAAGAGTATTAAGACTCTTCGATCAGATCGAGGAGGAGAATATCTTAGCCATGAATTCACTGGTTATCTGAAGTTGCATGGAATCCAATCACAATGGACTCCTCCCGGTACACCCCAAATGAATGGAGTGTCCGAGAGGAGAAACCGAACCTTGTTGGACATGGTAAGGTCCATGATGAGTTTTTCCTCTCTTCCAACATTCTTATGGGGATACACACTTCAAACCTCAATTTACATTCTGAATATGATTCCATCCAAATCAGTTGAGCATACGCCATACGAGCTATGACATGGCAAGAAGCCAAATTTCTCTCACATGAGAACGTGGGGCTGCCCCGCGTTTGTGAGGAAAATGCTCACTGATAAGTTGAAATCAAAAGGTGAAAAGGGTTACTTTGTGGGATATCCTAAGGAAACTAGATGATATTATTTCTATCTCCCTGAGAAACAAATAATGATTGTTTCTAGGCAGGCCAAATTCCTTGAAGAAGACTACGTCTTCAAGGAACAAGGCCTTAAGACGATAGAACTTGAAGATATTCAAGAACCACAAATTAACAAGGAAACTGATGTCTTGTCAAAGCAACATGACAAAGAATCAGTGGGAGCATTCAACAGCTCACACGGTGGAAGTTTATCACTAAGTGATCCTCTTTCAGCCAGTAGGGGCGTAATTAGAGTTGCATTGCCCGAGCAACGAACTCCAAGTAGGCTGAATGAGAACATCATAGTTCAAACTCCTGCTCAAGAGGCATCCGGAAGTGCTCAAGGAGCATCCGGAAGTGTCGCTCTTGAGACCTCCCCGGTCGACGATAAAATCGTTGTACCATAAAATTTTCAAGATTAGAATGTGCAGCTTGAACAACCACAACTCCATAAGTCCACTAGAGTTCGTAATCCGATCTCCAGATATTATGGTTTCCTTGTGGAGGAACATGATGACGTGGAGATCCCGGATAAAATGAACCTAGAACTTACACGGAGGTAACATTAGATGTTGACTCAAAGAAGTGGCATGAAGCCATGAAATCCGAGATGGACTCGATGTACGTCAATCAAGTTTGGGACTTGGTTGAATTGCCAAAAGGGGTTAAACCCATAGGTTGCAAATGGGTCTTCAAGCGAAAGACTGATGCAAATGGCGAAGTACAAACCTACAAGGTTAGGTTGGTGGCAAAAGGTTATAGCCAACGTGAAGGCATTGACTATGACGAGACTTTCTCACCAGTTGCTAAAATCAAGTCCATTCGAATTTTACTTGCGGTAGCAGCACACCTCGATTACGAGATTTGGCAGATGGATGTCAAGACAGCTTTCCTCAATGGCAACATTGATGAGGAAGTGTTTATGACTCAACCGGAAGGTTTTATATCAAAGCCAAAATCTAATCTTGTGTGCAAGCTTAAACAATCCATTTATGGATTGAAGCAAGCTTCTAGGAGTTGGAATATCCGCTTTGATGAGGCTGTCAAATCATTTGACTTCGTCAGAAATTCGGAAGATCCGTGCACCTATCGGAAATGCAGTGGGAAGAATATTATCTTCATAGTTGTGTATGTCGATGACATACTCATTATGGGAAACAATATCCCACTCATGCAGTCCGTGAAAGAATGGTTGTCAAAGACCTTCGTGATGAAGGATCTTGGTGAAGCCTGCTACATCTTAGGGATCAAGATCCATAGGGATAGATCCAAGAATATGTTGGGGCTGTCACAGTCCACCTATGTAGACAAGGTGTTGAAGCGATTTGCGATGGAGAACTCTAAGAGAGGTTCTCTGCCGGCATGTCATGGGATAAAGCTATATAAGAAGGATTGTCCTTCTACAGACGATGATATCCAGCACATGAAGGATATACCATATGCATCTGCAATTGGATCCACCATGTACGCAATGACCTGCACTAGGCCAGATGTGGCCTTCGCTGTCAGCACCACTGGTAGATACCAACAGAATCCGGGTGAACCTAACTGGATTGCTGTCAAGAACATTCTTAAGTACCTTAGACGTACTAAAGATTACTTTCTGGTCTATGAAGGACAGTCAGAGCTGGTTGCCACTGGCTATGTTGACGCAAGTTTTCAATCTGACTGTGATGATTACAAATCTCAGTCAGGCTATGTGTTCACTCTCAATGGTGGGGTGGTTAGTTGGAATAGTTCCAAACAAGAAACTACCGCAGACTCAACAACCGAAGCTGAGTACATTCCTGCAGCAGAAACTACCAAAGAAGCTGTCTGGATAAAATAGTTCTTAAGTGAACTAGGGGTAGTTCCGAGTGCCAGCAGTCCAATAAAGTTGTATTGTGACAATACTGGTAAGGTTGCGCAAGCTAAGGAACCGAGATCCAATAACAAAAACAAGCATGTACCGAGGCGTTATCACTTGATAAGAGAGATAATCGCTAGATGAGAGATAGAGTTAGAACGTGTCCCCATGGAGGATAACCTGGCTGATCCTTTCACCAAGGCTTTGAGTGTTCATGTACACACTAGACATTTTAATGGTCTAGGGGTTAGACATGTAGGTGATTGGCTCTAGTTCAAGTGGGAGATTGTTAGTGTTAGTGTCCTAGAGACAATCCATTATTAGGACATAATGCTCAGATAATATTCAGTATTGATTTAATATTATTGTTTATTTAATATTAAATATATTGCGTTGCACTTATTAGAATATTATGTTTGATTGTTTACATTTGTTCTTATCTGTGTTCCCTCGAGTCACTGTTGTCATTGAGTGTGTGAGAACTTAGATGACCTAAGCATGATTCTCAAATAGCCCCTAGAGTGTAGTAAGATCTCACTTACTACGAGATACTAGGTATCTCATGATGGATGCACAAATACCTTAGAGGGTATTGGTATACCCATCCGATAAACCGTTTGATGTAGTTCCACTATATGTGTCTACGGGTGTCTCGGTTAGTGGGAGCGATGCGATACTCCTTTGACTTGAGGTCAATACGCACGACATGTGTGGAGTGATGAACTTTGACCATGACCGACGCTTGCACCTGTCTATGGGTAGATATGACTTGGATTGGGTTCATCACGAAGTGCATGTGCTTGGTAGTTGAACCAAGAAAAGGATTCATTCCTCAAAGTAGATTTAGAGAGAATACTCATCTTCTCATCATAATTGGATCAAAGTCATTGGCCAATGCAAGTCAACTTGGACTTTGTGGCCAAGTATGACATAAGTGATAAATTAGTGATTAGAGATAAAATGATTAAGTTATTTGAATAGACACTTCATCATGTTCAAGACTTAATCGAGCATTCGCGAATGAAAGGAGAAAATCGTAATAGCCCATGTTTCAGTTACAGGTAGTTGCACATTTGCTCGCAACATACCTCATATGTTGAGAATGTCTGATTTATTGTCTAGGGTTCAATTAAGATCGTTAGTTTGACTAATTGCTCGATATATGAGGGCCTATGGGTCACACAACAAGTAATGGTTGTTTACTAATTATAGTTGGTTGATTAAATGTTAAATTAGATTTAATATTTAATTTATGGAAAAGTAATTAATAATAGATTAATTTGGAATTAATTATTATCAATGTATAATTAAATTCGATTTAATAAAATAAGTGTTGGTCCCGGTGCTAACGAGTCTCACACGTGTATGGGGGGGAATACACGTGTTCAATAATTTTTAAACCTTTTCTTTCACTTAGGTCAGATGGGTCAGGTTATCCTGATAATTTTGCCCTGAGAAGCACGGATTGCATTGAGTCAAAGTCTACTGAGACAATGATCCTGAGCTGCTTTCAGAAGCTTCAGATTAGCCCAACTGATCCTGAATTTATTAGAGATCCTGAGGAGCTTGGATCAGATAATTATCTTACTGAACCCTCAGTAGAGTT
The DNA here is from genome assembly GCA_037126765.1 of Stenogyne calaminthoides. Classification (NCBI taxonomy): domain Eukaryota; kingdom Viridiplantae; phylum Streptophyta; class Magnoliopsida; order Lamiales; family Lamiaceae; genus Stenogyne; species Stenogyne calaminthoides. Next base: position 4,880,309 of record JBBCBC010000010.1, read on the forward strand.
AGTTCAGTTTGGTAACTATCTCGTTCTAATTTACTCAAGTGTGCGGAATGGTTGGCCCTAAGTTTATACTCGTTTTAGCTTTGCTGAAAATCTTCCCTTTAATAAAATAGTGATTAAGGCTGTGATCAATTTGATGCAAGTTCAGTGGATTGATTCCAACTGAATTATCAGTAAAGTCAGCTTTCAGAAAAAAACATGCAACAGATAAAATGCAGTACAAAAAGCAAACAACACAGCAATTATAGTGGTTCAGAGACTCAAGCTCCTACATCCACTCTATCTGATCTTCAGAGAAATTCCTTAACCATTTCCTAAAGCTTTCAAGCTAACTCACTGTAGCTTACTCACTTTTCTACCTTGAGTTTTCTGGCTGACTCACTGCAGCTTACTAACTCAAACACACACAAGTGTCAGACTACCACAAGTAGCTCACTAACTTCTTCTCTAGAGTTTTCTGGCTAACTCACTGTAGCTTACTCACTCTTTACAACTCTAACTCACCAACAAATCACACACAAACTACCTTAACAAAGGGTTTGGGTTTTGGGTTGGTTTCCAATTATGGTGAGATATCCTTTATAATAAGAACAAATGCAAAGGATAGGATATCTTTACTAAGCTTTGAATATTTCTTATCAATCTAGGCTTAGTGAATGAGCTCTCTCCAATGTGAAACACTTGGGAAATTCTAGGTTTTTCGAGTGCTTCAATTTGTAATAATACGAATGAGCTCTTGAGTTGCTTGAAATTTCCCGTAACCTCTCAATGTAGAAGGTCACTGGTATTTATTGACAACCTTCACCAAGGTTACTCTTGAAAAACTATCCGTTGGAGGAGATAGTATCAAGGGTTTCTTCTTCTGGTGTTTGATGAATGACTATATTTAGGGTTTGAACACTCCCTTGCATGTTTTAGGAAATATGCAGCCATGTAGCCAATCACCAATTTTTGCAGTCTGGAACTTAGTACTACTGACATAATTCAGGGTCCTGTCGCTTTCAGTGTCAGTAAAGTACAATGTTGTCTTCCTCTGATTGGTTCTTGTCTTCAGTGAATGTAGACAAACAAAACGGCTCTTTTAGGCCAATCTCTCTGAATGAGACAACCTTAAACAACACCTAGACTTAGTTCCTTTTGTCTGCACTTGAATGTTTTTGGGCAATATCTACTTTTCTGAACTTGTATCTTTTCCTCAGTTTTGTATGAATTCAGATAGATATTTCTTCAGTGCCTCTGAACATTTAGGTTTTCTTGAGTCTTGAGAAGATATCATCGAGTCTTCAAGAACTTCATCGAGTCTTGAGATATTATGAGTCTTGATTATTGATTCTTGATTACTCAAATTATCTCCCGAGTCTTCAAATTTCATCGATTCTTGATTTCTCATCGATTCTTTAATTACTCAGTATTTCCTGAGTCTTCAATTCTTCAGTATCTTCAAAATCTAACCTGATCTATATCTGCTGACTATACATGGTGCTGATAACTTCCTGAACAATCTATACTGAAAACATGACTCAGTCTATCAAGATTATCCTGAACATGTCATACTCAGGGGTTTTGGGATCTAATCAAAACTTCTTTATTAAATTCATCTCCCAACAAGTTCCCCCTTTTTGATGATGCCAAAACCAAATTTGTTACATTTACGAAAACCTAACCTATACTCAGGTTTCAGTTTATCTATTACAAACCAAAATGGCAATATTTCCCAACAATTTCCTTAACAATCTGGCATATCAAGACATGTAAAAAGATAATGAGATATTATCTTTGAGCATAAAGATAAATTTTCATTGATGTAGGATAAGAGTTTACAGATTACAATGAAAAGTAAAAAACAACTGAATTTAAAGCAGAAGTACATAGTCTTCAGTCTTCTTCCACTTCATCCTCTGGCACTTCCAGGTTGAACATCCCGTAGTATCTCTTCTTCAGTTCATCTCTTGCCTTGATGATATCAGGGTTGTTTCCTGTTAAACCTAGCTGGATGGCATACTGGGCTATTTCCTGAGAAATGGCTGCCTCATTTACATAGCCATTCTCAAACCTAGGAGCTGGGTACATGTATGGACCAGGAGCTGCTATCTGAGTATTTCCTTCATCTGCCATGTTGATCCAACTTTGCAGGTACTTAGGATAGAATGTCAGTAAGTACTCAATGAAGGCTTCATTCTTATCCGAGCTGCTCCCCCTCCATTCTCTCAGAATCCCATAATAGAACCAGAAGGTTCTCTTGATCTCTTCCCATGCATCATTGAACTGTAGAGGCATCCACTTGTCAATATGCGGCCATTTCTGAGTCTTTTTTTTACCTCTCCTTTTGCTTAGAAACTTTTTGAATCCACCTCTTCTCTTCTGTTCTTCTTCTTTCTGATCAGAGGAGCACCAGATACTGAAGGAGCAATTCTTTTCTCCTTTTCAACCTGCAGGGCCTTCAGAGTCTTCTTGGTATCAAAAGTCTCTGGTTGAGTTTCAGTTTCCTTTTCTGGTTCTTCATCTGATTCTTCAAATTCCATAATCAGCTTCCTCTGAGTAGGTTTAACTACCTTTGCTCTTTTCTTCTTTTCTTCTGATCATTTGTCTGAGTGAAGGTAAGTTTCTCAGCTTCTGCAAACTTCAGTTTCTCAGTGGCATCAATCTCACTCAAGGCATCCAAAATTTTCTTTCTTTCAGCTTCTTTTTTAGCCTTTCTCTCCAAGGTTTATTCCAACAACTCACTTTTTGGCACCATACCTTGGGAGTAGTTGAGTCAGTGCAGTATCCATATAGTATTGCTCCTTGCTCATACTGCGCACTGCCCCTGCCAACTGATCATGCTCATCTTCTAGCCTCATCATGTAGTTTTTGGCCATTGAGAACTCATCCGAAAGAGGAGCAAACTACTTTGAGAAGACATCATGCATCATCTCTGTCATCTTGGTCATGATTAGAGAGCCCATTTCCTCAACAACTGTTTTGATCATCAGATCATTCTTCTCAATCAGCTTGGCTTCAAGATAGGCAGTTCTTTCTTGATACATCAGCTTCATGTTGGCATTAAGCTCTGTATGTACTCCATCAATCTTTCCATCTAATGTAGCTAATTTACCTGATAGAGTTGTTTGAAGCGTATCAGATGATAAACTCAGGTTCTCCATTTTCTGATTTTGAGCAGCCAGGACTAACTCTATTTGAGTCATCTTGTCTGTGAGAATTATTTGCAGCACGCCTGATGAAGAGCTTAGATTCTCAAGCTTTTGAGATTGACTTGCCCACATCTCTTCCATCCTTGGCTCTATCTTCTTTAACTCATCTAGGATTGGTGTGAAATCAACCACTGGAGTTTGTACAACATTTTCCAACTGAATTGGGTGCTCCAACTGAGCCTCAATCTGCATATCATAAACATCAGATTTAAAGCTAGGTACTTCAGTAACTTCGGCATAATGTATAACAATGCCAAAAGGTACCTGAAGAATGCTAACTTCAGTCTGAGGTTGTCTGATATCAGTTGGTTCAGCATTAGTATCTGTCCCCATCTGACTCTCAGTTTCCTTCTCTTTCTCAGTATCTGTCTGAGGTTCCTTCTCCTTCTCAGATTTCTTTTCTGCATCATCTCCCTTATCCTTATCTTTGTTTTGATCATGAGAGCTGGAAGCATCTACTCCTTCAGTAGCTTTCTTTTCAGCTAGCTTCTTTTTCACCAATTCATCAAAATCCCCTACTTTCATTCTCAGCTTGGTTTTCCTGAAACCTGAGAATTCAGTTAGAGCAGCTGTCTCAGCATTCCACCACTCTTCTCCTCTGTATGAAACAATGTTCAGCATCTCGGGGAGTGTTTGATTCAGAATATACATTGTCGTTCTGAGCCTGAAGAACATATCCTGAAGGTCAGGATAGGCATTCAACTCAGGATATCTGTCTAAGATGAACCGTTCCCCCTTGCTTCTCCATTCAGTCTCTTTGGCTTTTCCCTTCTTCAATCTTGGGCTTTCAGGAGCAGTAGGTTCAGAGTGTATGAGTTCCAGAGCTGATGGATTAAGAAATGGTTCATTCAGAAGCGCATCAAGTTCAGCAATTCCTGAGGTTCAGACTGATCTAAAGTCTGAACAGGTCTTTCTTCAGTAGGGATCTGAGGTCCCTTGAAGATTTCCTGAGAGATTTTATCTGAGCTCAGAGAGGTTTCGAGTACCTCAGAAAAAACCTGTTCCTCAGTTTCTTGCTCCTGCACATTTGTCACCACCTGAGCAAGAACCTGTAGTGGAGATTTCAACCCTTGCTGGCCTTCAGGTTGATTTTCTTCAGTTTCACTGGCCTCCTTTTCCGCAATTGTTTGAAGCTTTCTGCGCTTCTGAGGAGCCAGTGCTTTCTTCTTCAGTTTCTCACCTTTCTCCCTTTTAATTTGCATTAGGGATTTCCCCCTAGCTTGTTTGGCTTCTTCATCAGCTGTCTCAGTGGATTTCTGAGAAGTCTGTCTTATTTCCCTGACTTGCACCACCACTGTTGTATCTTCCTCCATTTCCTTTTCGGCAGTCTCCTCCTGAGACTCAGTGTTTTTCTCTTTCTTTCCTCTCAAAGTCTTCTTCGTTGGTTTGAACATGATTTTTGACTTTGGAAAGGAAGTGGAATCTGCAAAAATGTCCTCCTCTTCTCTGCACGTTTCCAAGATAAATGCAATCTTGGTTGCATGTAGAATTTTTCCCTTGACAACTACAGAGCCATTCACCTTCTGAATGTGTTTGGCTTGATCACTCACCACCTTGATCAAATAGTGCAACCAATTGAATGTTGTAGTAGGTGAATCTTCAATCTCGCCGCCATTAGCCTTAACTTAGGCGTGCTTATCTGTTTGAAACTACCAGATCTACTCATGATGCATTTGCTTACAATATCCAACAATACTCGATATTTAGGCTTCAAATGCTTCTTATTCAACGTAGCTTCAAACTTTACCGGATGCTCAGTAATTTTATCCAAATACTCTTGTTCCCTACCCATCATGTATACCGTAGGGTCTTCACCTCTATCACTTAACTCATATATGGCATTCAGATTCTTAGGAATAATATACAATTCCCTAACAAAATCCACATATTTTGTACTATGTTCCAAATGCAACACCGTAATCTTAGACTCTATGCAATTTTCGTCATCCAATTGCATATTAGAAACAAACTCAATTACCTCCTTGGCATATTCAGCATCTGGTTGATTTGCGACCAGACAAGTAACCTTTGCCATACGAATCATATGCAACGTTTCCTCCTCGTGAGTTGCATTGGATGTGCTTTCGAGAAACAACATGTTCGTACCATGGTTTATTGGAAATGGCGAGTTTGTCGTATACAGAGAGTGTCATTTTTGGTGATTTTGAGTGAAGGGTTTTTGAGATAAGAGATTTCTGGGTAATCGAAGGTTTTGAAGCAGAGGGTTTGTAAAGACGAAGGCCTTTTTGAAATAAGGCTTGAATGGGTTCTTTGTAATGGGTATAGGATTTTGATTTATGGAAAATCGCATAGATAAAACAATCAACGATTGAGATTAAACACCGGCTAAAACGGGTATTTGAAAGGACGGTTTCGCAAATACTTAGCCGCCAATTTATCCCTTTTGGTGATTAATGAACAGTGCATTTAATTACTATTCCTGCAGATCATTGACTTTCCTCGAGAATTTCAAAAGTCCCGCCCAATTATTTCTTCAGGTATTTCATCATTTATTGCTAATGATTACTGAGATTCAGTTTTGGAAAATAAATGAAGTGCATGAGTCAACAACTTCTTCAGACTAATTTTCTCCATCAATCTTACTGAGTTTTGACCTTGATAAAATGTCAAGATAATATCGAAGTAATTGAACTTAATTATCGAAGTTTTCCAAGACTCAGTGTTCAGGACTCTCAATTTTCTCCTGAGTTTTTCAGTAAAACCTGGAAAACTTCATGCACCTGAAAACCTTCAATTTTTCAGATATGCCTTATTCACCTGGATCCAACATTCCTAATTCAACTGATAGTTCCTGAAATCTTGATTCAGCCAAAGGTTTAGTCAAGATGTCAGCTCTCTGTTTATCAGTATGAATTTTCTCCATTTTGATGTCTTTCTTTTCAACATGATCTCTGATGAAGTGATGTCTGATATCAACATGCTTACATCTAATGTGCAATACTGGATTTTGTGTAATAGCAATTGCACTATTATTATCACAAAATATAGGTACTTCATTGGCTATAATCTTATAATCCTCAATTGTTATGCGAGCCAAAGAATTGCAAGACAACAAAGCCTTCCTCGCAGACCATGTATTCAAACTTCTTCAAGAGTATTTGGTTGCTAATGAGGTATGTTTCTTTGAAAACCATGATATCAGTTTACTTCCAAGAAATTGACAAGTTCCTGTGGTAGACTTCCTGTCAATTCTACATCCTCCATAGTCTGCATCTGAATAACTAGTTAATTCAAGGTTATCATCAGCTGGATACCATAATCCTCTATTCACAGTGCCTTTAAGATATTTCAGAATCTTTTTGGCAGCCTCCATGTGACTAGCCTTAGGATTAGCTTGGTATCTTGCACATATCCCAACATCAAATGTTATATCAGGTCTGCTTGCAGTGAGATATAGCAATGATCCAATGATCCCTCTATAATTAGTGTGATTTATTGATTTGCCTTCAGGATCAGGATCCATCTTGTAGTTAGTATTCATAGGAATTCTGTTGGGAAATTTAGAGTTTTGATAAAAGTTCTAAAACACATGTAATAGGACCAGTCAGACCTGTTAGCTGACTGATGTTTTTAATTCCAGTTATAAGATGACTAGTTGATAATTATTATATAGAACAACTGATGTATAAGATAGGTCACATATTAAGGGGGAACCTCAATATGTATATGTCAGATTTAAAGATAAGAAGAACAAAAGATCAGCTGAAGTCCGACAGGCCAGAAGGCAAGGAAGGACAGAAGATCAGACGATCTTATAAAGTCAGATAATCAGGTGAAGTCTTGAAACACAAATTCAGAAGACCTGAAGATCAGATGACTACCAGAAGATCAGACGAGAAGACCTACATCAGCCGAGTCTGCTAGTTGAGCTAAGACAACTGGCACCAGAAGACTCTATCAGGTAGACTGATCAGTTGTAACTGATCAGGTCAGCTCACACCAGGTGGTAACTGATGTTTCACCAAGTCATACGTTGTTGATCTGAACAGGAAGAATGACAACTTTAGTTGGTAGAACAAATACTGAAAAGTGCTTTTATTAACCAATAAGAACAAGACACGTATGAACGGAGCCAACAATACGGGATTTGGTGCTGCTTGGTCAAACGACTATAAAAGACAACTATTCATGCTTTCGGCCATGCCGTCCCTAAAGCACGTCACATGAAATCGTACATATCTACCAAATATAGCCGAAAATTCAAATTGCTTTCCAACGGCTCTTTGATTTCGAGGTCTATAAATATGGGATTACTCTTTAGAGTGAAGATACGGAAATTATCAAGAAGCTCATACTATAGCAAAATTTCCGCATGAAGAACACAACCTTGAAGATTATTTTTCTAAATGTTCATCTCATAGTTCTTAGCACATAAATCTTACCCTCTAGTTGTTAGGCTACTTAAATACTAGGAAAGATTTCAAAGTTGGAACAAACAACAAATCTTACCCAAAACCCAAAGTTAGGTTAAGTTTGTTTAGCAAGATTTCAGATTATGGGTTTCTAGATCTGATTTCTGGGATCGGTTGAGTGAGAGCTCCGTAAATATATGTTGGTGTAATGTGTTGGACTAACACAATAATCTAAGTCCAGTTGGTTAAGTCGGTTAAGTTGGTGCCCCTTGTGATAGGGAAGAGTGGACGTAGGACTGGTTGTCTGAACCACTATAAATCTTGTGTGCATTTACCTGTTTGATTAACTGCTTCACACTATTGCAGCACATAACTTGATTAAATCTGCATACATATTCTGAGTTAGGATCAACTAACACCAAACTACTGATCTGATCAGATTGACCCCATAGTCATCTGATTGAACACAACTTTGGAATCTGATTTGTTATAAACTGGTTTTTCACACGGGTATAAACTAGTTTCCGCATAATCAGTTAAACTGATAGATACCGAATCGACCGCCTCAGATCAAGAAGTTGGATATCGATCCAAACCGATTCACTTGCACTCGATCGAAAGTAAACCGCCATCACACCGACCAAGAAAAAAGTTTTAGAAGTCTATTCACCCATCCCATCTAGACTTCTACCCTCACAAAACCTGTTTGGGACCTACAAGTGGTATCAGAGCAGTGGTTCTACAGACCACTGGCTTTGAATATCATCGGTTCTTGAGGAAGAACCTTTGTGGTCACTTGAACTGATCTTGAAAACCCTTTTTCAAATCTCATTTGTTTTCAAACTCATGATCAACATGGTTAATACTTCGGGTATGTATCATGATTTGCCTAAATTTTCCATTGATGAGTATGCAGACTGGACGATATACATGGGCAACCATCTGGGATCAATAAGCAGCAGGATGATGGAAGTACTTGAATGAGGACCCAACATCATCTATCATGACAACCCAGCTGTTGGAGGTGATCCAGATTTTGCAGTTGGAAGTCTTGTCAGAAAGAGTCCTGCCCTGATGGATGCTGAAGAGAGAAAGCTGTACACTCTGGATACGATAGCCAGACACATAATCATGAAGACCATGGACAAGATAACCAGAGAAAAGATAAAGTATCTCAAGACAGCCAAACAGATGTGGGATACGCTTGCTGAAATGTGTGAAGGAAATGATCTGATTAAAGAAAGCAGACTGCAAGCTGAACTGGTGAAATTCGAGAAACTTAAGATGCTACCAAATGAAACCATCAATGAGCTCGATGGAAGAATCACCGTGTCAGTCAACAAGTTACGGGAACTTGGACGAGAAATGTCAAATAAAGACATCAATTACAAGATCTTGAGATCTCTGACTAAGAAGTGGGATATGAAAGTCACTGTAATAAAGGATTGCCAAGATATTGCTAAGATGAAGCCAAGCAACTTGTTCCCGAGTCTTAAAGCTCATGAGTTCGATCTGATCGAAAGAGGGCAAGATGAAGAAGACGAGTCGCCTGCTGAAGCCACACCTGCCACATCAAAATCAGTGGCATTCAAAGCAGCTAGCAGCAACTCAAAGTCTACTGAACCTGTTGGAAATATTATATGCCAAACTGAACAGATTGCTTTGCTAACCAGAAAACTTGAAAAATTTAACATCCAACTTGGTAAGTAACGCAGATTTTACAGGGATTATCAAAACAGCAGAGGAAGAGATAGGAGGCCAGCTGACAGGTCTCCAGAAAGGACCAGATCTGATGACCGAAGAGATGATAACAGAAAGGATCGCAAAGAAGATAAGAAAAGAGATGATCGGTCTGATGAAAGAAGAGACAACAGATCTGAGAGAAGAAATTCTGATTACAATCAGACAGGTAAGTCACCTGACATATTCTACAGACGGAATGACTCACCTAGCAGAAGAAGTTCCGTGGATCGTGGAGCGTGTTTCAACTATGAGAAACCAGGTTTGCCCAGACCTGACACCAAAAGAAAGAGAAGAGAAGCGGAACAGAAGAGAGCAACGCTATAAAGATAGGAAAGCCATGGTTGCTGATACATCAGAAATTGATGATTCTTATCTGCCTTCAGAGGATTCAGGCTACTCATCAGTAGAGGACTTTTGTCTGATAAGCAACGCTGATGATTTCTACCACTACGATGATCTGATATTCTCTTCTGATGATGAAATCTATCTGATGGCTAAGGAGGAAGACCAATCTGAGGTAACCTCTAAACCTTCTGCTCGTTCAGTTTCCACATCAGCTATGATTAGCACACCTGCTGGAGAGATTGACTTGCAGCTCTATTCTGAGCAATTGCTTGATGATCTCTCTAACGCAATAGACACTTATACGATAGTGGAAGCTGAAAATGATAAGCTAAGGATTGAAAATACTCAGCTTGTTAAGGAAAATGTTGTCAGTAAAGCAACTGAACTAAAATCAGCTGAAGTTGCTCAGAAGATAACTGAAGAACTGAAAGTTATGAAAGTTAACTCTTATGATCAGGAGAAGCTGATTAAGGAACAACTAGCTATCAATAAACAGCAAGCTGATGATTTTAAAATCCTACAAGCAAATTTTGATGATCTCTTCCGACTACATGAGAGTCTGAAATTAACTGAGGATAGTTTACGTAAGAAAATACAGATTTTCACGAAATCTTCGAAATCCGTTCAGGATATGAACAACTATTTTTGAACGACAACTAATAAGAAGGGAATTGGGTATGAAAACCCTTCTATATCCTCAAAAGCCCCGTCTGGTTCACATCAAAAAGGTGTAATCAAACGAGTTTCTGATATAGATACACAAAAAACAAAATATGTATCTGATAAGGGAAAGAGACCTACTGAACAAGTAAGGCAAGTGCCCAATCATAAAGGGAACAGAAATGGACCCCAACTGATTAAGCATCAGCCGAGGAATCAACAGAAGAACCCAGTTCTTCTGAAGAGACCTCAACCTGATCAGCAGATTAGGTATCAAAAAAGACAACCTGTCAAAGGGAAATCTAATATGAAACTAATCTAACAAGCAAGCTGAAGGTAAACTGCTAAGACCATTTATGCCAAAAAGATATGAATCTTTTAATGGTAGCAGTCGTACCTACCCTTATAATCAGAAACCTAGGGGGTCGCCGCAGACCGAGCCCCAATTGGATTAAAAGATGATAAACTGCAAGGAAAAATTCCAAGTCTTCTGATTCACTCAAGGCTCGCACAAATAATCATACTGATCAGAATGCATATGAAGAGATGTATGATTATGTAGATGTTTATGGGAGACAAATCAATCCTTCTGATCTATCTGATTACAATAGAAGTGCCCTGTTTGTATGGATCCCTAAAACCAACTCTAACCCCTCAGGACCCAATCCAAAAGGGGTACCTAAAGCCTGATTTGATTGCAGGTTCGAGTGGGTTTGACCAACAAAGGAGGTGTACAAGCAACTATCTGGTACATCGATAGTGGATGCTCAAGGCACATGACTGAGAGCAAACATCTCCTTAGATCTTACATACGTAACAAAGAAGGCCCACACGGTACTCTTTTGGTGATGATAACTTTGGTTTTACCAGAGGATTCGGAACCTTAGAGAATGATGATGTACAAGTTACTGGATTCTCGTATGTCGAAGGTTTAAAGCATAACCTGTTATCAATTTCACAATTCTGCGACAACAGATTCAGTGTTGAGTTCTCGACTGATCAGTGTACTATCAAGAATCGAGCTACTCAACAGATCTTGTTAACTGGTTCAAGGAAAGGTATGATTTATACTGTAGATTGGAACAGTTGTCCAAGAAATGCATGCCTGATTGTGAAGAGTTCCAAAAGTAGCAGTTGGCTCTGGCACAAAAGAATGAGTCATCTGAACTTTAAAACTCTTAACAAGATAACAAGGATGTCTTTGGTTGAGGGACTTCCGAATGAGGTATTCTCTAAGGATCAGACATGTGTCGATGTTAGAAGGAAAAAAGTTAAAGCCTCATTCAAGGAATCCTGGACCAAAGATCAATAGAGTATTGCAACCGCTCCATATGGACTTATTTGGACCCGATTACACGGTCGATCTCAATGACGAAAATACTCCGTAATCGTGGATGATTATTCCAAGTTTACAGGTTGTATTCTTGTATAAGAAGAATGAGACAACAACAAAGATACGAGTCGCTTTCAAGAAACTACAAAACGAAAATGGTGTCAAGATAGTGAAAATCGGATCGGATAAAGGTATGAAAATTTCGAACTCTTTTATTACTGATTGTTGCACTAAGTTTGGTATACAGCATGAGACATCAGCTGCAAGAATGCCACAACAGAATGGTGTAGAAGAACGAAGAAATAGAACACTCAAAGAAGCTGCTCGCACTATGTTAGCTGAAGCCATTTCTGGGCAGAAGCCATCAATATTGCATGCCACACTCGTAGCGGATGCTCTCCGACAAAGGCTCACTACAAAACACCCTATGAACTCGTGGAATGGGCGAAAACCTCATGTTTCTTACTTCCATGTTTTTGGGTGCAAGTGTTTCATACACAACAATGGGAAGAGTCAGTTGAAGACTTTTGAGGCCAAGTCCGATGAGGGTATATTCTTAGGATATTCCTCATCCGGCCAAGGCTCGGGGGGGTTTACAACAGGCGAACCTTAGTTGTGGAAGAAACACCTCATGTGGTCTTTGATGAGACATCTTCTGAACAAGAGAAATCTGCCTCAGAACAAGAAGTACCAGATCAACCGGTACCTGATGCACAGAAAATGGATCAGCTAAGTATCAAGGAAAAAGGATCAGAACACGTAACAGTGTATATTCCAGATCTGTTGATTCACCAGGTCAATCAGACCCTAAGGTACGTACAACTGTCAATAAAGAAGAACCGCATGCAACCGAGACAAGATATCAATTGAACCATCTGGTTCAGGGGGAACACCTGAAGTTCCTACGGACAGACATCAGCACATGATGAGTCCAACATCAGCTGAGACTTGTCCATGTCAAGTGGATCATAATTCTGCACCACTCCCAATCACTAGTAATGAACTACTATCAGAAGAGGATGACGTTCTCCAAACAGATGCAAATCAGAAAAGAAGGACCTGGGTAACCAGTCATCCAACTGATCTGATCATCGGAGACCCATCTGATAGAGTTAAAACTAGACATCAGATTGGTGAAAGTGCCATGTATTGTTGTTATCTGTCTTTGAAGGAACCAACTGTAGTAGAGGAAGCTCTACAAGATGCAAACTGGATTCTAGCCATGAATAGTTTGAAAGGAATCAAGTTTGGAAACTGGTGGACAGACCAACCTATCAAGATGTGATTGGCAAAAAGTGGGTATTCAAGAACAAGAGAGATGAGAATAACATCATAACCAGAAATAAGGCAAGACTTGTTGCTAAGGGGTATTCACAATCAGAAGGAATTGATTATGATGAGACCTTTGCACCGATCGCCTCGCTCGAAGCCATTCGCCGTTTTTGGCATATAACGCCCACGAGGGTTTATTGTGTATATCGATGGATGTAAAGAGTGCATTCTTAAAGCGGGGTACTAGCCGAGGAAGTTTATGTTGAACAACCTCCGGGCTTTGAAAAAAGGCGACAGTGTCTGATTTAAGAAAAAAGCTCTTTATGGTTAAAACAAGCTCCTCGAGCTTGGTATGATACACTCTCTCGATTCTTGATAGGCAAAGTGGTTTAACTAAAGGAATAGTGGACAGAACCTTATTCATAATAGAAGATGGAGAAGATATTCTGATGGTTCAGATTTATGTGGACGACATCATCTTCGGATCTCCCAACAAGAGTTTATGTGAAATATTTAGCAAGCTGATGCAAGGGAAGTTCGAGATGTCCATGATGGGTTAGATGAGTTACTTTCTGGGTTTACAAGTTAAGCAAAGTACAGAAGGGATATTCATCTGCCAGGCGAAGTACACTAGGAGTTTATTGGCTAAGTTTGGAGTTCAAAACTGTAAGGAAGCCAGAATTCCTATGATTACTGGATTCAAGATGGATCCAAATGAGGATGGTCAGAAAACTAATCAGAAAGAATATAGGGCTCTCATTGGATCTTTATTATACATGACTGCCATTTTTGCAGTAGGTGTATGTGCCAGATTTCAGGCAAATCCAATGCAAAGCCACCTGGAAGCAGCTAAGCGGATTCTTAAGTATCTGAAGGGGACAGTAAACCTTGGTTTATTTTACCCATCGATGATAATCTAGAGCTTAGTGGGTATTCGATTTCGATTATGGAGGTTGCGTAATTGACAGAAGTCAACCTCGGTACATGTCGCTTTTTAGGTAAACCGATCTCGTGGTTTTCAAAAAAGGAGACATCGTTTGTACATCTACTATTGAAGGTAATATATGGTCTGCAGAAGCCGTTGCTCTAAATCGCTCCGGCTTAGTCAAGATGGAGGGATTATAACATAGTAGCTAAGAACGTACCTATATTCTGTGATAGTAATAGTGCTATTACAATCACTCAGAATCTTGTTCTACATACAAGATGTAAGCATGTGGATGTCAGACACCATTTTATAAGAGATCATGTTGAAAAGAAGAATATCAGAATGGAAAAGATCCATACCGATAAAATGAAGTCGATATTTTAACCAAGCCACTAGCTGAGATCAGATTCAGAGAATTATGCAATGAGTTAGGGCTTCTGGATCTTGGAGAAAAAGCACCAGAAATGTTTGATGGACTGATCTCCAGAACCAGCTGGTTAAGATACTAATCGGGTTAAGAGGAATCAGTTGAGTTAGGTATCTCAACTGATCAGAAGATCAGTCAAGGAACTGATATGAGAAGGCTTTATCAGATTAAAAAGGAACTGATCAGATTAAAGAATTATCAGATTAAAGGAACTGATCAGTTTGGTTGTTTCATACTTTGTAAGTCGATTAAGCTAATGTTCAACAAGCAAGTTACATAAGATTAAAGCTTCAATCGCATAAGGAAACAGAAAATACACAACAATGGAATAATACAAATTTTCATTGATAAAGACCCGGAGGTCAGATTTACATTACATATTACAAGTACAAAAGGACCCGGAGGTCAGTACATAAACCATAAACCGAAAACCCTAAGCCTAACCCTAGAAGGGGGGAGAGAGGCTTTAAAGATTTTAAAGCCTGATGCTCCATTTTTTCCCCACTTAACCCTAAAAGGGGTGTGAGAGGCTTTGAAATAATCCTAAAGCCACTCTCGTGAGCTTTGAGTGAGGAGGAGCGAGAGCGGACTTGAAGGATTTATAAGCCAGAGCCCCTAGTCTAAAAAATCAATGGGCTCTCCAAATTGTTAAATGGGACACAAGTGCCAAAGATGTGGTCCAAAGACCATATGGCCACAAGTGTCACATGCAAATATTGAGTTTGATATACGATGATCAGCTGTTGTCTGATCAAGATCGAATACCAAACTCATATTTTGTATCAGACTAAGTTTGTTGATGTTAATTCCGTCATCTCGATAGGCACACAAGGTGCATATGGTTAGGAGAAGTGTCTTCTCATTTGCGATAGCAGATCCGCCATCTCGGTGGTAGAGAAGCTTAGCAATAATTGTATGTGAAATCTTCGATGATGACGAAAGCAGTAATAAGGGACACACAGGGTTGATTTGAGAAGCTGAAATCTTTTGAAAAGGGTTAAAGGTTTTTGCCGGAAGTTTCACCGGAAATAAGGGTTCACCGGAATACATATTTTACAACACTTAAAAAAGATAAGTATGGTGAATGGGTTATGTTGTGTAAATCATTGGTCCAATTTATAGAGGCCAAGCAGAGGTGCAAATGCAAATTTAATTTCTCAAAGCCTTTTAGAGAAATTGGCACCACAAGGACAGCGCGTAGGAAACACGCGACTGATGATTGGATAAGCTTACGGCGATTGATATCCCAAAATATCCAGACTATTATTATGAATGTCAAATCGTGCTGACTTAGAGAATCGAGATGACTATTCGATTTTCAAGACTAAGTTTTGGCGGTAACCTAATCCCAAGAATTGACTTGGTCTGAGTAGAATCAGATTAGGTCAACTGAAATCTGATTAGATAAGAGACTAATCAGATGAGGAAGATTAGTTGAGTATGATACCTCAACAAATCAGATAAATCAGTCAATAAGTAATCAGAAATAACAGTTGAGGGGGAACTTCAACTGATCAGGGAGGATCAGAAAAGGGAATATCAGACGCAAAGTGGAACAGATCAGTTGAAAGGGACAATTGGAAAATTATAAGGATTAGGCAGAAAACTAAGATCAACAAGTAGTACAGACAGACTTCAAGTGGTATTGATCGACATAATATCACCAACCAGATACGATTGCTTTTCTTTGTCTAACGCTACATATCTGAAATTATCTGATAATATTTGCATTTACTGTACACATACTTTTGTGACGCATACCCTGCAAAGTATTTAATGCGGACGTAGGGTATATGTATTAAATGCCACTAAATGTGTTTTTAAATCCAAAAGGTAATCGTGCGTACATTTCCTAACCACACGATCAAAACCGCTCAATCTGGATCGTTTATCCTTTTCAAACGTTTGATCTTCTAGTCTCGATTTTTCCTCCCTCTTTTTATAACCTTCATCAAAACGCTACCAGAATATCGTTCTCAAAATTCTTGCGATTTGCAAACTCACAATTATCTTTCTGCGATTCAAAGTGTTTCTTGCGATTCAACCTATTTCAAAAACGAAAAGCAGAATCTGGTAATTTCTGGTTATTTGACGAATTATTTTTTTTCCTAAAATCCATTGAACATATAGATTACGTCTATTTATGTTATCCTGTGTTATGCCTTATCATTTCTTGATATCCGTATGTATTCATCGATTACTAGGTCTGAGAATAGGTCTGATAATCAATATATGATATCTTTATGGTTATGCACAAATTTTAATCGAGTCTATCTTATTGTAGATGGCCACTCACGGAATGGGCAAAATTATGTGTAACTATGCGGATTTGGCAACCAAGATTGTTGAAGACAAATTTGTTAGTTTTGGTGTTACACGGGATCCGGAATCAATGGAGGTGGAACAAATTCTGAGGAAGGGTGGTCTTGAAAAATACTGTGCTGCTCACTGCAATCCAGTAATCCAGTATGAGGCACTTGAATTATTGAGGAATATGAAGGTGGACACGGAAATCCAGGAGATGAACTGATTCTTCAGTAAATGGAGAGGATAACAGACTTACAAATGCTGATATAACTCGACTGTTCAACCTGCCCAAAGGAAAAATCTCTCCTGCTCACTACAGGGAGAATGAAGACAAGCTGACCAGGAATGAACTCTTCAGAGAGGCTGATAAACACCAGACCGTAGGCTTTGTCAGGCCTATGTTGAAAAGGAAATACCGTTTGTTGTTTGACATTCTGTCAAAAACAATCATGGGTATCTCGTTCAGCCCAGATGGATTAACAGCTGTAAAGATGTATAGTATGGCTGCTATCATCGATGAAGCCAAAAATATTAATTGGCATGGTTTCCTGAAGGCTATTCTGCTCCAAGAACGTGACAAGTTTGGAGTTAGTGAGCAGATAAAAGTCTATCTGAAGAAGAGAATCAGCAATCTCAACAAGATTGCAGTCATTCTGAAGGACAAGATGCCCAATGCTGAATGGGATCAGAATGGACTGAAGTCCTACAAGGCCTTTCTCTCAACCACAACTGCCATCTATGGGCCATCAGATGATGATATGCGGCCCACCCCTCCTAAGACTAAGAAAGGGAAAAACAAGGAGGCAGCTACGTCTGCAACTGATGCTCCTCAAAAGAAGAAAAGAAAAATGGTAAAGGCTCAGGAGAAGAGGCCAAAGAAGGTCAAACATGCCACCATGACTCTTTTTCTGGAAGACGAGTCAGATGAAGAAGGAGTGCCAGATCAACCTGATGCGCAACAGAGATCAGCTGAAACATCAGATAGGCAGGCCTCTCAAGTTGAGAGCTCGCCAGAACAATCTGATGGAAGAGCAAGAGACGAATGATCGCCCTCACCTAAATCTCGCGCTAATTCACCACTCAGACTTCTAGCTGCTGAGCATATCTCTCTTTCTCCTTCACATGCTCGCGAACCTGAAAGTTCACCAGTTCGCGAACCAGTAAGATCACCTGCTGCAGAACCAGACGCACCTGCTGCCACAGAAGAACCTCTGCAGATTCAGCCAATCAGTCAACAACCAGCTACTCAGACACCAACAGAACCCTCTACATCTCATCAACCGGAACCTGATCGATCTGAACAGATGATTCCTGAGTCCAGATCATCCAAGACCATCACCGGGAATATGGTCAGAATGAGAATTGAACGCGAAATTGATGAGTTGTATCCAGAGTTGGTAGCCCATCCTGTTATTCGAGAGGAAGTAATGTAGACCCTCACCTGGAAAGAACTCCGTTTAAAGAACTTCTCAGATTTCATGATCATTATTGAACAGATGGGAGGTGCTGATGCATTCGCAGATTTTGATTTCGACATGAAGAAATCGCTTCAGTAGGATCACCAATCGAATCGATAAGCGCTTTGAAGCGATCAAAGCTCGATCCAGAAAAAATTTGGGACGAATTGAACAAGTTGAACTGGAGGCTGTTGCAGAAACTCTTAAGGAAGATGATCAGATGAAGAATGTGGGAGTTGCCGATGATAGTGGAACTGGGTCATAGATTCATGACCCAGCCACCGGAGGCGCAAACAATCGAAATGATCGTGATGCAAAATGTTATCAAGAACACACATCACCACTGATCAACTTCAGGAAATCAGACCGTGTTTTAAAGATCTTCTGAAAGAAGAAGTTGAGGGAGTGTTGACTAATAAACTTAGCAACACAATAGCTGATCAGAGGCAGATTGGTCTCAAAGAAATAACGGATCAACGGAATTGGCTATTTTTTATTGAAGCAATCAAAGATCGGGTTCTCTCAAACTGTGACCAACCCGATCTTTGAATTTAAGAAGGCGATTGACGACAAGCTAGTTCAGGTTGATCAACAACAAGTTTCTCTTCTAATGGTCACAGAAAAGCTTGAAATGACTGAAAAAAAAACTTGATAAACTCATTCTTACCCTCTCTACTGCCGTTGAATCTATCAAGACTGAGTTGATCTCAAAGATTCAAAATCTATCTACTCAAGCTCAAGGTTTATCTGTTGAAGATCTTAACAAGGCCATATCAGTCATCTTTGGATCTATGAATTCCCACCTCAATGCTCCTTTTGATCAAACCAAAAAGGGGGAAGGACAGATTAAGAAACCAATCGACTTTTATCGAACAATGGAAGAACTAATTCGCATACCGGTTGAATCCTATGGCCAGAGACTAGACCATCTGGATCTGTTTGCTAATGAAGTCTCTGAGAAGATGGAGAAGTCAAAGGCAAGGAAGTTAGCTGTGGGTGTTGGGACATCAGAACCTGTACCAGTCATGAAAAACACAGCTAGCCAGATACAGGCCGATAAGGAACTGGCTGAGAAATTGTCTAAGGAGCAGATTGCTGAAGAAGCTCGAATTAGTGAAAAAGAAAGAAGAGCGTAAAAATGGCAGAGGCGTAAAATCTGAAAAAGAAATCTGAGATCGAGGGCAAAAGAAAGGCAAAGCCGAAAAATCGGGCGAAACCTCGGTTGCCAAAGAAGAGTTGATGAAATCATTCCGAAAACTGCTGCACATGCTGATAGGTTCGAGTAATGGAATAAGATCAGAAGTGAATGGATTCTGGATGCTTTTGTTCTGGGTCTAGTACCACAAGAAGAATCACCAGATGCAGAATTTCTCAACTGGTTGGAGAACAAGCACCCAGATTTTCTGAAATATCTGGAAAATGAGGCAAGAGTAATCAATGTGAGAATATCTCGACAAGAGTATGACGTGATGGATTACTCAAAAAGGCGCAGATGGCTCATTTGATGACCGGCATTTCAAAGGTTCTATTTTGACATCCCGAACAAAGCTCTCGATAATCGATCCTCAAGAGATCAATGATGTCAAATGGAAGCTATCTGGGATATTCAACATTCCTGAGGATCAACGAGAAATGTCAGAGGGATATAAGCCAAAAGATTGAAGATCAGAAGACTGTTTAGGATCAGATGAATTTAAACTCAAACTTTTCTGATGTAATATGTAATCGATAAATCTGATGAATGAAAAGTTTATTTTTTTTTTTGATCCTAAGACAAAATCTCATTGTCTTCTGATTATGTGTTCTATTGTTTTATATTTATCAACTGTGTTGGTTTCTCAAGTGTTTTGGTTTCATCAAAAAGGGGGAAATTGTTGGGAAATTTAGAGTTTTGATGAAAGTTCTAAAACACATGTAATAGGACCAGTCAGACTTGTTAGCTGACTGATGTTTTTAATACCAGTTATAAGATGACCAGTTGATAATTATTATATAGAACAACTGATGTATAAGATAGGTCACATATTAAGGGGGAACCTCAATATGTATAGGTCAGATCTAAAGATAAGAAGAACAAAATATCAGCTGAAGTCCGACAGGTCAGAAGGCAAGGAAGGACAGAAGATCAGACGATCTTATAAAGTCAGATAATCAGGTGAAGTCTTGAAACACAAATTCAGAAGACCTGAAGATCAGATGACTACTAGAAGATCAGACCAGAAGACCTACATCAGCCGAGTCTGCTAGTTGAGCTAAGACAACTGGCCCCAGAAGACTCTATCAGGTAGACTGATCAGTTGTAATTGATCAGGTCAGCTCACACCAGGTGGTAACTGATGTTTCACCAAGTCATACGTTGTTGATCTGAACAAGAAGAATGCCAACTTTAGTTGGTAGAACAAACACTGAAAAATGTTTTTGTTAACCAATAAGAACAAGACACGTATGAACGGAGCCGGCAATACGGGATTTGGTGCTGCTTGGTCAAATGACTATAAAAGAAAACTATTCATGCTTTCGGCCATGCCGTCCCTGAAGCACGTCACATCAAATCATACATATCTACCAAATATAGACTGAAATTCAAATTACTCTCCACCGGCTCTTTGATTTCGAGGTCTATAAATATGGGATTACTCTTCAGAGTGAAGATACGGAAATTATCAAGAAGCTCATACTATAGCAAAATTTCCGCACGAAGAACACAACCTTGAAGATTATTTTTCTAAGTGTTCATCCCATAGTTCTTAGCACATAAATCTTATCCTCTAGCTGTTAGGCTACTTAAATACTAGGAAAGATTTCAAAGTTGGAACAAACAACAAATCTTACCCAAAACCCAAAGTTAGGTTAAGTTTGTTTAGCAAGATTTCAGACTAGGGTTTCTAGTTCTGATTTCTGGGATCGGTTGAGTGAGAGCTCCATAAATATCTGTTGGTGTAATGTGTTGGACTAAAACAATAATCTAAGTCCAGTTGGTTAAGTCGGTTAAGTTGGTGCCCCTTATGATATGGAAGAGTGGACGTAGGACTGGTTGTCCTAACCACTATAAATCTTGTGTGCATTTACCTGTTTGATTATCCGCTTCACACTATTGCACACAACTTGATTAAATCTGCATACATATTCTGAGTTAGGATCAACTAACACCAAGCTACTGATCTGATCAGATTGACCCCATAGTCGTTTGATTGAACACAACTTTGGAATCTGATTTGTTATAAACTGGTTTTTCACACGGGTATAAACTAGCTTCCGCACAATCAGTTAAACTGATAGATACCGAACTGATCTGCCCTCAGGCGATCAGTAAGTTGGATATCAGTCCAAACTGATTCACTTGCACTCTGATCAGGCAAACTGCCATCACATCTGATCTGCACGAAAAAGTTTTCAGAAGTCTATTCACCCCTCCCCTCTAGACTTCTGCCCTCACGAAACCCATTCGGGACCTACAAATTCTAACTGCATTGCAATTCTGTACTCCATACTTTGCAATCATATCTCTGGTGTATTTTGCTTGATTGATGAATATTCCTTCCTTAGTTTGTTTCACCTGAAGTCCCAGAAAGAAATTCATCTCCCCCATCATTGACATCTCAAAATTTCCTTTCATCAGGGTAGAAAACTTTTCACACAACTGATGATTTGGAGAACCAAATATGATGTCATCCACATAAATCTGAACAAGTAAGATGTCTTTCCCATCTTCTATCCTGAACAGAGTTCTATCAACAGTTCCTTTGATAAAACATTGGTCAGTAAGAAACTGAGAAAGAGTATCATACCATGCTCTGGGTGCTTGCTTAAGACCATACAAGGCTTTCCTGAGCCTGTAAACTTGGTCACTCTGACAAAATCCTGGAGGTTGTTCTACATATACTTCCTCCTTAAGCACACCATTAAGAAATGCACTTTTCACATCCATCTGATAGATTGTGAATTTCATGTAGGCAGCATATGCAAGAAATAATCTGATGGCTTCTAGTCTTGCAACAGGTGCAAAGGTTTCATCATAATCCAAGCCTTCTTCTTGGGAATAACCTTGTGCTACTAGCCTTGCCTTGTTTCTCACAATGTTGTTGTTTTCATCTCTCTTATTCTTGAACACCCATTTAGTTCCAATCACATTGTGCCTCTTAGGTTTGTCCACTAGCTCCCAAACTTCATTCCTTATGAATTGATTCAGCTCTTATTGCATAGCAGTAATCCAAAATGAATCTTGTAGAGCTTCTTCAATCTCAGTAGGTTCTTTTTCAGATAGGAAGCAGCAGAACAAAGCACTTTCTCCATGGAACCTTCTTGTTTTGACATCTTCTGATAGATCACCCATAATCTGACTTGTAGGATGACTATCCAACCATTTTCTCCTGGATGTTCCCCCTTCAGTAGTATCCTCAACATCAGAAATGTTAGGTTCAGGCAGTTCATCAAATTCAGGGAACAACAGAAAAGGAGAAAGGGAATCATCTTCCTCAGGGGATATTCTATTCAGAACATTGTCAGAGACATTTGTTCCCCTTTGGTTGATAGATTCAGAGTTTGCCTCAGCTGTGACCACATCTTCATTGGCATTACATACCTGAGTCTGAACTGGTGTATGTTCAGATTGATCAGCTTCAGTGTGTTGGCTTTCCTTCAGTGGAGAATTTCCATCCTGAGTCTCACCATCCTGAGTTTTTCCGTCCTGAACTTCTTTGTCTGAGTTTGATTCACTCCATTCATAGAAAGTGACTAATTTCTTCTTCTCAGGTTCAGAGGACTTCTTTTTCAGGCTAAGTCTGGTGATTCTATTGGTCAGTTCTCCTGAGTCATGTTCTTGTTTCTTCTGAACACAAGTAGATTCATCAAAAACAACATGAGGTATTTCTTCCACAATAAGAGTCCTACACTTGTAAACTCTGAAGACTTTACTGACTTCAGAATATCCTAAGAATATTCCTTCATCAGCTTTGCCATCAAAAGTTTTCAACTGATCTTTACCATTATTGTGTATGAAACACTTGCAACCAAACACACGAAAGAAAGAAACAAGAGGCTTCCTTTCATTTCACAGCTCATAAGGAGTTTTTCCTTGATTCTTGGTCAGCATTGATCTGTTCTGAGAGTAGCATGCAGTGTTGATAGCTTCAGCCCAAAATCTCTTAGGAATATCAGCTTCAGCAATCATTGTTCTTGCAGCTTCTTTCAGAGTCCTATTTCTTCTTTCAGCAACACCATTCTGTTGTGGGGTCCTTGCAGCTGATGTTTCATGAGTTATTCCATTTGCTACACAATAATCATATATAATATGGTTGATAAATTCAGTTCCTTTATCTGATCTAATTTTGACCACACTCGGATTCTTTTCAGTACTGAGCCTTTTCAGTAGTTCAGGTAGTTTTATCTGAGTCTCTTTCTTACTGAGTAAGAATATGACACATGTGTATCTAGAGTAGTCATCAACTACCACAAGTGTGTATTTCCTGCCATTAGTCCTCACAGGTGTTACTGGACAAAAGAGATCCATATGTAACAGTTGTAGTATTTTATCAGTAGAAACATCTACTTTGCTCTTGAAAGATGCTCTGATTTGTTTTCCTTTCTGACAAGCATCACATACATGATCTTTACTAAACACTTCATTGGGTAACCCCCTCACAAGTGTTAATCTTGCAAGTTTGTTCAGGGTTTTGAAGTTTAAGTGATTGACCTTTTTTACCCACAAACCAACCGGGTATCAGTGGAACTTTTTTGCAACCAAACATGTATCTTTAGGAGTTGAACTCCAATCAACATGATACACATTTCCTTTTCTAGTACCAGTCAGTAAAATTTTCTGTGAAGCATTGTCTTTTACATAACATAAGTTCTTTGAGAACTCAACACTGAATCCTTTGTCACAAATTGGGCTAATAGAAAGCGTATTATGCTTTAGACCGCATACATATGAAACACCATGGATATGAATAGAGTCAACTTCAAGAGTTCCATATCCTTCGGTTTGTCCTTTGGAGTTGTCTCCAAATGTGATCCGAGGGTTTTTTTGCTCAACATAGTCAATGAGTAATTGCTTATATCTGTCATATGTCTTGAACATCCTTTGTCCGGATACCATACAAAGCAGAGCCAATTCATTTCCACTCATCGGGCTATGTTGTCTTCATTCGACTTAGTGCCCTTTTCCTTCACAAAAAAAAAACAGTTAGTTCTTAGGTACCCATTTGGTGTAGGGTCCTACCGGGTTAGTTGTACCTTTTGGAACCCAAATCTGCCTACAACTCTAATTACTTTAGAGTGGCTGATTTGTCTTCCATAAACATCTACATACACATTCACCGCCCTAGGTGTCTTGGCAGTACCCTGTGTATGAGTGCCAGCCTTAGCATGAACATGAGCCTTAGAGTTCTTCTTGGGTTCAGGCCTTTTGTTCAAGTGCCTTGGCTTTGGTGCAGCTGGTCTCTGTCTCTGCTGACTTGGGTGTAGGAAACCTTTGCCTTTAGGCAAGTGGAGTTTAGGTTACTGTCTTTGAAATTGTGGTCTTTCAAGAACCGAGGACTTGGTCTTTCAGGTTGAGAATATCTCTGCTGAGTGTTTCTCTTCTGAAAATTCCTCTGATGGTTCAGTGCAGATTTCTTCAGGTTGATATTCTTAACCTGAGGCTTTGAAGTACTGGCCTGAAAATTTCCTACTGAGTGTTCATGTTTTCTAGCCTTTTCCTGAGGTTTGGGCTTTCTTCCCTGAACCTTCAGTTTTTCTGAAACCATATGTCCTTTACCCTTGTCTAAAACCTTGGAACGTTTCTTGAGAAGAAGATTAGATGCCCTTTGGTTTTAAAAAGCGATCTTGGTGCTACTAGAAGCAAAGATTCGAGGAAGACCTTGTGAGGTTCCCCCGGATTATATCCCAATCCAATTTTTTTATAGTTCTTGGTCTTTGATAACTCGAATTTCATCTATCACTTTAGATGCGTAATTCAATAGAGCTAACTTTCTCTCACAAGACTATCCTCACATTTTTTAGAGTCTCATGCTTCTCAAAGAGGTCATTGAACTCAGTTCTGATAAGCTGAATCTCCTCAGTGGAGTTCTTTAATTTTCCATTCAGGATTTCTATCACTTTCTCTTTTTCTGAGAGTTGTACTTTCAGAACATCTAGTTCATCAGTAGTTCCCATAAATTGAGAAGTGATCTCAGCATTTTTAGAGTCTTCCCACTTGATTCTCGTGATCGGTTCCTTTGTTACGCTCTTGAGTTTCAAATGAGAAGTTCTTGTAACACAGAATAGTCCCTCATAAGATTCTCAAAAGAATCCATCAGGTCAAAATTACTGTTTACAGTTGAACTTGAGAACTCATGTGCTTGTGTAGGAGCAACAACCGAGATAGAAGAATTTACCTCCTCCATAGCAACAAGGCAGACATCATCACTGTCACTATCTGAGAATATTTCATCTGAGGAACTGGATCCTTCTTCAGATTGTTCTCCTTCCTCAACAATCATAGTCTTTTTGCTGGAGATCTTCTTGTGTCTCTTGGTTTGTCTTTCCTTTCTTTCTTTAGCACTCAGCTCAGGACAGTCATATTGGAAGTGACCTTTCTTTTGACAGTTATAACATCTGTTGGCATCATCATCCTGATCACTTTCCTCCTTGGTCTTGGAGTCCTTCTTTTTGGATGAGGATCTTTCAGCTTTGTGGTCCTTCCTTTTCTCAGTGTATCTGTCCTCAGCTTCTGAGTTTCTCTTGTACATGTGATTCCTGTAATATTTCTTATATTTCCCATATCTGCTATTGAGTCTTTCAAACCTCCTTCCCATCAATACTAGCTTATCCTCCTGCTCATCCTGATTTTTGGCAAGTGAGTTCTCAGACTCTCTAGACTTACATGATTTCTCTTTGGCTTTGAAATCCACATTCTTGCTAGATGAAGAATCGTCTTTGCTGTCAGATTTCTTAGTTTTCTTGTCAATCACAAACTCATAAGCTTTCAGTTCAGAGAAAACTTGTTGATATGGCATGGAATCAATATTTTTGGTGTTTTCAATCACCACAGCATGTATATCCCATTTCTTAGATATTCCTCTAAGAATTTTCAGTGTCACTTCTCTCTGTGGGTATCTTTTCCCAAGAGCATTCAGATCATTTAATGCTAGTGAATCTGACGTCAAGTTTGTCAATGGATTCACCATTCTTCCATTTCAAAGCTATCAAACTTTCCAATAGCAACAGAAAGTTTATTTTCCTTAATATGATCTGTGCCATGACACATAACAACAAGTGTGTCCCATATTTCCTTTGCAGTTTCACAATGAGAGATCATCCCCATAACACCATCATCAATAGTGCTATACAAAGTATCTTTAGCAATGTAGTCCAGATTGACTAACTTTCTCTCATCAGGAGTAAGTTGATCATCAGGCTTTGGAAATTCATCTCTGGGATCATTTCTCTCAAAGATCGTTGATTCCGGGATTCACAACAAATAAATTTGAATGGTCCTTCGTAAAACCACTCTCCACATTCTTTCATGTTTTGAATACAGGATGAGCCTGCATTCTCAATCTCCATAGATCGTAGCTCTCAACAGAGAACATAGGAAGTTTCTTAGAAGGCATGATGACTGAGCCTTCTAAGATATCAGCAAATAGATTTATTCAGTAGATCACCAAAGTCTTTCAGCAATTAAGACTATGGCTACCAAAGCAAGTGGTCAAAATGAACCACTGCTCTGATACCACTTGTTGGTCCCGGTGCTAACGAGTCTCACACGTGTATGGGGGGGAGAATACACGTGTTCAGTGATTTTTAAAACTTTTCTTTCACTTAGGTCAGATGGGTCAGGTTATCCTGATAATTTTGCCGTGAGAAGCACGGATTGCCCTGAGTCGAAGTCTACTGAGACAATAATCCCGAGCTGCTTTCAGAAGCTTCAGATTAGCCCAACTGATCCTGAATTTATCAGAGATCCTGAGGAGCTTGGATCAGATAATTATCTTACTGAACCCTCAGTAGAGTTAGTTCAGTTTGGTAACTATCTGTTCTAGCTACTCAAGTGTGCGGAATGGTTGGCCCTAACTTTATACTCGTTTTAGCTTTGCTGAAAATCATCCCTTTAATAAAACAGTGATTAAGGCTGTGATCAATTTGATGTAAGTTCAGTGGATTGATTCCAACTGAATTATCAAGAAAATCGACTTTTCGAAAAAAAAACATGCAATGAGATAAATAAAAAGATGTGAAAGCAAACAATACAGCAATTATAGTGGTTCAGAGACTCAAGCTCCTACATCCACTCTCTCTGATCTTCAAAGAAATTCCTTAATCACTTCCTAAAGCTTTCAGGCTAACTCACTGTAGCTTATTCACTTTTCTACCATGAGTTTTTGGGTGACTCACGCAATTTTTAATAACTCAAACACACACAAGTGTTCAGACTACCACAAGTAGCTTACTAACTTCTTATCTAGAGTTTTCTGGCTAACTCACTGTAGCTTACTCACTCTTTACAACTCTAACTCACCAACAAATCACACACAAACTACCTTAACAAAGGGTTTGGGTTTTGGGTTGGTTTCCAACTATGGTGAGATATCCTTTACAATAAGAACAAATGCAAAGGCTAGGATATCTCTACTAAGCTTTGGATATTTCTTATCAATCTAGGCTTAGTGAATGAGCTCTCTCCAATGTGAAACACTTGGGAAATTCTAGGTTTTTCGAGTGCTTCAATTTGTAATAATACGAATGAGCTCTTGAGTTGCTTGAAATTTCCCGTAACCTCTCAATGTAGAAGGTCACTGGTATTTATAGGCAACCTTCACCAAGGTTACTCTTGAAAAACTATCCGTTGGAGGAGATAGTATCAAGGGTTTCCTCTTCTGGTGTTTGATGAACGACTATATTTAGGGTTTGAACACTCCCTTGCATATTTTAGGAAATATGCAGCCATGTAGCCAATCACCAATTTTTGCAGTCTGGAACTTAGTACTACTGACATAATTCAGGGTCCTATCGCTTTCAGTGTCAGTAAAGTACAATGTTGTCTTCCTCTGATTGGTTCTTGTCTTCAGTGAATGTAGACAAATAAAACGGCTCTTTTAGGTCAATCTCTCTGAATGAGACAACCTTAAACAACACCTAGACTTAGTTCCTTTTGTCTGCACTTGAATGTTTTTGGGCTTTTCCTCAGGTTTGTATGATTTGAATATTTTTGGCCTCTGAACAATATCTACTTTTACGAACTTCAGTCTTCAAGATATTCTCGAGTCTTCAAGATATTCGATCTTGATTCCTCGAGTTTGATGTCTTATGATTTGAGATAGATATTTCTTGATCGCCTCAAGAACAGTCTTGAGGAGTTTTCAAGATCTCCCGAGTCTTGATTCTCTCGATTCTTCAATTCTACAAATTATTTAATTACTCAGTATTTCCTAAGTCTTCAGTTCTTCAGTATCTTCAAAATCTAACCTGATCTATATATGTTGAATATACATGGTGCAGATAACTTCCTGAACAATCTATACTGAAAACCTGACTCAGTCTATCATGATTATCCTGAACATGTCATACTCAGGGGTTTTGGGATCTAATCAAAACTTCTTTATTAAATTCATCTCCCAACAATAAGAATTCTCAATAATAATATTGTTGTAGGATTTAATATATATGGAAATAAATCGTAGAGATTTATCATATATGGAATTTAAATCCGTAGAGATTTATATGTGGGAAATAAATCTAAGAGATTTATTTTATTAGGGATTTTTCCTAATAAAGGTTAGCTTAAGATTTAAGCTGGGTCTTTCCTATATATATGAGCTCTTGGGAATTCATAATACGTGAGTTCATATTTTCTCCATAAAATCTCTAAGTTAGAATTTTCCTAGCAAATTCATCTCGGGGATTCAATGCTGGCAGATCTGTGCAAATTAGTAAATGACTGTTACGTGGATACCATAGTTGAGGAATCCGTGTACGAATTGCTGTAAGAATTTTGTTTACGTTTACTCGTATTTAATTATGCAATTAACTGTTCGTTGTTGGTGAACTTTAATTTCCGCTGCGCATGTATTACGTGTTTACGTGCCTCTAAATTCCAACAGTTTGGGCATTGGGAAATTTCCTTGCTTCTTCCTCAAGATACAATCTAGAATATATCCAATATATTCTATTTCCCAAAATATCTCCCAACAAAATCTTCTCTTCCTTTCTCGCTCCTTAATTTTCAAAAATCTCATGCTTGTAGGAAGAAAATAAGATTTTTTTCCTTTCTTGAATTTATGGGATAAACTTGTATCTCAAGAATACTTATTCCATAAGATCTTTCCAAGAAAATCAAGAAAAAATCTTTTTCTCTCTCCTACCCAAATTTTCGAAAATAATTGTGAAAAATTAGGCAAAATATTTTCTTCTCCTTTTCATTAATTGGACTTAAATTTGGGCTATTTAAGGGCGTTTAGAAGAATTAAGATTGGACCTCCAATGGGCTATGAAACTTTAATATTTAGCCAAAATATTATTCAAGCCCATTAATATTAATTTACTCCACCATAAAATTAATATTGAACTATCCATCTTAACGCATATTACGACTTCACAATAATATGTCTCCCGGTCATTATTTCTCGTGTTTAAGATATCTTAGTCCATTAATTAATTAAGCCACTGAACAGACTTTATATTAATTAATATATTTGTCCTTGGAGTAAAGACAACTCAACATTATTATCCATACCGGAAATAAATTTCCACTTGCAAGATTTGGTATGATAAAGATTTTGAGCCCACCAAGGGGACAAATCAAGCAAGACGTGCTTGCACACGATTCTCCGTATTAAATCTTAGCAATCGTCGTGTAATCAATAATATTGCCCAAGATACAAGGTATCGAATCACATTGATTCTCTTCCCATCATAAGTCAAAGCAATAGTTATTAATTTCACACGATCCTATTTAAGGGACGGAGATTAAGAAATAACGAACCACTGAGGTCTAATTCTTATATATTCAGTACCAAAGAATTTATCCTCCTGTAGGTCCTATTCAGCGCATCATAATGCACTAGTGTAATCTCTTGGTCAAGACAAGTCAATCTGAGCCTTACACTTCAACCTTTCATGATGGATTGTTAATTTCCATCTGGGTTGTGAATTTGTACTTAGTCACAAGGAACTGTTAATTTGATCTTCTGTAATCTGGTATCACCAAATTAACTACAATGTAACACGTACTATTTATTGAACAGGTATGCAGTAAAATATATAACATTCATTCATATTTAATGCAACTTGTGATAAATAATTTATTTCAGTAAATAAATAAGAAATTCAGTTTTGTTATACAAAGTAAAAAGCATACTTTTCAGTATAACCCCAACATTATGGGTAGTGGATACGGGATCCACTGATCATGTTTGTTTCACTTTACAGGGGTTCAAGCGGATCCGACAACTTAGTGGGAGTGAGATCCTCATCACACTGGGCGATGCTACGAGAGTGACAGCTGAAGCAGTGGGAGAAGTGCGGTTGTCTTTTGAAGACAAAGTTTTAATTTTGAGATACGTTCTTTACGTTCCTAGTTTTAGAAAGAATTTAATTTTAGTTTCTAAACTTTTTCTTGATGGATATTCGGTTACTTTTAATAAAGTGGTTACCATTGCTATAAATAATGAGTTTATCTGTCATGGAACTTTGTCGAATAATCTCTACACAATTAACTGTGCACATCACTCACGAAATGCATCCTATAACACATCGACTATTTCGAGTAATAAAAGAAAGCGTTCATTAGATGTGAACGAAACACTTCTATGGCATCTGAGATTAGGTCATATTAATCCAAAAAGGATCCAAAGGTTGATTCAATATGGTTCACTGGAGTCTCTACGGGTTGAACCATTTCCAACTTGCGAATCATGTTTAGAGGGTAAAATAACCAAGAGGGCATTCGGAGCCAAGGGGAATAGAGCCAAAGAAGTGTTGGAAATCGTTCACACCGATGTATGTGGTCCAATGTCAATCAAAACAAGAGGAGGTTATGAGTATTTCATTTTATCGATGATTACTCAAGATATGAATACATTTACCTTATGAAGCATAAATCTGAGATCAATAAATTCAAAGAATTTAAGGCTCAAACAGAGAATCATAGGGAGAAACGTATCAAGTCTCTATGATCTGATCATGGAGGCGAATACCTCAGCGATGATTTTTGAACTACTTGTCAGATGTGTTAGTGTTAGTGTCCTAGAGACAATCCTTTGTAAGGACATAATACTCAGATAATATTCAGTATTGGTTTAATATTATTAATTGTTTAATATTAAATATATGGTGTTGCACTAATTAGAATATTATGTTTGATTGTTTGCATCTATTCTTATATGTGTTCCCTTGAGTCACTGCTATCATTGAGTGTGTGAGAACTCAGATGACGTAAGCATGATTCTCAAATATCCCCAATCGAGGATCATCAAGAATGGGATATTGATGATGCAGTGGAGATTGGTGTGTGATCTGCATCATACTCTTAGAGAGTGTAGTAAGATCTCACTTGCTACTAGATACTAGGTATCTCACGATGGATGTACAAATACCTTAGAGGGTATTAGTATACCCACCCAAGAAACTGTTTGATGTAGTTCCACTATATATGTCTACGGGTGTCTCGGTTAGTGGGAGCAATGAGATACTCCTTTGACTTGAGGTCAATACGCACGACATGTGTGGAGTGATGAACTTTGACCATAACCGATGCTTGCACCCTTCCATGGGTAGATATGGCTTGGATTGGGTTCATCATGAAGTGCATGTGCGTGGTAGTTGAGCTAAGAAAAGGATTCATTCCTCAAAGTGGATTTAGAGAGAATACTCACCTTCTTATCATAATTGGATCAAAGTCATTGGCCAATTCACGTCAACTTGGACTTTGTGGCCAAGTGTGACATAAGTGATCAATTAGTGATTGGAGATAAAGTGATTAAGTTATTTGAATAGACACTTCATCATGTTCAAGACTAATCGAGTATTCGTGAATGAAAGGAGGAAATAATAATAGCCCATGTTACAGTTACTGGTAGTTGCATGTTTCTCGCAACGTTCCTCATATGTTGAGAATGTTTGATTTATTGTCTAGGTTCAATTAACACCGTTAGTTTGACTAATCGTTCGATATATGAGGGTATATGGGTCACACAACAAGTAATTCCCTTTGACGGATTATAGTTGGTTGATTAAGTATTAAATTGGATTTAATATTTAATTTATGGAGAAATAATTAATAATTGATTAATTTGAAATTAATTATTATTAATGTTTAATTAAATTGGATTTAATTAAATAAGAATTTCCAATAATAATATTTGGAATATTATTGTAGGATTTAATATATATGGAAACAAATCGTAGAGATTTGTCATATATGGAATTTAAATCCGTAGAGATTTTTATTTAGGGAATTAAATTAAAAGGGTTTAATTTAATTGATTAAAAGGGATTTTAATTTCCCAACAGGCTGGCTTAGGTTTTAAGCTGGGCCTCCCTATATATATTAGCTCTTGGGATTTCACAAACAATTTTACACTTCACAATTCTCCATAAAATTATGAGTTGGATTTTCCTAGCTGATTTGACTCGAGATTCAACACTGGCGAATCCGTGCAGATCTGTTGAAGGGGATTTCGTGGATACCATAGTAGAGAAATCTGTCCTACAGCTACTGTAAGTTTACTCGTTACAATTATTGTAATCATTGTATGCAATTATATGTTCGTTGTTGGTGAACTATTCTTTCCGCTGCGCATGTTGTACGTGATTACGTGCCTCTAAATTCCAACAAGATGAAGGGATTGTATCCCAGTTGACTGCACCCGGAACCCCTCAACAAAACGGGGTTGCAGAACGAAGAAACATAACTCTTTTAGAAATGGTCAGATCAATGATGAGTTATGCAGATCTACTCAAATCGTTTTGGGGTCACGCCTTGGAAACAACGACTTACATTCTAAACCTGGTGTCATCCAAATCGGTTCCCAAAACCCCTTAAAGAATTGTGGACCGGGCGCAAGCCCAGTTTAGGACACATGAGAATCTGGGGGTGTCCGGCATACGTGTTGGACAAGGAAGCTGGTAAATTGGATCCACGATCAGAATTAAGACTTTTTATAGGGTACCCCGAAGGAACGAAAGGGTGCATGTTCTATAGTCCTGAAGATCAAAATGTGGTAATTAGTACGCACTTTAGATTCTTGTAAGAAGACTATATGAACGATAGAAAGCCAAGAAGTGAGATTACCTTAGATGAGCTAAGCAGGCTTACCTCAATGCCAAGTGTACAAGTTGACATACCAAATGACACACTTACACAACCGGATCCTCGTCGTAGTGGGAGGGTTGTGAGACAGCCCAAGAGATTCATGGGGATAGGAGAGTCATCGAACTTGGTCCTTGGTAAATATGAATCGGACCCATGGACTTACAATGAGGCAATCCAAGACAAGGATGAGGATTCTTGGCAAACAAAAATGGAAGCCGAGATGGGTTCTATGGATCATAATATGGTGTGGGAGCTGATGGTCCCGATTTTAGAGTCGAAAAACCCATATGCACGTGCGGAAGCAAACATATCATGTGATGCATATAAAACAGGGGTGAGGGAATGGTGATTCTAAATTTTTCGCTTTTAAGAACTATGTGTGTTGTTTTGCTTGTAATTGAATGCATATGACAAGTAAGAACATAATGCAGTAAAGAAAACACGATTTTATAGTGGTTCGGACGAAACCCGCCCTACATCCACTCTTCCCTTAACACAGGGGCAACTTAACCTGCTTAACCGAACTTAACCTACGGGACTTATCTCCCTCACGGGATTGCCTACAGATGTTTACCGAGTTAACACTCAAGCGGGACTTATCTCCCTCACGGGATTGCCTATAGATGTTTATCGAGTTCACACTCAAACGGGACTTATCTCCCTCGAGGGATCGCCTATAGATGTTTACCGAGTTCACACTCAAACGGGACTTATCTCCCTCACGAGATTGCCTATAGATGTTTACTGAGTTCACACTCAACCGAACCCAGAAATCAGAAACTAGAATCCCTAGTTTGAAATCTTGCGGTGACAAACTTAACCTAACTTTGAGTTTGGGTAAAGGTTTGTTTGGTTTCCAACTAAGTTGAGATTCTCCCTTACATTTATTTAGTCTCGATGCTAAGGATGGGAAAATCTCTCTAAGCTTAGGATATTACATTTGTGCTTAGATCTAGGGTAGAACACTCTTTGAATATATGCGTGTATTTCTTGCTCTGTGTTCTATGGTGGGAATGCTAGATGATTTGGCTTCTTAGCTCTGTAGCATTGTTTGCCACATTCTCCACACTTCCACACTTGATAATGAAGGAAGAACTTGTATTTATAGTGTGGATTTGAATGTTTACCGTTGGAAAGAATCACATTCAAATCCATACTACTCTGTAGCTTTTTGCAGCTTTTTCAGGCTTGTCGTCTTCCTCTCATTGGTCCACGTCAATTTGAATCTATGCGGTTATATTCTTGGGATCTTAGGAGTCTCGAAGGATCTTGATTCTATCTCGAGCCTTGAGTTATCGAGCCTTGAGTTATCTCGAGGATTCGGAGTTATCTGAGCCTTCAAAGTTATCTGAGTCTTGAGTTTCTCGAGCCTTGAGTTATCCGAGTCTTATTTCTTGATTCCGAGTCTCGGGTTTCTTGATTCAAAGAGACTTTTCTTGGCCAGACCTTATTCGATCGGGTATCTTGACA
This sequence comes from Stenogyne calaminthoides, assembly GCA_037126765.1. NCBI lineage: Eukaryota > Viridiplantae > Streptophyta > Magnoliopsida > Lamiales > Lamiaceae > Stenogyne > Stenogyne calaminthoides. The sequence continues at coordinate 4,915,104 of JBBCBC010000010.1, forward strand.
CTTTCGAGCTTCTTGAGTTAAGCTCTTCTTGAATTCAAACATCCCGACCCTCGAGGTCACTTGACTCGAGCTATCGATTTCTTCTTTTTCGATCGATCGGCTCGACTGATCAGATCAACATATCTTCAGGATCATCTCAGGATAGCATCAGGTCATCTTCATCAGGTTAGCATATCATTTTATCATATCTGATCTCGATCACGTCTGATCTTGATCAGTCTCATTTGCTCATCTTCTGATCTGCAACCTTCTCTTCTGATTTGCTTGCCTTTTAATTTTTTTCTTCACTTCGATTTGCAGACAAAGACATCGGTTGACTCCGGAACTCATCTAACTCATCTGATCTCGATCAGTCTCGTCTGTAGCCTCGTCTGATCTCGATCATCTTCTTCTAATTTCTTGAGTTCCCCCTCAATTTGTTCTCTCGTTCCCCCTTAACTTGTTATCTGTAAATTAGCTTGAATAACACAGGTTAATAATGTTTTGGCATAAATTATCAAAACAAAAATATCCCAACAATTTCCCCCTTTTTGATAATGACGCTAAAACATTTAAAATATATGCATTTATACAGAGATCGGGTTTTTGTTTTAAAAAGATCAGTTCAGGTGGTCACTTTGAAAATCGTGAACTGTTGAACTCCCCGCTCTGATACCAATTGTAGGTATCAGTTCAGATGTTCGCATTTGAAAAACAGTGACCTATTGAACAACCCATTCTGATACCAATTGATGGTATCAGGTCAGAGACGGGTTTTAAAAAAGGATCAGCTCAGGCGATCACTTTGAAAATAGTGATCTGTTGAACTCCCCGCTCTGATACCAATTGATGGTATCAGTTCAGATGTTCACATTTGAAAAACAGTGACTTGTTGAACAACCCGCTCTGATACCAATTGATGTGTTGGGATATTTTAGTTTTGATAATTTATGCCAAAACATTATTAACTTGTGTTATTCAAGCTATTTTACAGATAACAAGTTAAGGGGGAACGAAAGAACAAATTGAGGGGGAACTCAAGAAATCAGAAGAAGAAGATCAAGATCAGACGAGGCTACAGACAAGAATGATCGAGATCAGATGAGTTCCAGAGTCAATCGATGAGTCAGGCAAATCGATGTGAAGAAAAAGCTAAAGCCAAAGAAATCGTAAGAGAAGGTTGCGATAAGAAGATGAAAAAAGAGATCGATCAAGATCGACGCGGATCGAGGATCGATATGATAACTGATATGCCAACCCGATGCAAAATAGAGACAATGCTATCAGGCCTTGATTTCCAACATTTGTCCCGGAACGCCCGGGTTATCCCGAGCTTCGGTTTATCTGAGGTGGAAGGCTTCGAGGTTATCAAGGATTGGTCTCGAGTTCCTTGATTCAAGAGACTTCTCTTGGCCGGACCTTATGCGTCGGTATCTTGACACTTTCGAGGCTTCTTGGAGTTCGGCTCTTGAGTTGGACATTACGACCCTCGGTCACATTGACCTTTCGAATATCGATTTCTTCTTTGCTGATCGATCATTTCGGTAGTCAGATCAAAATCTTCAGTTCAATATCTCGGGATAGCATCGAATTAAATACGCATCGGGTTGGCATGTCAGTTATCATATCGATCTATATCTATCGATCTCGTCGGTCTCATCTGCTCATCTTCATATCGATCTCGATCCGTCGATCTTGATCGATCTCTTTTCTTCATCTTACGATCGCAACCTTCTCTTACGATTTCTTTGGCTTTAGCTTTTCTTCACATCTAATTTGCACAGCTCATCAGTGACCACCTGAACTGATCTTTTAAAACAAAAACCCGATCTCTGTATAAATGCATATATTTTTAAATGTTTTGGCATCATTATCAAAAAGGGGGAAATTGTTGGGATATTTTAGTTTTGATAATTTATGCCAAAACATTATTAACTTATGTTATTCAAGTTATTTTACAGATAACAAGTTAAGGGGGAACGAAAGAACAAATTGAGGGGGAACTCACGAAATCAGAAGAAGAAGATCGAGATCAGACGAGGCTGCAGACGAGAATGATCGAGATCAGATGAGTTAGATGAGTTCGAGTCAATCGATGAGTCAGGCAAATCAGATGTGAAGAAAAGCTAAAGCCAACAAATCAGAAGAGAAGGTTGCAGATCAGAAGATGAGCAAAAGAGACTGATCAAGATCAGACGTGATCGAGATCAGATATGAAGATGAGCAGATGAGACTGATCGAGATCAGACGTGATCGAGATCAGATATGATAATTTGATATGCCAACCCGATGCGTAGATGAATTCGATGCTATCCCGAGATATCGAATCGAAGAAGTGTTGATCCGATCAACGAGCCGACGATCAGTGCAAAGAAGAAATCGATAGCTCGAGTCAATGTGACCTAAGGGTCGTAATGTTCGAATCGTAAGAGTCGAACTCAAAGAAGCCCGAGTTTCAAGATACCCGACGATAAGGTCCGGCCAAGAGAAGTCTCGATGAATCAAGGAACTCGAGACTCGAGATAACCCAAGGCTCGATAACTCAAGGCTCGGGGATAACTCAAGGCTTTTAAAACCGAAGCTCAGATAACTCCGAAGGTTCGGGGGATAGCTCAGATAAACCGAAGCTCAGATAACACAGATAACTCAAGGCTCGGGATAACTCAAGATCCCGAGACTAAGATCCTCAAGAATATAGCCAAGTAGAGACTCGTAAGAAATCAAGAATATAGTCGTTAGAGACTCAGAAGAAACTGAAGAATATAGCCGTTAGATTCAGCTGACGTGGACCAATGAGAGAAAGATGACAAGCCTGAAAAGCTACAGAGTAGTATGGATTTGAATGTGATTCTCTCCAACGGTAACATTCAAATCCACACTATAAATACAAGTTCTTCCTTCATTATCAAATGTGGGATAATGTGGAAAATGTGGCAAACGATGCTACAGAGCTAAGAAGACATATATTCAAGCATTCCCACCATAGAACACAGAGCTAGAAATGCACGCATGTATTCAAGAGTGTTCTACCCTAGATCTAAGCACAAATGTAATATCCTAAGCTTAGAGAGATTTTCCCATCCTTAGCATTGAGGCTAAACAAATGTAAGGGAAAATCTCAACCTAGTTGAAAACCAAACAAACCTTTACCCGAATCAGTTTGAGTTAGGTTAAGTTTGTCACCGCAAGATTTCAGACTAGGGATTCTAGTTTCTGATTTCTGGGATTGGTTGAGTGTGAACTCGGTAAACATCTAGCAATCCCGAAAGGGAGGGTAGGCAATCCCGTGAGGGAGATAAGTCCCGTTGCAAGATTTCAAACTAGGGATTCTAGTTTCTGGGATCGTTTGAGTGTGAACTCGGTAAACATCTATAAGGGTGATAAGTCCCGTTTGAGTGTGAACTCGGTAAACATCTATAGGCAATCTCGTGAGGGAGATAAGTCCCGTTGTTTAAGTTGGTTAAGTTGGTGCCCGAAAGGGAAGAGTGGATGTAGGGCGGGATTTCGTCCGAACCACTATAAAATCTTGTGTGTTCTTTACAGCTTTATGTTTATACTTGTCATATGCATTCGATTACAAGCAAAACAACACACATTGTTCTTAAAAGCGAAAAAATTTGGAATCACTCTGCCCTCACCCCTATTTTATATGCATCACAAGTCGTGTTTTCTTCAGCACGCGCAAAATGGGATTTTCCACCCACAAAATCTCGGGACCAACATGATGGTATCAGATCAGAGACGGGTTTTAAAAAAGGATCAGCTCAGGCGATCACTTTGAAAATAGTGATCTGTTGAACTCCTCACTCTGATACCAATTGATGGTATCAGTTCAGATGTTCGCATTTGAATAATAGTGACTTGTTGAACAACCCGCTCTGATACCAATTGATGGTATCAGATCAGAGATGGGTTTTAAAAAAGGATCAGCTCAGGTGATCACTTTGAAAATAGTGATCTGTTGAACTCCCCGCTCTGATACCAATTGATGGTCCCGATTTTAGAGTCGAAAAACCTATTTGCGCGTGCGGAAGCAAACATGTCATGTGATGCATATAAAACAGGGGTGAGGGAATGGTGATTCCAAATTTTTCGCTTTTAAGAACGATGTGTGTTGTTTTGCTTGTAATCGAATGCATATGACAAGTAAGAACATAAAGCAGTAAAGAACACACAATTTTTTAGTGGTTCGGATGAAACCCGCCCTACATCCACTCTTCCCTTAACACAGGGCAACTTAACATGCTTAACCGAACTTAACCTATGGGACTTATCTCCCTCACGGGATTGCCTACAGATGTTTACCGAGTTCACACTCAAGCAGGACTTATCTCCCTCACGGGATCGCCTTTAGATGTTTACCGAGTTCACACTCAAACGAGACTTATCTCCCTCACGGGATCGCCTATAGATGTTTACCGAGTTCACACTCAAACGGGACTTATCTCCCTCACGGAATTACTTTATAGATGTTTTATCGAGTTCACACTCAACCGAACCCAGAAATCAGAAACTAGAATCCCTAGTCTGAAATCTTGCGGTGACAAACTTAACCTAACTTTGAGTTTGGGTAAAGGTTTGTTTGGTTTCCAACTAGGTTGAGATTTTCCCTTACATTTATTTAGCCTCGATGCTAAGGATGGGAAAATCTCTCTAAGCTTAGGATATTACATTTGTGCTTAGATCTAGGGTAGAACACTCTTTGAATATATGCGTATATTTCTTGCTCTGTGTTCTATGGTGGGAATGCTAGATGATTTGGCTTCTTAGCTCTGTAGCATTGTTTGCCACATTCTCCACACTTCCACACTTGATAATGAAGGAAGAACTTGTATTTATAGTGTGGATTTGAATGCTTACCGTTGGAGAGAATCACATTCAAATCCATACTACTCTGTAGCTTTTTGCAGCCTTTTCAGGCTTGTCGTCTTCCTCTCATTAGTCCACGTCAGCTGAATCTAATTGCTATATTCTTCACGATCTTCTGAGTCTCAGGATCTTGATTCTATCCGAGCCTTGAGTTATCGACTCGAGTTATCCGAGTCTTGATTTCTTCAGTTTTATCGAGTCTCGGGTTTCTTGATTCAAAGAGACTTTTCTTCAGCCAGACCTTTTGTCGTCGATCAGTATCTTGACACCCAGGCTTACTAAGTTTAGCTCTTCTGAATTCAAACATCCTGACCCTCAGGTCACTTGACTCAAAGCTATCGATTTCTTTTTTCGATCCGATCGGCTCGACCGATCAGATCAACATATCTTCAGGATCATCTCAGGATAGCATCAGGTCATCTTCATCAGGTTAGCATATCAGTTTATCATATCTGATCTCGATCACGTCTGATCTTGATCAGTCTCATCAGCTCATCTTCTGATCTGCAACCTTCTCTTCTGATTTGTTGGCTTTTAGCTTTTCTTCACTTCTGATTTGCACAGCACATCAGTTATCTCCAGAACTCATCTAACTCATCTAATCTCGACCAGTCTCATCTGCAGCCTCGTCTGATCTCGATCATCTTCTTCTGATTTCGTGAGTTTCCCCTCAATTTGTTCTCTCGTTCCCCCTTAACTTGTTATCTGTAAATTAGCTTGAATAACACAGGTTAATAATGTTTTGGCGTAAATTATCAAAACTAAAATATCCCAATAGGAGCTAGTCGAACCATTTAATGGGGTCAAGCCCATTAGATGCAAGTGGGTATACAAGAGAAAAAGAGGACCGGACGGGAAGGTAGAAACCTTTAAGGCTAGACTTGTGGCAAAAGGTTACACTCAGAAAGAAGGGATCGACTATGAGGAAACCTTTTTGCCTGTAGCTATGCTTAAATCCATCCATATTCTCTTGTCGATAGCTGCGCATCTCAATCTTGAGATCTGGCAAATGGATGTCAAGACAGCTTTCCTCAAGGAAGTCTTGATGAAGAAATCTATATGCAACAACCCGAAGGCTTCATTGAAAAAGGCCAAGAACATCTAGTTTGCAAACTCAAGAAGTCCATTTATGGACTAAAGCAAGCATCGCGTGCTTGGAACCAATTTTTTGATCAGGCAATAAAGTCTTACGGATTCGATCAAAACGAGTTCAAAAGTTGTGTGTATAAAAAGCGTGTCGGAATTGCATTGGTATTCTTAGTACTATACGTAGACAATATTCTACTCATCGGAGACGATGTAAAGGTATTGTCGGATGTAAGGGCATGACTGTCAAAACAGTTTGATATGAAGGACTTAGTGTTGGGGTTATACGTGAAAGTATCACTTAGGGGAAACCGGTCACATCCTTAGAATCAAAATCACTCGAGATCGTAAGAAAAAAATGATATGCTTATCGCAAGCTTCATACATAGATATTGTCTTGAAGCGATTCAGCATGCAAGATTCCAACAAATATTTTGTACCTTTCAGACATGGAATATATCTATCTAAAGAAATGTGTCCGAAGACGCAAAAGGAGATAGATAACATGAAGGGCGTTCCTTATGCTTCGGCTGTCGGAAGCCTCATGTATGCAATGCTATGCACGATGCTAGATATCTGCTTTGCCGTTGGAATGATAGCAAGATATCAGAGTAATCCGGGGAAAGAACATTGGACTGCAGTTAAAAACATTCTGAAGTATCTGAAGAGAACTCGCGATAGGATGTTGGTTTATCAGTCAGACAGTCTGATTCCCATCAACTCGGATTTCCAAATCAGACTTAGATTCCAGAAAATCTACCTCGGGTAGTGTGTTTTGCATGGGGGGGAGGAGCCATGACATGGAGAAGCGTTAAGCAGAAATGCATCGCATATTCTACCATGGAAGCCGAGTATGTAGCTGCTTGTGAAGCAGCGAAGGAAGCGGTTTGGCTCAAGAACTTCCTAGTGGACTTGGACACAGTTCCGAATTTGCCCAGCACAATCACGGTCTATTGTGATAATGCCGGAGCAGTTACAAATTCAAGGGAACCAAGAGGCCAAAGGCCAGCAAACACATTGAAAGGAAATACCATCTTATACGAGAAATCATTAAGAGAGGAGATATAGAGGTGACAAAGATCGCGTCAGAGGACAACCTAGCAGATCCATTCACAAATGGTCTACCTCAGAATACATTCGAGAGACATGTGGAAGGAATGGGTGTCAAGACCGTTACCAATCTGCTTTGAGTATAAGTGGGAGAGATATTATTAGGTTCGTGTAGGTGACAATAGATGTCACGTAGATTCTACACGAGACGTGTTGTAGTATACTTAAAAGCAGACTTTGAGTATAAATGGGAGATTGTTGGGGTTATACTGGAAAGTATGCTTTTACTTTGTATAACCAGACTGAATTTCGGGCTTATTTGCTGAAATAAATTATTTATCACTATTGCTTTAAATATCATCGAATGTTACATATATTTACTGCATAACTGTTCAATAATTAGTACATGTTACATTGTAATTAATTTAGTGATACCAGATCACAGAAGATTAAATTAACAGTCCATTGTAACTAAAAGTACATAATTCACATCCTAGATGGAAATGAACAATCCATCGTGAAAGATTGAAGTGTAAGACTCAGATTGGCTTGTCTTGACCAAGAGATTGCACTAGTGCATTATGATGCGCTGAAGAGGACCTACATGAGGATAAATTCTTCAGAACTGAATACAGAAGAATTAGACCTCAGTGGTTAGTTATTTCTTAATCCCCGTCCCTTAAAAAGGATCGTGTGGAATTAATAACTATTGCTTTGACTTACGATGAGTAGAGAATCAATGTGATTCAATACCTTGTATCTTGGGCAATATTATTAGTTATATGACGATTGCTAAGATTTAATACGGAGAATCGGTGTGCAAGTGCGTCTTGTTTGATTAGTCCCCTTGGGAGGCTCAGAAGTTTTATCATACAAAATCTTGCAATTGGAATTAGTTTTTCGGTATGGATAATAATGTTGAGCCGTTCCTGAACCAAGGAAAAATATATTAATTAAAGTGAAGCTATTTCAGTGGCTGAAATTAATTAATGGACTGGATAATCTTAAACGCGGGAAATAGTAACCGGGAGCCATATTAACTGTAATATGTGTTAAGATGGATAGTGCAATATTAATTATGTAGTGGGATTAACTAATATTTATGGGCTTGAATAATATTGTGGCTCAATATTAGAAATTCAAGGTCCATTAGAAGGTCCAATTTTAATTCTCCTAAAGGCCTCTCAAGTAGCCCAAATATAAAGTTCAATAACTGAAAAGAGTGTTTAAAATTAAATAAAATATTGTTGTTGTTGAAGGAAAAATACATTATGTGCCTTCATCAAATGTAATCGATTGTGAGATAAATTAGGTCCTTCATCAAATGTAATAAATGGAGGAATAAATTAGGCATTTATTATATTTATTGTACACCCTATATAAAGGGACTCTTGTATATAATAATTTGCTAATGATATAGTGAAATCTCCTGGCTTGGTATGCCCCCAGACATAGTCGTTCTCGACGAACTGGGTCAACAAACGATCTGTCTCTATTATCCTACAACACATTATCAGCACGATTGTTCTACCTTGTATATCGTATCAAGTGACCAGTAGATCAAATTCACAAAATCCGTTAATCAATCCTGGTATGTTTTTCATCAAACCACATCTCTGTATATTCCATCGTTTTATGTATAATCGGTGCACTTGAAATTGTACCGAAATGATGAACCCATCAGTGTTTCTAGATTCTACTACTAATGAATTTATCGGATTGTGAATTGCGTAAGAATCCATTAACCCTCAACATTATTGATTTTAATTGAGTATTCAATGATGCTTTTCTTATTGAAGTATTACTTGTTACCGTAAGTGGGATTACAAAGGAGTGTGCTTATGATTCTCATGATGCCCAAATTATTGTCATTTTGAGTAATATAATTGCAAATAAGAAAATTTGTTAACGACTGCGTACAGTCAAAACCTTTGATGCGCTAGTGATTTATTCATAGAGCATAATTTTTTTCCCAATTAAAGGTATTAATTTTATCGATGCTATTACCGATGATTAATTATCAAAATCTAATTTTCATTATTAATTCAAACGGATGGTTGGTTCTGTTTGTGCCATTCACATGGCAGGATCTTGGCTTGTTGATGATAATTGAGTATTACACTCTTGTCAATTTGCATATAATTAATTGCGTGTTTATTGTTTTATAGCCACTTATGGTGTACAGGTTATGGCATGGTGTAAATTTTGAATTTACGTTTGCCTTTATGCATTATTTTTTTAATGATCCAAAGTAATGAGCATTAGCAGGGAAATTTAATGTGATTATTGAATGGTGTCTTCTAATTTCTAAGTCTCTGGCTGAATTAATTACATGTTATACAGTGTAAGATTACCATAATATTCATTCTATATATTTGATGTCCTTTACGTCAATTGCTATAACATCTACATTTTAATTTTGGCTAACCGATTATGTGTTGAGTTTTCGCTTGGACTCAATATTAGTGTAGGTCCCGAACGAGTTTCGTGAGGGCAGGAGTTTAGAGGGGAGGGGTGAATAGACTTCTGAAAAACTTTTCGTGCGGATCAGGTGTGAAAGCAGGTTTCCTGATCAGAGTGCGAGTGAGTCAGTATGGACTGATATCCAACTTACTGATCGCCTGATGGCTGATCAATTCGGTGTCTATCAGTTTAACTGATTGTGCGGAAGCTAGTTTATACCCGTGTGAAAAACCAGTTTTAACAAATCAGGTTCTCGAGTCTGTTTTCAATCAGCTGACCAAGGAGTCAAACTGATCAGATCAGTTGATTGTGCGAATTGATCCTAACTCAGAATATGTATGAGATTTTAAGCAAAGTCGTGTGCGATAGTGTAAAGCAGTTAAGAGCAGATAAATGCACACAAGATTTATAGTGGTTCAGACAACCCCCCACGTCGTCCACTCTTCCCTATCACAAGGGGCACCAACTTAACCAACTTGGACTTAGTTTATTGTGTTAGTCCAACACATTACAACCAACATATATTTATAGAGTTCTCACTCAACCGATCCCAGAAATCTGAACTAGAAACCCTAGTCTGAAATCATGCTAAACAAACTTAACCTAACTTTGGGTTTGGGTAAGATTTGTTGTTGTTCCAACTGGAAATCTATCATAGTATTTGTGTAGCCTAAAAGCTAAAGGATGTGATTTCTATGCTAAGAACAATGGGATGAACACTTAGAAATAATCTTCAAATTTGTGTTCTTTGTGCGGAAATCTTGCTATAGTATGAGCTTCTTGATAATTTCTGTGTCTTCACTCTGAAGAGTAATCCCATATTTATAGACCTCGAAATCAAAAAGCCATTGGAGAGCAATTTGAATTTCCGGCTATATTTAGTAGATTTGTAGGATTGATGTGACGTGCTTCAGGGACGGCATGACCGAAAGCGTGAACATTTGTCTTTTATAGCCGTTTTGACTTTGACGCCGAATAATTATCGATTGTCGGGCCCATGCATACGTGTGTTGCTTATCATCGACCTAACAGTCCGATCGGGTCCTATTACAACCTGTTTTGGAACTTCCATCAAAACTAATACAAATTTCCCAATAATTTCCCCCTTTTTGATGGAACCAAAACACTTAATCAGAAAAACAGATAACATGAATGAAATGTAAATAATAATTCAGATACACATATCAGAAGACAATGAGTCGTTGTCTTAGAATCAGAAAATGATATGATATTTTATTAAGATAGATGCGTGATTACAGAAAATACCTATCATCTGATACTAAGATGTCTTCTTCAACCTTGCCTGAATTTTTGTAGATGTTCCGGGATACCAAAAAGTCTGTACATCCTCTGCATCAGCTGGTCCAATCTGTCTCTCCCGGTGATCCCTCCTTTCTTTGCAAATGCATAATAAGCTTTCTTAAACCGACAGATCGAGATTCTTATCTCGACGATTGGTGGAATAAGTTGTTCGAAGGAGGAGCTTGTGTATTAGTGACATAATCTTTCCTTCCTTCATAACAATCTTGTAGAATTCAGGGTACTTTGTTTCTAACCAGTTCCGGAATTCATCATCATTGGCAACCTGGTCTTGATGAATCGGAATCACCTCCAAGATGTACATATCACAAAGCCATTCTGCCCTGATCTGGTCCCACTCAGGAAGCAGATCTTCCCGAGCAACGAGGATGTCTTTGACAGTAGCCGGAAACGCTCTTTCTTCCCAGCAGATATCTTCTGCAGTAGCTTCCTTCTTCCTCTGCCTCCGGATGTATGCAACATTAAGTCCTTCAGCCTCTGCCATCTTCTGCTTCTTAATGGCAGCTTCTATTATCCTCTGTCTTTTCTGCTCTTGAGTTTGTTCAGAAGACATCTGGCTTTTGGATTTTGAAGCGGTTATCTGATCTTGTCCCCGAACTCCAGCAGTTGATTTAATTAACTTGCCTTTGCCTTTCTTTCTTACCAGAGGTTGCTCAGCTTCGGCATGTTCATCTTCTTCTGCAAGTTTCTTTGCAAGTTCAAGGCTTTTAGCCTGATCATCAGATTCCATCCTTTTCTGCACAGAAGAAGAGAAGTCTTCAATTTTGTCAACTCTGGCAACAACCTCCGACAAAGTTGACTTCTGCTCTGTGATTTCTTTCCCTTGAGCCTCGATCTTCTTACTGTGCTGCTCCACAGTTTGTTTCAATTCTTCAAAAAGAATGGCATCAGAAGGAATGACCTTGACTTCAGTTGGAGTGACATCCTTGACTTCAGATGAGGTGGCTTATGGTATTTTTGCATCAAAGGTTACCATCAGCATCTGTTTTTCCTGATCTTGTCCTCCTTCCCCCTTTTTGGTTGCATCAAAAAGGTTAGACAGTCTGAGATTCAGAGCCCAAAATTGACTCGTCATCTCCTCCTTCAGTTCCTCCACAGCAAGAGGAGTGATCTGGACATTGGCAGAAGTAGGTGCAGGACCTAGTAGCCTGTTTAAACTTGATTCAATGGCCTTCTTGGTCTGATTAACAGAACGTTCAAATCTCTTCCAGCCAAGATCCATACAGGAGTCAGTTCTCTCTAAAGATCCCCAAACACTTTCCAAGAGAACCTGCGTCTCTCCAAGCCTATCAGTCTGGATCTTTAGCTTCTCTGCTATAGGATGAACATGTTTCATTACAGAGTCGAGGATAACATTATGCATGTGGGTGATTTTGTCCACAGTTAGCATCCTCTCTCTGTCAACTAAGTGCTTTTGTTCTTCTTCGAACCTCTTCATCAGATCTGCAGTGATTTCTTGTATTTTTGATGTCATAAGATCAAGAATATTATCACTCAATACAGCAGTCTGTTCAGATGTTGATGCCTTGCCAATTTGGGTCTCATCTGCAGCACCCACACCTGGTTCATCGGCAGCTTCCTCAAACACTTCATCAGCTTGCGGTTCTTCTGATTCTTCAGACTCCCTAGCAATCCCAAACTTGTCATGAATTATCCACCTGATATCATCATCAGAAGCTAATTCAGCAGCGCTTTCAACCCCTGCATTCTCCAAGCATCTTAACTCTAGATCCACAAAGTAATCTGAGTCCATAGATTCCATGAGGATCAGAAACTCCGCGATGCTCTTCAACCGTACATCCCTCCAGAATACAATCTCTTCAATCTAGTGCTGAAGACCAGGATGATTCACCAAATCTGGGCACAGGTCAAGCAGATACTCCTTTACCTGCTGCTTCAGAATGTATAGCGCTGGGCTCTCTTCATCTGGTTATCCAAGTAGTGTTCTGGTGTTGAAGGGTGTTGGTCCCGGTGGGAAAACCCATTTTGCATGATACCACTTGTTGGTCCCGGTGGGAAACCCATTTTGCGCGTGCGGAAGCAAAACATTTCGTTGCAGTGCATATAAAACAGGGGTGAAGGAATGGTGATTCCAAATTTTTCACCTTTTTAGCTCATGTGTTGTGTTTTGCTTATGATCGAATGCGTACGACAATATAAGAACGTAAAGCAGTAAATAACACAACAATGTATAGTGGTTCGGAGACTCAAGCTCCTACATCCACTCTCCCTTTTCTTAGGGAAATTCCTTCAAACACTTCCTGAGCTTTCTGACTACCTCTGTAGTTTACTAACTCAACTCGGCCCTGAGTTTTCTGACTACTCCGCGTAGTTTACTTACTCAACCCGACCCTGAGCTTTCTGACTACCTCTGTAGTTTACTAACTCAAACTGGACTTATCACCCTCTCGGGCTCGCCTCTTAGATGTTTAACGAGTTCACACTCCTTCGGGACTTATCACCCTCTCTCGGGATTGCCTAACAACTACCTCTCTTCGCCACTACTTATCTCTTTCGAGAATGGGGTTTGGGTTTGGTGTTGTCTCCAACTACGGTGAGATTTTCCCTTACAATGGTTTAGCCTCAATGCTAAGGTTGGGAAAATCTCTCTAAGCTTATGATACATCGTGGGTTGCTTAGGTTGGGTTCTAGAACACTCTTTGACATATTTGTATATCTACAGACTTGTGTTCTAGGGTGGGAATGCTTTGACTATAACGCTCTTGGCTCTGTGGCCTTTTGTACATAATCTCCACACTTAATTTGATGGAAGATCTTGTATTTATAGTGTGGATTTGAATGTTACCGTTTGAGAGAATCTCATTCAAATCCATACTATTCTCTCAGAAGTTCTCGCTGACTTTTTCAGGCTGGTTGTCTTCCTCTCGTTGGTCCACGCAATTTTGGATTCCAACGGCTATATTCCTCAACTTGATTGCTTCGGAACATTCAAGATATACTGAGCATTCAAGACATTATCGAAGTCTTTAGTAATTACTGTGCCTTCAGTATTCTCTGAGTCTCAGTGTCTTCAGAGATATACTGAGTCTTCAGGTTTCTCCGAGCCTTTAGATTTCTCTGAGCCTTCAGGTTTCTCAGTCTCATACTGAGTCTTCATATTTCTCTGAGCCTTCAGGTTTCTCAGTCTCATACTGAGTCTTCAGAATCTAACATGTTCTATATCTGCCGACTATACACGGTGCAGATATTATCCTGAACATTCTAAAACTGAATCCTGACTCATCTATCAAGATTATCCTGAACATGTCATACTCAGGGGTTTTGGGATCTAATCAAAATCCTCTTTATTAAATTCATTTCCCAACAATTTCCCCCTTTTTGATGATGCCAAAACCATCTTGTTACAAAACACTTAACCTATACTCAGGTTTCAGTTTATTCTATTACAAGATTGGTTCCTGAACAGAGAATCTCCCAACAATTTAAATCATTCAACAGATTTCTTCAGTAATGAATCTTTCTTAAATAGATCATTACCAAATACTTAAGCAATTTCTCCCATATCATCATACAATCAGTTCAGAGACATTCATTCAGCATATCAAAATAAAGACATGTAAATAAGATAATGTGATATTATCTTTTGAGCAAAATGATAAATCTTCATTGATGATAAGTATACCATTACAGATTACAATGAGTTTATCAAACAAAATCAAAAAGACAAAAAAAATTTAAAGAATTACAAGTCTTCAGTCTTGGTCTTCAGTCTTCTTTGATCTTCAGCTCGGCTCCTCATTCCTCTTCTTCTATGGACCTTGTCTGATCAGGCATACTGAAACTCATGCTGACTAAGTTCAGTTTCTTCTGACTTCAGACATCCTGACCCTCAGGTCTCTTTTACTTACTGACCCTCAGGTCACTTGACCTATACTGAGTCTCAGTTAACTTTACTTACTGAGCCTCAGATCACTTTTTACTCAGGCTATCTGATTTCTTCTTTGCCTGATCTGATCAGTTCGACTGATTAGATCAACACATCTTTAGATCAACATATCAGAATAGCATCAGGTCATCATATCAGGTTAGCATATCAGGTTTATCATATCTGATCTCGATCACGTCTGATCTCGGTCAGTCTCTTTCGCTCATCTTCTGATTTGCAACCTTTTCTTCTGATTTGCTGGCTTTAGCTTTTCTTCTCTTCTGATTTTTGCACAGCTCATCAGTTGACTCCGGAACTCATCTAACTCATCTGATCTCGATCAGTCTCTTCTGCAGCCTCGTCTGATCTCGATCATCTACCTCTGATTCCGTGAGTTCCCCCCTAATTTGTTCTTTCGTTCCCCCTCAACTTGTTATCTGTAAATTAGCTTGAATAACACAAGTTGATAATGTTTTGGCATAATTCATCAAAACTCAAATATCCAAAAAGGTCGCCAAAACATTAAAATATATGCATTTTTAAAGAAACGAGCTTTTCTTTAAAAAGATCTGTTCAGGTGGTCACTCTGAAATTAGTGAACCTTTTGAACTCCCGCTCTGATACCACTTGTTGGTATCAGATCAGAGACAGGTTTTAAAAATAGATCTGCTCAGGCGATCACTTTGAAAAGGTAATCTTTTGAGCACCTGCCCTGATACCACTTGTTGGTCCCGGTGGGAAAACCCATTTTGCGTGATACCACTTGTTGGTCCCGGTGGGAAAACCCATTTTACGCGTGCGGAAGCAAAAGATTTCGTTGCGGTGCATATAAAACAGGGGTGAAGGAATGGTGATTCCAAATTTTTCACCTTTTTAGCTCATGTGTTGTGTTTTGCTTATGATCGAGTGCGTACGACAATATAAGAACGTAAAGCAGTAAATAACACAACAATGTATAGTGGTTCGGAGACTCAAGCTCCTACATCCACTCTCCCTTTTTCTAGGGAAATTCCTTCAAACACTTCCTGAGCTTTCTGACTACCTCTGTAGTTTACTAACTCAACTCGGCCCTGAGTTTTCTGACTACTCCACGTAGTTTACTTACTCAACCCGACCCTGAGCTTTCTGACTACCTCTGTAGTTTACTAACTCAAACTGGACTTATCACCCTCTCGGGCTCGCCTCTTAGATGTTTAACGAGTTCACACTCCTTCGGGACTTATCACCCTCACTCGGGATTGCCTAACAACTACCTCTCTTCACCACTACTTATCTCTTCCGAGAATGGGGTTTGGGTTTGGTGTTGTCTCCAACTATGGTGAGATTTTCCCTTACAATGGTTTAGCCTCAATGCTAAGGTTGGGAAAATCTCTCTAAGCTTATGATACATCGTGGGTTGCTTAGGTTGGGTTCTAGAACACTCTTTGACATATTTGTATATCTACAGACTTGTGTTCTAGGGTGGGAATGCTTTGACTATAACGCTCTTGGCTCTGTGGCCTTTTGTACATAATCTCCACACTTAATTTGATGGAAGATCTTGTATTTATAGTGTGGATTTGAATGTTACCGTTGAGAGAATCTCATTCAAATCCATACTATTCTCTATGAAGTTCCGCAGACTTTTTTTCAGTTTGGTTGTCTTCCTCTCGTTGGTCCACGTCAGCTGGATTCCAACGGCTATATTCCTCAGCTTCAGTGCCTCGGAACATTCAGGATATACTGAGCATTCAGTACATTACTGAGTCTTTAGTAATTACTGTGCCTTCAGTATTCTCTGAGTCTCAGTGTCTTCAGAGATATACTGAGTCTTCAGGTTTCTCTGAGCCTTTAGATTTCGAGCCGAGTTTTCGAGTTTCTTCATATTTCACGAGCCTTGAGTCTTCGAATCATAACTTGTTTTCTATATCTCTTTTGTTCTACTATACACTATATACGGTGCAGATATTATCCTGAACATTCTAAAACTGAATCCTGACTCATCTATCAAGATTATCCTGAACATGTCATACTCAGGGGTTTTGGGATCTAATCAAAATCCTCTTTATTAAATTCATTTCCCAACAAAGGGGTTGTGAGACATTGAGACATAAAGATCATCACTTGGCACAGTCTCTTCTTCAACTGTTCCAGTACCTGGGGCAGATGAGGTAGTTGGCTCAGATGGGTGTATTTGTGGTTCAATGGTTATATCTGATTGAGGTTGAGGAGGTGTAGGAATATTTGGCGTTTTTGTGGGTTGAGGTGCAGATGGATTGATTGAAGGTTCTGGGTTTTGAGGAATTTCCAGTTGAGATGAGGGTTGATCAGGTTGTATTGTCTCAACTGGTGTTGGACCAGGTAACTGGGCTTGGGTGGTTTCTGGTTGTGATGGTTGAGTAACTGGTTGATCAGGTTGGGGGTGGATAGTGAGTTGTTTGGGGGGAGATGGTAAGGGTGGATTTTGTTGAGGTGATGGTGGGGTAGGTGATCTGGGAAAGTAAGGGGATTCACGACTCAGAAATAGTGTGTTCAGGTGAGCTGAGTCAGATGGTTCAGACTGAGCCTCTTCAAGATTTTCTTCAGCAGCATCACCAACCTCCATCTTATCAGATTCCTCTATTGTCTGCTCTCGATCTGTACTGACTGTGTGTTCAGAACTCACAGCAGTCTCCTTACCAGGTAACTCAAGTTGCAGTAATCCTTCTGATTCCAGAATCTCAACATCACTGTCCTCGTCCCGAAGACCCTCAGAAGGCATAGTGGTGAGTTTCTTCTGTCGCTTCTTACCTGCATCAGAAGGCTTACTCACAGCCTGTTTTCTCTTCGTTCTAGCCTTTGATGTGGCTCTCCCTTCTGTGTGCTTAGGTTTTGGCACATAAGGTGTTGGGTCATCATCAGATAGCCTAGACAGTTCTTTGTCCTAGAGTAACAGTGCCTTGAATTTCTCCAGGTATGGCTTTTGACCAATTTCTGACCAAGGATAGTCGTGGGGAAGCTTATCAGTAAGTATTATCGAGACCTTTTGAATGTTGGAGATGTTCTTGGTCAGTACCACTTGATTGTCCTTATCTTTGCCAAACTTTTCAGATTCTTGCAGCAATCGATGCTTGAATAACCCCATCCAGTTCATGTCTGGGGTCTTCTCAATGACCGCGGCCATCACATGCTGCTTTAGCTGGGTAGAGCATCTGGGCTGAATGCTATCCCAAGAATTACCTTTGAGACAATCTTGAAAAGCAGCCTATACTTCCTTCGGAGGTAGGGAACCTTGACATTAGTGAGGTGTGTGATGTTCCCAGACCTCAATAGCACTTTCTGCAGATACTCTTTATCTGTCATCCCAGTTGTGAACTCATCAGGGTAGTTCCTGCCCGTTTGAAGACCAAAAATTATTCGGAGATCCTCATTGGTGACATCGATTCTGTGCCCACCGACGAATGAGAAAAGCTCCTTATCATCTGTCTCCTTTAGCCTTCTCAGAAATTCCAGTGATTCAATAATATGTACACTGTTCAAATGTCGATAACAGAATTGATCGAGTCCACAAACTCTTAGACATTCCAAAATCTCCCTTGATTCTGGATCATTTGTGACAGTGAAGATAACATATTTCTCATCGATGACATTTTTGAGCATGGAAGAATAATCACAAACTTCCGATGGTAGAATAGATGAGGATTCCATTTTCTGAAAGCATAAACAATTACACAACTTTAGGACTAAGTGAAAGAACACAATCAATCACATAGTTATATACATAAAAGAACAATTATGCGAAACATTCATATGTATATCTATCCCCAGTGCATATAGTTCATGAAAAGAAATAAACAGTTTAACTCCCATTTGAACATGATTAAGCGTAATACACACAAATCTATAATCTTATCATGATATGCTATTTATGAATCAAAACAACAAGATGAGCAAGTTTACCGGAAAAGCGATATGTGGATTTGAAAAGATAAATTGATCGCTTGAATATTTTGAGAGTTAGAGTATTTTCTGGAACTGATTTGCGGTTTTAAGAAGTTTTGAAATGCGAAAGGTTCTCAGAGAAAGGGTATTAGGGTTTTAAAAAGATGGGAGGGAAAACATTTTGCACGATTATTTTTGAAGATACTTGAGTGCTTGAATTCATTGGACGATCAAGATTGAGGCGGTTGAAAAGTAATTAAATCGTGCGGTCAGGGATTTTAAACCTACAGACTTTTGGACTTAAAAGATTGCAATAAATGCATTTAACACAAAAATCTCACGTTCGCATTTAATGCTTGCAGGTATGACATCATAAAGTAAAGGGAACAATAATAGCTAACATAAAATAAGCATAAAGGTAAATCAGAAAACGTATCTGACTAACTGATATTGTAATCAGTCAGTTACCACTGTTGATCTGATCTGGTTGGCGTGATTACTGTTGACCTTAATGATGATAGCCTATCCCTTAGTATTTCCCAACAATGTCCCACTTATCTGATCAGTCTTCTTCAGATCCGATCTGATCAGTTGACGTTCCCCCTTCAACTGTTATCTCTGATTACTTCTTGACTGATCTTTCTGATTAGTTGAGGTACCATACTCAACTGATCCTCCTCATCTGATCAGTCTCTTATCTGATCAGATTTCTGCTGACCCAATCTGATCCACTCAGATCAAGTCAAGTCTTGGGATGAGTGCTACCGCCAAAACTTAATCTCGAGAAATCGAAGAGTCATCTCGATTCCCTAAGTCGGCGTGATGTGACACTTTTGCAATGATGGTCTGGATACTTTGTGATATCACACGCCATAAACTAATCCAACCATATGTCGCGTAACACCTACGCGCTGTCCTTGCGGTGCCAATTTCTCTAAAGGGCTTTGAGAAATCGAATTTGCACTTTCACCCCTGCTTGTCCTCTATAAATAGGACCAATGATTTATACACAACATAACCCATTCACCATACTTATCTTCTTTAAGCTTTTTAAACCATGTATTCCGGTGAACCCTTGATTCCGATGAGACTTCGGCAAAATCCTTCCTTTACCCTACACTCAAAAGATTTCAGCTTCTCAAAATAACCCTGTTCGTCCCTCATTACTGCTTTCGTCGTCATCGAGGAATACTCATACGATTATTGCCAAGCTTCTCTACCACCGAGGCGGCGGATCTGCTATCGCAAATGAGAAGACACTTCTCCTAACCGTATGAGCCTTGTGCATCTATCGAGATGACGAAATTAGCATCAACAGACTCCATCTGTCTTGTAACATGGGTTTAGTTATACGATCTAGATCCGACCTATACGATCTTGATCAGACAGTACATGATCTAGATCAGACTAAAACCCAATATTTACATGTGACACTTGTGTCCATGTGGTGTACTCCACCATATGTATGACACTTGTGTCCAAGTAAAGTTGGGAGTCCCATTGATTTTAGGACTAGGGACTTCTGGCTTAGGATTATTTCAAAGCCTCTCTCACCCTTTCAGGGTTTGTAGGCTTAGGATCTTTTAAAGCCTCTCTCACCCCTTCTGAGAGAGCAAGAGTTTAGGGTTTAGGGTTTAGGGTTTATGGTTTGTTGGGAGTTGAATTTAATAAAAGATTATATGATTTTGATTAAGATCCCAAAACCCCTGAGTATGACATGTTCAGATTAATCTTGATAGTTGAGTCAGGATTCAGTTTTAGAGTATTCAGGATGTTATCTGCAAAATGTATAGTCAGCAGATATAGTTCAGGATAGGTTTCAAGACTCAAGAACTAAGTATGTTTCTGAAGAAACTGAAGTTTCAAAGATGAAACCAAGTTTCAAGACTCAAGAAGAAATCAGGAATCAAGACTCAAAGGAGAAATCGAGACTCAAGACTCAAAGATGAAATCGAGATCAGTAGACTCAAAGATGAAACCGAGAACCAAGACTCGGCATGAAGACTCAAGATATCACCAAGATAAATCAAGAACTCGAAGACTCTGAAGAACTCAGAAGACTCTGAAGACTCAGAAGACTCAAGACTCGGAAGACCTAAAGACTTAGAAGACCTCAAGACTCGTAAGACTCAAGACGCAAGATCAAGATCGAGAAATCAAGATCAAGAATATCGAAGCACAAGAATTATCAAGACTCAAGAATGTATCAATGCTCAAGAGATGAACTGAATGTTCCGAGGCAATGAATATATCTATCTAAAGGATCACATCGAGGAACGCGATGCCTTAGAAAGTTAGATATTGCCAAGACATTCAAATGCGCATAAAAGGAACTAAGTCGAGAAGTGTTGTTAAGGTTATATCAAACTCGAGTTTATAACAAAAAAAGAGCCGTTGAAGGTGTCTACCTTTAATCGAAGACAAAAGTCAAAAAGAGGAAGACGACATACCATATACCGACCTAATCGACAAAAGAATAAAGTCAAAAAAAAAGATGTTAGATGTACGAAAAGTTCTAGATCGCAAAAAGTGAAGACCGGCTACATGAAAGGCTATTGCCTAAAAAGTGTTAGGGAGTTTCAAACCCTAAATAGAGTCGTTTCTCACACACCATAAGAGGGAACTCACGAAGCTATCTCTCCAACGGATAGTTTTCAAGAGTGACCTTGGTGTATGCCTATAAATACTGGTGACCCTCTACTTTGTAAGGTTACGGGAAATTTATACGCAACTCAAGAGCTCAAACTTATTCTTGCAAAAGTTAAAGCACTCGAAATATCTTGAATTTCCCAAGTGCTTCTATATTGAAGAGAGCTCACTTTACTAAGCCTAGCTTGATAAGATTTATCCAAAGCTTAGTCGAGATATCCTAACCCTTTGCATTGTGCTTCATTGTAAAGGATATCTCATCCTAGTTGGAAACCAACCAAGAAACCCCAAACCCTTGAGAAGGTAGTTGGAGTGTGTTTTGTTGGTGAGTAGAGTTGTAAAGAGTTAGTAAACTACGCGGAGTAGTCAGAAAACTCTAGAGGAGAAGTTAGTAAGCTACAGGGGTAGTCTGAAAGCTTGTGTGTGATTGAGTAAGTAAACTACGGAGGTAGTCAGAAAACTCAAGGTCGGGTTGAGTAAGTAAACTACATGGAGTAGTCAGAAAACTCAGGGCCGAGTTGAGTAAGTAAACTACGAGGTAGTCAGAAAGCTCAGAAGTTGATAGTGAATTTCTCTGAAGAGTCAAAGAGAGTGGATGTAGGAGCTTGAGTCTCCGAACCACTATAGCTTCTTTGTGTTCTTTATTGCTTTCCTTATCGTGCTTAATCATTTGCATTGACTTGATTTTGAAAGCATACTTTTCAGCGATATTCGGTTGGAATCAATCCTTTGAAGTTGCATAAGTGAATCTGGACCTAATCACTATTTCATAAAGGGAAGGTTTTTTCAAACCAAAGCTTAAAACGAGTATAATCTAAGGCCAACCGACCATTCGCATTTAATCGAGTAGCTAGAACATATAGTTATCAAACCGAACTCTCTTCCGAGGATTCAGTAAGCTAGTTATCGATCCAAGCAACTCGGGATCTCGACACTCGAGATTGGTTGGGATTATCGAGGTTTAAAGCATTTCGGGATCCTTTGTCTCGATGAGACTTTGACTCGGAGCGATCTGTGTTTTCGAGAACCTAATCTTCGAGGATTATCGACCCAAGTGACCTCGAAGAAGAAAAAGTTTTAAAATCATCGAACACGTGTATTCCCCATACACGTGTAAGACTCGTTTACCGGGACCAACAAGTGGTATCGAGCGGTGGTTCAACTTGACCACTGATGTGTTGACCAAAGTTTTATTTTCAAAAATACTTGTGGTCTATCCGAATCGGTCTTATTTCTTTGAAATTTTTTCTTTTCAAATGATCGGAAAAAATGTCTTCTAAAAACTTCCCATGTTCTCGATGAGAGAACTATGATCTATGGAGATCGAGAATGCAGGCTCATCGTATTCCAAACATGAGCGTATGTGGAGAGTGGTTTCTCAAGGACCATTCAAATTTCTGTGGTGAATCCGAATTACAAAAAAGAGGAGAGAATTGATCCTAGAGCGAGAATTTCCTAAGTCGATGACCAACTAACTCTCGAGGAGAGAAAGTTAGTCAATCTAGACTACATTGCAAAAGACACACTATACAAAGACAATTGATGATGGTGTGATGGGAATGATCTCTCAACGTAATATCTTGCTAAAAGAGATATGGGATACACTATTTGTTATGTGCCAAGGCACGATCATATAAAAGAAAACAAACTTTTCATTGGCAATTGGAAAGTTTGATAGTTTTGAAAATGGATGATGGTGAATCAATAGACAAATTGGAAGTCGATTCACTAGCATCATGAATGATCTAAACGCACTTGGAAAGAAATATCCACAAAGAGAAGTGGCATTGAAAATTCTTAGAGGGACATTTCTAAGAAATGGGATATTCATGCGTTGGTGATTGAAAACACCAAGAACATTAGTTCAATGCCATACCAACAAGTCTTCTCGAAATTTGAAAGCCTATGAATTTGTAATTGATAAAAAAAAAAAAAAAGGTCGACAAAGAAAGATGATTCTTCATCGAAGTAAGAATGTGGCTTTAAAAGCCAAAGATAAAAACTAAAACTAGAGAGTTCGAGAACCCCATGCCAAACATCGGGATGAGCTTGAGGAAAACCTAAAGATCGATGGCAAGGAGGTTTGACAGACTTAATAGTAGATTTGGAAAATACAAAAGCTATTACAGGGAACCACGGTACGAGAAGAAAACCCGAGGACAGATCAACCGAGAAGAAGAAGGACACGAAAAGTGAAGGATCTTCATCCGAAAGAAGGACTCCAAGTCCAAAGAAGAAAATGATCGAGGATGATGATGCCAACAGATGTTATAATTTCGGAAGAAAGGTCACTTCAAAGATGATTGTCGAGTTGAGTGCTAAGGAGAGAAGAGAAAGACAAGCTAAAAAGAGACCGTAAGTTCTCAAGCAAAAAAGGCCATGGTTGCGAGAAGAAGAACACTCGAGGAGGGATCTAGCTCTTCGGGATGAGATATTCTCGACAAAGGAAAGTGATGACATCTCGTCGATGGCCATTGAGGAGGTAAACTCTTCGCTCTCGTTGTTGCTCCTACACTAGCACAAGAGTTTTCAAGTTCCACCGAAAAATATCATTTTGACTCGATGGATTCTTTTGAGAATCGATGAAGGACTATGCTTTTTTTGCAAGGATCGCTAAATAAAACTCAAGAGCGAATAAAGGCCGAATCTTTGAAAATCTAAAATGGAAAGACTCTAGCAAAATCGAGATCACTTCTCAATTAATGGGAGCTCTTGATGAACTGGATGTTCTCGAAAGTACAACTCTCGAGAGAAAGAGAAGTTGATCATGTCCCTAATCGAAAAAGCTAGAGAAATCCATTGAAGAAATTCAAACTAATCGTAATCGAGTTCAATGACCTCTCCGAGAAGCATAAAACTCTACAGAACTTTGAGGATAGTGCACGAAGAAGTTAACTCTATTGAATAAAGCATCTAATGTGATAGATGAAATTGAGTTACCAGAGATCCGCCACTATAAAAACTAGATTGGGATACACTCTGGGGGGAACCTCACAAGGTCATCCGAATCTTTGCATCATGTAGCAAGAAGACTATCTTTGTAAAACCAATGGCACCTACACTTCAAGTTTGAAGTAATGCCCAAGGTTGTAGACAAGGAAAAGGACCTATGGTTTGAAGAAAACCGAATGATCGGTTAGAAAGCCCAAACCTCGGTGAAGGCTAGAAAACCCGAGCAAATCGATTGAAAGTTTCAGCAAGTACTTCAAAGCCTCAGCTAAGAATGCAAATCTGAAAAGGCTCCACTTCGAACCATCAGAGGAATCCTCGGATGAGAAAAACTTTCAGCAGAGACATTCTCAATCGAAGAGACCAAGTCCTCAAGATAATCGAAAGACCAGATTTTAGCAAAGATGCATAACCCGAACCTCACTTGCCTAAAGGTAAAGGTTATCCGAACCCGAGTCAACAAAGACTTAGACCGGTGCACAAAAGCCCAAGCATCCGAACAAAAGGCCCGAACCAAAGAAGAATTCAAAAGTCCATGTTCATGCTAAAGCCGCACACACATACACGTAAAGTCGCTAAGGCACCCGAGTAGTAGTAGATGTGTATGTTGATGTTTATGGAAGACAAATTAGCCACTCTAAAGTGATTAGAGTTGTCGAGTGATTTGGATTCCGAAAGGTACATCTAACCTTGTAGGACCCTACACAAATTGGGTACCTAAGATTTGATCTGTTTTTCGGGGAGGAAAACAAGGGCACTAAAGCCGACTAATGATCACATGGCAATCGATGAAAGCAGAGATGAAAAAAGCTCTCGACATTTGGTATCTTGACGGTGGATGTTCAAGACATATGACAGATACAAGAAGACACTTCGGTGACTATGTTGAACAAAGAGGCCCCTGAGATCACTTTTGGAGATAATTCAAGGGACGATCAAGGATGTGGAACTTTGGAAATCGACTCGATTCATATCCATGGTGTTTCATATGTATTCGGATTGAAGCATAATTTGCTTTCAATTAGCCAATTACGTGATAAGGGTTTCAATGTTGAGTTTTCTAAGAACTTATGCTTTGTAAAAAATGATACATCACGTAAAGTTTTTCTTGATTGGTACAAGAAAAAAGGGAATGCGTATCTTTGTCGATTGGAGTTACGCTCCTAAAGATACATGTTTAGTTGTTAAAAGTTCCACAGATACCGATTGGTTATGGCATAAAAGAATGAATCACCTAAATTTCAAAACCCTGAACAAGCTTGCAAGATTAGCTCTTGTGAGAGGGTTCTTTAACGAAAGTGTTCAAGAAGGAACATATTTGTGATGCGTGCGAAAAAGAAAAACAGATAAAAGCTTCATTTAAAAGTAAAGTTGAGGTTTTCTAGTGAAAGAATACTTGATTACTACATATGGATTTTTTGGTCCTATAACACCTGAAGAACTAATGGCGGGAAATACACATTGGTAGTAGTTGATGACTACTCGAGATATACTTTGGGTCATATTCTTACTCAAGAAGAAAGAGACTCGAGATAAAGTCGCCAGAGTTCTTGAAAAGGCTCAAGATATTGAGAAAAATCGAGTGTGGTCAAAATCGGATCGACAAAGGAACCGAATTCATAAATCATATCATATATCGATTATTGTGCGAGAGAATGGAATTTCACATGAAACATCACCGCAAGGACCCCTCAACAGAATGGTGTTCTTTGAAAGGAGGAACAGGGACTACGAAAGAAGTTCTGCAAGGACTATGATAAATGAAGTTTGACATTCCTAAAAGATTTTTTGAAAGTCGCCAACAACGCATGCTACTCTCGGAAGCAGATCCCATCTTGACCAAGAGTCAAGGCAAAACACCCTATGAGCTTTGGAATGAAAGGAAGCCTCTTGTTTTCTTTCTTTTCGTGTGTTTGGTTGCAAGTGTTTCATACACAATAATGGTAAAGATCGGTTGAAAACTTTTGATAGTAAAGGCGATGAAGGAATATTCTTAGGATATTCGAAGTCAAAAAAGCTTTCGAGTTTACAAGCTGTAGGACTCTTATTGTGGAGGAAACACCTCATGTTGTTTTTGATGAATCTATTTGTGTTCGAATAAGCAGGAACATGATGCAGATGAACCGACTAAGAGGATCACCAGATTAAGCCCGAAGCGAAAAGATAAATCATCCACTGAACCTGAAAAGAAGAAGTCAGTCACATTCTATGATTGGAGTGACTCAGACTCAGATAAGGAAGTTCAGAATGGAACTCAGGATGGTGAGCCTCAAGAAAACCAACACTCCAAAGAAAAACCAATACGAGCAGACACGGTTCGGACTCGGGTATGTAATGCCAATGAAGATGTGGTCACAATCGAGGCAAATTCTGAATCTATCAACCAAAGGGGAACGGATGTCTCGACAATGTTCTCGAATAGAATCTCCCCGAGGAAGATGATTCTCTTTCTCCTTTTATGTTGTTCCTCGAGTTTGTCGATTTAATCGAACCTAACATCTCAAATGTTGAGGATATTATTGAAGGGGGAACATCAAGAAGGAAATAGTTAGATAGTCATCCTACAAGTCAGATTGTGGGTGATCTAACTGAAGGTGTTAAGACAAGAAGGTTCCATGGTGAGAGTGCACTATTCTGCCGCTTCCTTTCGGAGAAAAGAACTGCCGAGATTGGTGAAGCTCTACAAGATTCTTATTGATTCTTTGCTATATGCAAGATGATTTGAATCAATTCTCAAGGAATGAAGTATGGGAGTTGGTAGATAGACACGAAAGGCACAATGTCATTGGAACCAAGTGGGTTTTCAAGAACAAAAGAGATGAAAACAACAACATTGTAAGAAACAAGGCAAGGCTAGTTGCACAAGGTTATTCCCAAGAAGAAGGCTTGGATTATGATGAAACCTTGCTTTTGTTGCAAGACTAGAAGCCATCAGATTGTTTCTTGCATATCTTTGCCCACATGAAGTTCACGGTCTATCAAATGGATGTGAAAAGTGCATTTTCGAACGGTGTGCTTAAAGAAGAGGTTTATGTAGAACAACCTCCCGGATTCAAACAGAATGACCAAGTTTCTGATGCTCGTAAAAGCTTTGTATGGTCTCAAGCAAGCACCCGAGCATGGTATGATACTCTTTCTCGGTTTCTTCATCGACCATGGTTTTGTCAAAGAACTGTTGATAGAACTCGTTCGGGATAGAGGATGGGGAAGAGATCTTACTAGTTCGGATATATGTTGATGACATCATTTTTGGATCTCCAAACCATCGGTTTGTGTGAAAAGTTTTCAACATCGATGAAAGGCAAGTTTGAGATGTCAATGATGGGAGAGATGAGTTTCTTTTCTAGGTCTTCAAGTGAAACAATCAAAGGAAGGAATATTCATCAACCGGGCAAAATACACCGTAGATCCGATTGCAAAAAATATGGTGTACAAAATTGCAATGCGGTTAGGATTCCTATGAATACTAACTACAAGATGGATCCCGATTCGGGAAGGCAAATCGGTGAATCATATCGATTATAGAGGAATCATTGGATCATTGCTCTATCTCACGCCAAGTAGGCGGATATAACATTTCTTTGTTGGGATATGTGCAAGATACAAGCTAATCCTAAGACTAGTCACATGGAGGCCGCCAAAAGATACTAAGATATCTTAAGGGCACAGTGAATAGAGGATTATGGTATCCAGCTGATGATAACCTTGAATTAACTGGTTACTCAGATGCTGACTATGGAGGTTGTAGAATTGACTGGAAGTCCACAACAGGAACTTGTCAATTTCTAGGAAAGCAAGTCGATATCTTGGTTTTCAAAAAGCAGACCTCGAGAGCAACCAAGATTATGAAGGTGAATACATGGTCTGCGAAGGAAAAGCTGCTTTGCTTTCGATTCTTTGGCTCAGACAACAATTAAGGGATTATAAAGTTGAAGCCAATGAAGTACCAATATTTTGTGACAACAATAGTGCCATTGCTATTTCACAAAATCCGGTATTGCACACCAGATGCAAGCATGAGGATATCTTGACTAAACCTTTGGCTGAATCAAGATTTCAGGAACTTTCAGTTGAATTAGGGATGTTAGAACCAGGTGTATAGAGTAAATCTGAAAAATTGAAGATTTTCAGATGCATGAAGTTTTCTCAGAATTCTACTGAGAAACTCGGGATAAAATGGACATCTTGAATCGAGTCTCGTGAAACTTCGATTCATCAAGGTCAAGATTCGAAGAGTATCTTTGAACCCATTCAAGATTTTCAAGATTATAATCGACATTTTGTCAAGGGCATTATTCGAAGAAGACTGATAGAGGGAAATTAGTCTGAAGAAGTAAAGACTCATGCGACTCATTTATTGCTCAAGTAAAACTCAGTAATCATTCGCAATAAATACTAAACACCTGAGGAATGTTTTTGGGCGGGATCGTTTTAAATTCCGAAGAAGGTCAACAGTCACTTAAATGCTCTGCCACATTATTGACCAATGAGGATATTTTGGCGGCTTAACTTGTTAGAGATCGTCGGTTCGTATACCCGATTAATCGGAGATTAATCTCAAACGTTGCTTTTCACCTAACCGACATGATTCTCCACGATCTCAAAGCTATATATACCCCTTTAAGCCATTCAAGCCAAAATTTTATCAAACCCTTCGTTCCCAAATCCTCTGCAATTAAAAATCCTTTTGCCCAGAAATCTCCAAACCCTAAAACTTCAAATTCTTAAATCAATCTCTAAAATGGCCCCAACCTTGTTCGAGAAATTAGCCATAACCAACAAGCCGTGGTACGAGTTCGTTGACTCACTTGAAAGCACAACCAACTCAAAGCCAGAAGAGAAGGCTCTGCATATGATCCGACTGGCTAAACTCACCCATCTAGTCGCAAGCCGACCAGACCAGGAGTTCGCAAAAGAAGTAATCGAATTCATCTGTAATTTGAGAATAGATGAAGAAAATGGTATGCATTCTTCGATTACCGTATCACATTTAGAGCATTCGTCAAAATACGTCGATTTTGAGAGGGATTTGTGCATAATTTCGAAAAATCTGAATGATGTCTTTGAGCTTTGTGATAGAGGAGAGGATCCTGCGATGTATATGTCGAGTAGAGAGCAGGAGTACCTTGATAGGATTGCTGAGAATCCTGTGAAATTTGAGGCGACATTGCATAAGAGGCATCTAAAGCCACAATATCGCAGGGCCGATGGATATTGTGAGCAAGTGCATCATGAGTCTTGCGGGGAGTTTTGAGCAGATTAGTACCCCGAAGCTCAGATTGATGGCGGCGATCGAGGCATCTCCTACCACTGACTTCAACTGGCTGAAATTCTTAATTCAGATGGTAACGGAGCAAGCCAAGGTCATAAAAAGGGTCAATGGGACAATCACGATGAAAGGCAAGATCCACCATGCCACCAAAATTGCTTATATTTTGGAGATGTGCAGAGAGGAGGAGGATATCTTCGCCAATTCAACCCCATTCCCTAAAACCAAAATTCTCTTCAAGCCCACTGCTGTGAAGAAGCAGGCCATTCGAGGGAAAAGAGAAAAGAAGGTAGAATCACCTTCTGCGGCTGCTGAGAAAGAGACCCAACAAACCAGGGGGAAGGTTCTGTTGGAGGCAAAAATGGAGCAAGGAGCAAAACTGTTGAAGCGGAAGGATCTTGCTCCAAAGCGCAAAAGATTGGTGGTTCTCACCGACGAAGGTACTTGATGATTACGAGGAGATACAACTGAAGGCAAAACCGCTCGAGTTAGCCATTACAAGTGTTGGCTCGGGGTTATCTCGGGACACGAGGATCGGATCGAGGAGCGTGTCTTCTCTCGAGGTGCTCGAGACATCACTCGGTTCGAGATAAAATTTCTCAAGAAATTTTTAAAGGAGCTCAGACCTCATAGATGCCTACCTCGGATGGGCAGCTCGATAGAAGAGCCAACTCGAGTCAATCGAAGATGTGCGGAGGCTGGGGACCGACGAGCCAACTCGGACTAAACCGAGGATATGCCCACTCGGGAGCCTCGGAACCCACTCGGATGCAAACCGAGGACTGAATGCACAAACTTCCGACACTACCGAGGCTCGGGGAGCAAAATATTCTTGATGAGCTCAGAGTGATCTCTCGCTTGATCCCTTAGCGAAGCTTCTCTTGAACCGTAGAGCCCGAGATGGAAGAAAAGAGGTCAAGAAGGCGAGTGGAGGAGCAAGGGAGCGGTTCATCCTGATCGCTACCCCGAGCTCGGCTCATACCCCGATCCGCAAGATGTTTTTCTTGATTAAGGACGACGGTGTATATCCTCAATCAGACTCTTCCCGAGATGCTTGATATTGTTGCATTCAGAGGGGAAGACCGGTGGAATGAGGAGACGACCTTCCCCGACCGACTTCTCGGGGTTGAAGGACAAAGCTTCGGGATGAAGAATTCGATTTTGATGAATTTGGTTCGAGAGGAAGTTAGGCGAGAAGAAATCAATTGAAGTTGGTGCCCGAGAAAATGGAGACAAATCCAAAGATGGAGATGGGGACCAAGGGGAGATGTTGAGGATCGATCTCAAATGGAAAAAGAGACTTTATTGGTCGATCAACCTCGATCGAAGTTAGCACTCTTGGTACCTTTTGGCACTATTAACAATTATGTCAAAGTTACTGAAAGTACTATCTTTAATTCTGAATTGTCTGATAAACAGACTGAGGCTCAAATGGAGACTGGAGCTCAGGATGAAGCTGAAGCTCAGGATGATCAAACAGCACAGAAGGTGTAGAAAGTTCCTGAGATTGATCTCACTCCCGTAATGGAGAAACTTGAGAAGATTGAGCCAATGGCGATCAAAATTGCTCAGATAGAAGAAACGTTGGCCAATCAAGCTCAGACAATGGAAGGACTTAGCCATTCTTCAGAACTGGTGCAAATACAAAACACTCTGACCACTCAGA
The DNA here is from genome assembly GCA_037126765.1 of Stenogyne calaminthoides. Classification (NCBI taxonomy): domain Eukaryota; kingdom Viridiplantae; phylum Streptophyta; class Magnoliopsida; order Lamiales; family Lamiaceae; genus Stenogyne; species Stenogyne calaminthoides. The sequence continues at coordinate 4,946,190 of JBBCBC010000010.1, forward strand.
TGACCTCCATGGAAGAAAAGCTGAATGAAAAGCTGGAGGGAGTCAACGCAGAGTTAAGTGCTGAAATGAAACAGAAGCACCAGGAATCGACTAAATTTCTAGAGGTGAAACTAGCAGAGAAAAATGAGGTGCTGATCAGATCTGCTGTTGAGGAAATGAGCTCAGTGCTCATGACCAAGATGACAGAGATGCTTAAATATGCACTCTCCGGCGGTTTGCCCACATATCGAAGAAGAACTTTTACGGCTAAGAACCACATCGGGAGAATGGAAGATGAGCAAGATTTGTTAGCGGGGAGAGATCCATTTGTGTGAGCAAAGATCATTATCACATGGACCTGACTCTCTCCGGACTTCTTCCAAATTACGGTGCGGGGAGGGGAAAAGGAAGGTGAAGACCTCGGGAAGTTCATGGCACGTACTTTGGAGAAGAAGGCTCAGAAAGATTGAAATGTACAATCTAGCCAAAGCCTTAAAAGAAGTTGAAGCTACTGATAAATTGAAATTCGCTCAAGTGGAGAAGCCCATCTACACTCGAGTTTCTGAGCAAACCATGCTTGAGGTTGCAAGAGAGAAACCGAAAGTCTGCTAGAACTAAGGTTGGAACAAGCGGTGGTCTTTGAATCGCCTATGAAGAGGAAAGCTTTGGGCGTTGTTCAACCGGTAAGCAAGCGTGATAAGGCTTCTAAGCCAATCCAGAGAAAGCTGATTCTGGATGATGAAGATGCAGAAGAATCTGAGTCTCAACCTCATAAGAAAGTCTTCAACACCAGAGATGCTCTGAAGACACTCCAAGAAGAACAAGCTAAGAAAGTCGCCGCCGGTCTCATGAGCTTCGTGATCGAAAAAGAAGATAGATTTAAGAGCGAAGCAAAGGAGTGACTTCGAGGAGGTTTTGCGAGCAAGAGGAAGGAACATCGAAAGCACTGAAGTGGCCCCACGTTGATAAATGGATGCCCATTAGACTCAACAACATGTGGGAAGAAGTGAAGAGAACCTTCTGGTTCAATTACGATGTTCTCAGGGAATGGAGAGGGGAAGGCTCAGATCAGAACGAAGCTTTCATTGAATATCTTCTAACCTTCTATCCAAAGTATCTCCAAGGCTGGATTAACCTTGCGGATGAAGGTGGAGTACAGATTGAAGCCCCTGGTCCATATTCCTATTCTCCTCCAAGACTTGGTAATGGCTTGGTAAATGAGAAGACCATTACGCAAGAAATTGCTCGATATCTTTGGTCGGTTGGGATTAACGAGGAACAAATCAGGACATCATCAAGGAGAGGAATGAGTCAAGAAAAGATTTTTCGGAATGTTCAACCTGGAGGTGCCAGCTGATGAAGTCGAAAATGAAGCAAACTGAAGAGCCGAATCTGAAGACTGAAGAACTCAGAAGATTCTGTAATCTTTAAATTTTCGGAATGTCTTTTTGATTTTGTTGATAAAAATCTCATTGTAATTTGTAAAGGTATGCTTATCATCAATGAAGATTTATCATTTTGCTCAAAAGATAATATCTCATTATCATATTTACATGTCTTTATTTTGATATGCTGAATGAATGTCTCTGAACTGATTGTATGATGATATGGGAGAAATTGCTTAAGTATTTGGTAATGATCTATTTAAGAAAGATTCATTCTTGAAGAAATCATTGAATGATTTAAATTGTTGGGAGATTATTTATTTAAAGAGATTCCCTTCTTAAAGAAATTGTTGGGAGATTCTCTGTTCAGGAACCAATCTTGTGATAGAATAAACTGAAACCTGAGTATAGGTTATTTTGTTTGTAAACAAGATAGGTTTTGGCATCATCAAAAAGGGGGAAATTGTTGGGAGTTGAATTTAATAAAAGATTATATGATTTTGATTAAGATCCCAAAAACCCCGAGTATGACATGTTGATTGATCTTGATAGTTGAGTCGAGGATTCGCTTTTTAGAGTATTAGGGATGTTATCTCGCAAAATGTATAGTCAGCAGATATAGTTCAGATAGGTTTCAAGAGTACGAAGAACTCAAGATGTTTCAAGAAGAACCGGTTTCAAAGATGAAAATCAAGTTTCAAGACTCAAGAAGAAATCGTGAATCAAGACTCGGAGAAATCGAGACTCAAGAAGAAAAAGATGAAATCGAGATATGTAGACTAAAAGATGAAATCGAGAATGAAATCGAGAATGAAGACTCAAAGATATCCAAGATAAATCAAGAACTTCGAAGACTCAAGAACTCGAAGACTCAAGACTCAAGACTCAAGACCTCAAGACTCGGGAAGACTCAAGACTCGAGAAAACTCAAGACGCAAGATCAAGATCGAGAAATCAAGATCAAGAATATCGAAGCACAAGAATTATCAAGACTCGAAGAATGCATCAATGCTCAAGATGAACCTGAATGTTCCGAGGCACTGAATATATCTATCTAAAGGATGCAATACTGAGAGGAACGCGATGCCTTAGAAAGTTAGATATTGCCAAGACATTCAAATGCAGACAAAAGGAACTAAGTCAGAAGTGTTGTTAAGGTTATATCAAACTCGAGTTTGTAACCAAAAAGAGCCGTTGAAGGTGTCTACCTTTAATCAAGAAAAAAGTCAAAAAGAGGAAGACGACATCGCACTATACCGATAATCGAAAGCGATAAAGCCATTTGAAAAAAGATGTCGATGTACGAAAGTTCCAGACTGCAAAAAGTGAAGACCGGCTACATGAAAGGCTATTGCCTAAAAAGTGTTAGGGAGTTTCAAACCCTAAATAGAGCCGTTTCTCACACACCATAAGAGGGAACTCACGAAGCTATCTCTCCAACGGATAGTTTTCAAGAGTGACCTTGGTGTATGCCTATAAATACTGGTGACCCTCTACTTTGTAAGGTTACGGAAATTTATACATAACTCAAGAGATCAAACTTATTCTTGCAAAAGTTAAAGCACTCGAAATACCTTGAATTTCCCAAGTGCTTCTATATTGAAGAGAGCTCACTTTACTAAGCCTAGCTTGATAAGATTTATCCAAAGCTTAGTCGAGATATCCTAACCCTTTGCATTGTGCTTCATTGTAAAGGATATCTCATCCTAGTTGAAACCAACCAAGAAACCCCAAACCCTTGAGAAGGTAGTTGGAGTGTGTTTTGTTGGTGAGTAGAGTTGTAAAGAGTTAGTAAACTACTGGCGGAGTAGTCGGAAAAACTCTAGAGGAGATGTTAGTAAGCTCTGAGGGTAGTCGAAAGCTTGTGTGTGATTGAGTAAAGTAAACTACGGAGGTAGTCGAGAAAACTCAAGGTCGGGTTGAGTAAGTAAACTACGTGGAGTAGTCGAAAACTTCGGGGCGAGTTGAGTAAGTAAACCACGAGGTAGTCGAAAAAGCTCGAAGTTGATAGTGAATTTCTCTCGAAGAGTCGGAGAGAGAGTGGATGTAGGAGCTTGAGTCTCGAACCACTATAAGCTTCTTTGTGTTCTTTATTGCTTTCCTTATCTCGTGCTTAATGTTGCATTGACTTGATTTTGAAAGCATACTTTTCAGCGATATTGGTTGGAATCAATCCTTTGAAGTTCCATAAGTGAATCACAGACCTAATCACTATTTCATAAAGGGAAGGTCTTTCAAAGAAAGTTTAAAAACGAGTATAATCTAAGGGCAAACCATTCAAGACGATCGAGTAGCTAGAATAGATAGTTATCAAACCGAACTCTCTTTCGAGGATTGATAAGCTAGTTATCGATCCAAGCAACTCAAGATCTCGACACTCGAGGATTGGTTGGGATTATCGAGGTTTCGAAAGCGGCTTCGGGATCCTTTGTCTCGATGAGACTTTGACTCAGAGTGATCTGTGTTTCTCAAAACCTAATCTTCAGGATTATCTGACCCAAGCTAACCTCAGTAAGAAAAAGTTTTAAAATCACTGAACACGTGTATTCCCCCCCATACACGTGTAAGACTCGTTTACACCGGGACCAACATGGTTTATGGTTTATGTACTGACCTCCGGGTATTTTGTACTTGTAACTTGTAATGAAAATTTGACCTCCGGGTCTTTATCAATGAAATTTCTATTAACCCATTGTTGTGTTGACTCTTTTACCTTATGCGATTATAGTTATATTACTTATGCAATTTGCTTGTTGAATCTTGCTTAAATCAACTTACAAAGTTTGAAACAACCAATCTGATCAGTTCATTTAATCTGATATGCCTTTTCTGATCAGATCTGATCAGTTGAGATACCTTATTCAACTGATTCTTTCTATCTGGTCTTGGAGACCAGTCCACCAAACATTTCTGGTGCACTTTCTCCAAGATCGAAGCCCTAGCTCATTGCATAATTCTCTGAATCTGACCTCAGCTAGTGGTTTGATTAAAATATCAGCTTTCTGCTTATCAGTATGGATCTTTTCCATTATGATATTCTTCTTTTCAACATGATCTCTTATAAAATGATGTCTGACATCCACATGCTTGCATCTTGTATGTAGAACTGGATTCTGAGTAATTGCAATAAAGACTATTCTCATCACGAGAATATAGGTACGTTCTTAGCTACAATGTTATAATCCCTCAGCTGCTGACTTAGCCAGAGCAGTTGGGAACAACAGCTTCCTGCAGCCATATATTCTGCTTCAGTAGTAGATGTCGCAATTGATGTCTGCTTCTTTGAAAACCAAGAGATCAGTTTACTACCTAAAAAATGACATGTACCTGAGGTTGACTTCCTGTCAATTCTGCAACCTCCATAATCAGAATCAGAATACCCACTAAGCTCTAGATTATCATATGATGGGTAAAATAAACCAAGGTTTACTGTCCCCTTCAGATACTTAAGAATCCGCTTAGCTGCTTCCAGGTGGCTTTGCATTGGATTTGCTTGAAATCTGGCACATACACCTACTGCGAAAGTTATATCTGGTTCCAAACCTGATTCCTTTCAAACTGTTCCAGTTCTTCTTGCATGGCTAGAATCCAGTTTGCATCTTGTAGAGTTTCTTCTACTTCGGTTGGTTCCTTCAAGGACAGATAACAACAATACATGGTACTTTCACCAATCTGATGTCTTGTTTTAACTCTATCAGATGGGTCTTTGATGATCAGATCAGTTGGATGATTGGTTATCCAGGTCCTTCTTTTCTGATTTTCATCAGTTTGGAGAACATCATCCTCTTCTAATAGTAGTTCATCACTAGTTTTTGGTCCCGATTTGAAAACCCATTAGTGCGGAAAATACCATGTAATGCATATAAAACAGGGGTGAGGGCAGAGTGATTCCAATTACTTTTTTTTTTTTGCTTTTAAGAACGATGTGTGTTTTTCTTATAATCAAATGCATATGGCAAGTAAGAACATAAAGCAGTAAAGAACACACGATTTTATAGTGGTTCAGAGTCCAACTCCTACATCCACTCTTCCCTTTCACCAGGGGCACCAACTTAACCAACTAGACTTATTTTTAACGTGTTAGTCCAACACAATACATATATTTAACGAGTTCTCACTCTCACGGGACTTATCTCCCTCACGGGATTGCCTACCCTCCCTTTCGGGATTGCTTAGATGTTTACCGAGTTCTCACTCAAATGGGACTTATCTTCCTCACGGGATTGCCTATAGATGTTTAACGAGTTCTCACTCACCTACAAACTTAACCTATCAAACTGATTTGGGTAAGGTTTGTTTGGTTTCCAACTAGGTTGAGATTTTTCCTTACATTTGTTTAGCCTCAATGTTAAGGATGAGAAAATCTTTATAAGCTTAGGATATTACATTTGTGCTTAGATATAGGGTAGAACACTCTTGAATATATGGGTGTATTTCTTGCTCAGTGTTCTATGGTGGAAATGCTAGATGATTTGGCTTCTGTAGCTTGATGGATCACACATTTCTCCACCCGAATAATGAAGGAAGAACTTGTATTTATAGTGTGGATTTGAATGTTACCGTTGGATGGAATTACATTCAAATCCATACTATTTTGTAGCTTTTTGCAGCTTTTTCAGGCTTGTTGTCTTCCTCTCATTGGTCCACGTCAGTTGAATCTAACGGCTATAATCTTCAGGATCTTCTGAGTCTTCAGGTTTCTCTCGAGTCTTGTGTTCTTGATTCAATGAGACTTCTCTTAATGGACCTTATACGATCGGGTATCTTCGACACTCGGGCTTCATCGAGTTCAACTCTTTCGACTTCGGACAATCGACCCTCAGTCACTAGCTTTTCAGCTAACCCGATCATCATTAGCGTTTCGATTCTCAGTGAACATGACTTCGGATGACTTCTCGCCTGATCTGGTATGAAGATTTCTGGTTTTCTGATATCTGATTTCTTCGCCGATCCGGTCACTCACTTGATCGATCAAGACAACATCAGTCAAGATATCAGTTTATCTGCATCAGATTAGTACATCAGGTTAGCATATTAGGTTATCATATCAGGTTAGCTTATCTGATCTCGATCACGTCTGATCTTGATCAGTCTCATCTGGTCCTCTTCTGATCTGCAACCTCCTCTTCTGATCTGGTCATCTGATCAGGTCATCTGGTCATCGATCTTTCGATCGGTGGCTTAACTTTTCTTTTCTTTCGATTTTTGCCATTTCATCAGTTAACTCCGGAACTCATCTTACTCATCTGATCTTGATCAGCCTCGTCTGATCTCGGTCATCTTCATCTAATTTCGTGAGTTCCCCCTCAACTTGTTCTCTCATCCCCCCTCAGCTTGTTATCTGTAGATTAGCTTCAAAAATACAAGTTGATAATGTTTTGGCATAATTCATCAAAACTAAAATATCCCAACACTAGTGATTGGGAGTGGTGCAGAATTATGATCCACTTAACATGGACAAGTCTCAGCTGATGTTGGACTCATCATGTGCTGATGTCTGTCCGTAGGAACTTCAAGTGTTCCCCCTGAACCGGATGGTTCGGTTATTCTTATCTCGGTTGCACCGAACTTCTTCATTGACGGTTAATGCGCGTACCTTAGGGTCTTATTGACTGGTGAATCAAGAAGATCAAGTTCGGAACATACACCTTTATTCGTGATCGATCTTTTTTTTCCTTGATACTTAGCCGATCCATTTTACGTGCATCAAAAACCGATTGATCTGCATCTTGCTTGTTTCGAGGCGAGTTTCTCTTATTCAGAAGATGTCTCATCAAAGACCACATGAGGTGTTTCTTCCACTACTAGGGTTCGCCTGTTGTAAACCCTGAAAGCCTTGCTAGATGAGGAATATCCTAAGAATATACCCTCATCTGACTTGGCCTCAAAAGTTTTCAACTGGCTTTTCCCATTGTTGTGTATGAAACACTTGCACCCAAAAACATGGAAGTAAGAAACACGAGGTTTTCTGCCCTTCCATAGTTCATAGGGTGTTTTGAAGTGAGCCTTAGTCAGAGAACATATGTTCTGAGTATGGCATGCAGTGTTGATGGCTTCTGCCCAGAAACGGCTTGGAGTTGCATGTTCGCCTAACATAGTTCGAAAGCAAACTTCTTTGAGTGTTCTGTTTTCTCCGTTCGCTACTCCATTCATTTGTGGTGTTCTTGCGGTGATGTCTCATGTTGTATTCCAAACTTAGTAAAAAAACAAGAATAAAAGAGTTCGTAAATTTCGTACCTTTATCTTATCGATTTTCACTATACCGACACCCTTCTCATTCTGTAGTTTCTTGAAAGCAACTCGGGTATCTTTGTTGTTGTCTCATTCTTCTTATACAAGAATACAACCTGTAAACTTGGAATAATCATCCACGATTACGAGTATATTTTGCGTCTCACGAGATCGACCGTGTAATCGGGTCCAAATAGATCCATATGGAGCGATTATAATACTTTGGATGTTGGTCCAGGATTCCCTTGAATGAGGCTTTTACCTATTTTCCTTTCCCGACATCGACACACATGTCCGATCCTTAGAGAATACCTCATTCGGAAGACCCTCAACCAAATACATCCTTGTTATCTTGTTAAGAGTTTTAAAGTTCAGATCCAACTGCTGCTTTTGGAACTCTTAACAATCAGGCATGCATTTCTTGGACAACTGTTCCAATCTGCTGTATATATTGATCCTTTCCTTGAACTAGTTAACAAGATCTATTGAGTAGCTCGATTCTTGATAGTACACTAATTAGTCGAGAACTCAACACTGAATTCGTTGTCGCAGAATTGTGAAACTGATAACAGATTATGCTTTAAACCATGACATCATCATTCTCTAAGGTTCTGAATCCTCTGGTAAAACCAAATTTATCATCACCAAAGAGTACACGTGGGCCTTCTTGTTCTGTGTAAGAGCTAAGGAGATGTTTGCTTCCAGTCATGTGCCTTGAGCATCCACTATCGATGTACCAGATAGTTGCTTGTACACCTCCCTTATTGGCCAAACCCACGCGAACCTACAATCAAATCAGGCTTTAGGTACCCCCCAAGAGAATCGGGTCCTGGGGGGTTAGAGGTACCTTTCGGGATCCAAATATATCTGGTACCTTTGTTGAAAACAGAGGGTCTAATTTGTCTCCCATAAACATCTACATAATCATACGTCTCTTCATATGCATTCGAATTAGTATGATTATGAGTGTGAGCCTTGGATGACTCAGAAGACTTGGGTTTTTTCATTGATATCTGTCTTCTTTTAATCCAGTGGGGCTCAGGTGCAGCAGCCCTAGGTTTCTGATTGTAAGGGTAGGTACGACTGCTACCATTAAAAGATTCATATCTTTTTGGCATAGATGGTCTTAGCAGTTTACCTTTAGCTTGCTTGTTAGGCAGCTGGACCTGATTAGATTTCAGATCAGATTTTCCTTTGAGAGGTTATCTTTTCTGATACCTAATCTGCTGATCAGGTTGAGGTCTCTTCATAAGAACAGGGTTCTTCTATTGATTCCTCGGTTGATGCTTGATCAGTTGGGGTCCATTTCTATTCCCTTTCAGTTGTTCAGCAGGTCTCTTTCCCTTATCAAATACAAATTTTGCTTTATGTGTATCTTTATCAGAAACTCGTTTGATTACACTTTTCTGAAGTGAATCAGACGGGGCTTTTGAGGATGTAGAAGAGTTTTCATACCCAATTCCCTTCTTATTAGATGTTGTACAAAAATAGTTGTTCATATCTTGAACGGTTTTAGAAGATTTCGTGAAAACTTGTATTTTCTTAAGCAAACTATCCTCAGTTATTTTCAGACTCTCAGCAGTCGGAAGAGTTCATCAAACTTAGCTTGTAGGATTTTAAGATCATCAGCTTGCTGGTTGTTAATAGCTAGCTGATCTTTAATCGATTTATTACGATCGAAGAATCGACTCTCGAACTTCAGTTCTTGATCATTTTTCAAAGCGATTTTTAGGTGATTCGATTAAGTGACTTTTCGATATCATTTTCCTTAACAAGCTGAATATTCTTAATCCTTAGCTTATCTTTTTCAGCTTCCACTATTGTATAAATGTCTACTGCATTAGAGAGATCATCAAGCAATTGCTCACTATAGAGCTGCAGGTCAATCTCTCCAGCAGGTGTGCTCAGCACAGCAGGTGTGGAATCAGAAAACATAGAAAGTTTAGAAGTTACCTCAGATTGGTCTTATTCTTTTGCCATCAGACAGATTTCATCATCAGAAGAGAATATCAGATCATCGTAGTTGTAGAAATCATCAGCATTACTCATCAGGTAGAAGTCTTCTACAGATGAGTATCCTGAATCCTCAGAAGGCAGATAAGAATCATCAATCCCAGATGTATCAGCAACCATGGCTTTCCTGTCTCTATAACGTTGCTCTCTTATGTTCCGCTTCTCTTCTCTTTCTTTCGGTGTCAGGTCCGGACAATCTGCGCTGTAATGACCTGGTTTCTCACAGTTGAAACATACTCCACTATCCACGGAACTTCTTTTGCCAGGTGAGTCATTCCGTCGGTAGAATCTGTCAGGTGACTTTCCTGTTTGCCTGTAATCAGAATTTCTTCTTTCAGATCTGTTGTCTCTCCTTTCATCAGATCGATCATCTCTTTTCTTATCTTCTGTTATCCTCCCTGTGATCATCTTTTCGGTCATCCGATCTGGTTCTTTCTTGCGATCTGTCAGTTGGCCTCCTATCTCTTCCTCTGCTGTTTTGATAATCTCTGTAGAACCTTCGATATTTACCCAGTTAAATGTTGGACTTTTCAAGTTTTCTGGTCAGCAAAGCAATCTGTTCAGTCTGACTTATGATATTTCCAACAGGTTCAGTAGACTTTGAGTTGCTGCCGGTTGCTTTGAATGCAACAGCTTTTGAAGTGGCAGGTGTGGCTTCGGTAGGTGACTCATCGTCTTCTTCTTGCCCTCGTTCAATCAGATCAAACTCATGGGCTTTAAGACTCAGAAACAGGTTACTTGGCTTCATCTTAGCAATATCTTGACAATCCTTTATCACTGTAACTTTCATGTCCCACTTCTTTGTCAGAGATCTCAAGATCTTGTAGTTAACATCTTTGTCTGACATTTCTCGTCCAAGTTCTCGTAGCTTGTTAACAGACATGGTGATTCTCCCATCGAGTTGATTGATGGTTTCATTTGGCAGCATCTTAAGTTTCTCGAACTTCACCAGTTCGGCTTGCAGTCTGCTGTCTTTAATCAGATCATTTCCTTCACACATTTCAGCAAGTGTATCCCACATCGGTTTGGCTGTCTTGAGATACTTGATCTTTTCACGTGTGATCTTATCCATTGTTTTCATGATTATGTGTCGCTCAACCGTATCCAGAGTTGACTGCTTCCTCTCTTCAGCGTCCATCAGAACTGGACTCTTTCTGATCCGAGCGCCAATAGGAAAATCTGGGTCACCACCTTCAGCTGGATTGTTGTGGTAGATGAGGATTGGTCTTTGTTCTAGAACTTCCATCATCCTGTTGCTGATGGCTCCCAAATGGTTGCTCATGATTATTGCCCAATCTGCATAATCATCAATAGTAAACTTTGGAAGATCATGATACATGCCGGATGTGTTATCCATGCTGAGTGAGTTTTAGAAAATAGATGAAGTTTTAAAAACGGTTTTTCAAGATCAGTTCAAGTGACCACAAAGGTTCTTCCTCAAGAACCAATGATATTCAAAGCCAGTGGTCCGTAGAACCACTGCTCTGATACCACTTGTAGGTCCCGAATGGGTTTCGTGAGGGCAGAAGTCTAGAGGGGAGGGGTGAATAGACTTCTGAAAAACTTTTCGTGCGGATCAGGTGTGAAAGCAGGTTTCCTGATCAGAGTACGAGTGAATAAGTATGGACTGATATCCAACTTACTGATCGCCTGATGGCTGAACAGTTCGGTGTCTATTAGTTTAACTGATTGTGCGGAAGCTAGTTTATACCCGTGTGAAAAACCAGTTTTAACAAATCAGATTCTCGAGTCTGTTTTCAATCAGCTGACCAAGGAGTCAAACTGATCAGATCAGTTGCTTGATGCAAATTGATCCTAACTCAGAATATGTATGAGATTTTAAGCAAAGTCGTGTGCGATAGTGTAAAGAAGTTAAGAGCAAATAAATGCACACAAGACTTATAGTGGTTCGGACAACCAGTTCTACGTCCACTCTTCCCTATCACAAGGGGCACCAACTTAATCAACTTGGACTTAGTTTATTGTGTTAGTCCAACACATTACAACCAACAGATATTTATAGAGTTCTCACTCAACCGATCCCAGAAATCAGAACTAGAAACCCTAGTCTGAAATCTTGCTAAACAAACTTAACCTAACTTTGGGTTTGGGTAAGATTTGTTGTTGTTCCAACTGGAAATCTATCCTAGTATTTGTGTAGCCTAAAATCTAAAGGATGAGATTTCTATGCTAAGAACAATGGGATGAATACTTAGAAATAATCTTTAAATTTGTGTTCTTTGTGTGGAAATCTTGTTATAGTATGAGTTTCTTGATAATTTCGTGTCTTCACTCTGAAGATAATCCCATATTTATAGACCTCAAAATCAAAGAGCCGTTGGAGAGCAATTTGAATTTCCGGCTATATTTAGTAGATTTGTAGGATTGATGTGACGTGCTTCAGGGATGGCATGACCGAAAGCATGAACAGTTGTCTTTTATAGCCGTTTGACTAAGCAGCGCCGAATCCCGTATTGTTGGCTCCGTGCATACGTGTCTTGCTCTCATTGGTTAACAAGTACACTTTTCAGTATTTGTTCTACCAACTAAAGTTGACATTCTTCTTGTCCAGATTAACAACGTATGAATGGTGTAACATCAGTTGACACCTGGAGTGAGCTGACCTGATCAATTAAAACTGATCAGTCTACTTGATAGAGTCTTCTGGTGCCAGTTGTCTTAGCTCAACCAGCAGACTTTGCTGATGTAGGTCTTCTGGTCTTGATCTTCTGGTAGTCATCTGATCTTCAGGTCTCTTGAGATTCACGTCTTCACCTGATCATCTGACTATCTGCTCGTCTGATCTTCTGACCTTGTCTTGTCTTCTGACCTTGTCTGGTCTTCTGACCTTGTCTTATGATCTTCTGACCTAACCTATACATATTGAGTTTCCCCTCAATATGTGATCTATCTTATACATCAGATGTCTATACATTTCAGCTGGTCATCTTAACCTGATTCTAAATCATCAGTCAGCTAACAGGTCTGACTGGTCCTATTACAACCTGTTTTGGAACTTCCATCAAAACTAATACAAATTTCACAACAATTAGTTATTGTCCATGATTGGTCTATCCATTAGAGACGAGTCTAAGGCTGAAGAAATTACCCTATATATGAGACGAGAAAGGAGACATATAAACATGCATTGGACGCGAGCCAAGTATTTCATTAGACGATTAGGAACCCTTACCGTGGGGTTCCGCTCTGGCAAAGAAGCTTAATCCCTTTTATATTTCATCAATTAGAACTGCTTTGCCGCAGTATAAGTTTGAGAATTATTTGTTGTAAAAATTAGGATTTATGTGAAAATCCTTGCTTGCTTATTGCTTATTTTTTGTGGCTAATTTGATTTATTGAAATTTAAATTTATTGAATATTTTCCCCCTAAAGAAATATGTGGTGACGATTATATTGTTGCAAGTAAAGCCACTCTAAGATATTATATTGATGGCACTACTTTCTAATACTCGAAACTCCCATGATATGTATTTGGGCATATGATGTTATGATTATTATTTTTGAACTGAAATTTTATTTATTTATTTAAATTGTCATCTATATGACACACTTTGTTTGTGTATAACATACATGTTCACTATTATAAACCTCCATGGTAAAGAAAATTCATGGATGATACATATGAGTATTAATTAATGTGATAAAGTATTTTCACAAAACATCGAAATATGTGACCTTTGGTCTCAAAATTCTATTTTTTATACACATTCTTGAAAAGTAAATACCTCATATTGCTATGTTTGAGTAATTAATATATAGACTCTCTTACTTGCAATAAATGACTTAACCAACTTGAAAGTGGTTATTGTATATCTCCACTAACCCCAAGGACAAAGAACCGTCTGATAAGGTCAAAACCAATGCTACAATGTTTCTAAGACAACATATCAATCCTAGTTTGCACTGGGATTACCTTCAATTGAAAAAACCCGAAGAACAGTGGGAGATCGGGACATTTAGAAGCATGCATAATGTTCTGCTTCCAAAACTAATTGTCTAGGAGAATGAAATTCACTTACTTGACTATCAAAAGGTCAATTTTTTTTTATATGTTGTGTGTTAAAACACGTCTTACCTTCTGTGAAAAGCAAATCACAGAAAATGATCCTACTTTCCTTTTATTATCCATGCATAGCGGTTTTGATTTTATTGATAGACTTTACCTTCGTAACTGTTTCATATTTTCAAATCTCTGGCCGCTATGCATACTTCTTTAACCATTTTCAAAGGATGATTTTATCATTCAAGTTCTAATTTTTATGAACTATCACCTTTTATAAAATTCAATAAGAAAATAAGAAAAGTATTTTTCATTCCCGTGTGTGGCCATTATTATGCTATCATCCTGATGAATTGCCCAAATTTATATTGGGCTTGTACATTTTCCTAATTAGACTTTTGTCCTTATACAAGTTATATTAGGCAACCAACAAGTTCCTTGATGATGTGAGCCATCTTTTAAGCAATTGAAAAGCATGACCAAAATTCCTTTAAATAATAATATCAAACCTGATGGGACAAAGAAAATTCCCGACCTTAATTTTATTAAGGGAACAATGGAAAGAGTCCCAAAGGAAAGTGGACATGACATGTTAATCCCTACCAACGTGAAAATAATGAATGCACCACGTGGTACAGGCTGTGGGACCCATGGAAAGGGTCACCATTGTCATTCAAGTACAAAGTAGCAGTTAACTATAAAAGACATGAAAAATCTAAAGAACGTGAAATCCATTATATGGAAGGCAAACCATCATAAAGATGTTAACCTCATGATTGCAGATTCCAATGGCAACAAGGACTTTGCCCAACCAATAGGTATTCGTGATTTTAACTGCTTTACTTTATCAATTTCTCATTTTTCAAGAATTTTGCTAAGGCCCAGTGCCTCATTTTATTTGAATAAATTTACTTTGGGTCTTAAAGTTATTTAGACAGATGATTTCTTAATCGGATTAAGATTTTTTTTAGTGACATTGGCTTATTAATTTGAATTTTATTCTAAAAGTGATAAATTTATTTCAATATATTGTGCCACAATATTTCTTGTTTAATTTTAAAGATATTTGTGCAAACATTATCTTTTGAAAGATCATAATGAGAATGAAATTTAATTACCTCTAGTGAATGTGGAAGAAAACACATCTTAGAGAAATTAATGAGTCAATCTAGTGAATTGTATCTCACTATTATATGGTGAATTATATATTATCTAATGAACTATGGGATTAATATAGGCTTTGTCATGAAAATCTTGTACATCCAAGTTGTGACATGATGATCCATATTTTGAAGAACTAATATAGACATCTATTCTCTGAGTGAAGCATAAAATGAGATAAAAATTAGATATAATGCACAATATCAGTCATGTTGCTTTTCTGCAACTTCTTTTTCTGAAGTACCAGAAATACTATTTACATTACACTCTAACTCATTATAAATCTCAAAGGCACATCACTCATTTTACAAAGCCTGCTCTTTAGCAAAAGTAACAATGAGACCTACTTATGCTAAAGATTTTAAATAAAATATTTCATGCTCACAAAGAATACAAGATGATATTTGTATAACAATCCATACAAAATGTGGACCATTAAAGTATTTTATGGTTATGGTTGATTCTTCGACATATGGTAACATGTCGTTCTACTATCCACAATTAATTATGCATTGCAAACTCTTAACACATATTATATGTTTAAGGTCTCACCACCCTTATCATCATAAAAAACATTTGATGATTATTGCATATCTATTGGGATCAATGTGAAGCATCCTGCACCCCTTGTGTTACACAAATGGTCTCACAGAGGCCACCATCAAAAGAAAATAAATGGTGGCTAGGGCACTGTTTATGCGCATCAACATGCCTATCTCTGCATGAGGTTATGCAATATTGCATGCAACTTTACATATTCGTTTCAAACCCACTATTGACCAATCATTGTGCGTACCAGTTGGTAACTGGATTTATGCCTGATATTTCACATTTATGCATATTTGATTGTGCAATATACGTGCCTACTGCACCCCCACAGCGTACTAAGATGGGTTCTCAGAGATGATTAAGTATATGTGTTGGATATGAATCCCCAACAATTATCTGCTATTCATAACTCTTGACAGACGACCTAATTACTGCTAAATTTGTGGATTGTCACTTTAATGAGACAGTCTTCCTATCGTTAGGGGGAGATAAGAAAAAGAATTTTCTAAGGTAACGACTGGAAGTATCATGGTCTATCCCCACTATATTTCATTGATCCCCAAACTTCACAACGTGAAAGTGAAGTACAGTTAATAATTGATATTCAGAACGTAGCAGATTCGATGTCTGGTACGTTTACTTATACTGCTATAGTGACTAGGTCCCATATACCAGCTACAAATGTCTGCAAGGTTAGAAGTCCCCAACAAGGGGCACAATGCTGTAGAAAAGGTGTTGCAACCATACTTGGTGGAAGTGTGGTTGAGGTTGTGGCTCTCAAAAGTAAATGGGGGAAGCCACCTGGTTCGATTAACACCATCCAAAAGAATAAAATGGAGGTGTGACACAATTCAATTTATTGATCATCAATGTCGAGAATACATCTCGTGAGATTTATCTCTGATTATAATTATGTCCATGAATCATTACGGGAGGACGCTCCTAAGTTTTATATGATTTCAGAGATAAAGAAATCTCAATATATTATGAGAGTGCATATGAGTTGATGGACAGACATTGCACACAGATTGATGATGTATTTAATTATACTGTTGCTCGAGGAATTATAGAGCACGATGGTATCAAACCATGCTCAATTGTATAATGTCAACAAAGAGCATATTGACCTAAACTGAAATAAACAATCCAGGAAGAACTTGATTATATAACAAAGACACGGGTATTTGGTCCGGTAGTGTTAGCCTGGCCAAGTGTAAAGCCTGTAGGACATACATGAGTCTTTGTTAGAAAGCGTAATGAGAAATATAATGTCCTGGTATGTTTTTCACTACGCCCTGGGTTGACATAATTGACGTTATAACATTTTGCTACTTAGTTAGCCTAATAATTTCCAAAGAGCTGGAAATGCAGCATATGAAAGTGTTTGCTGTATATCTCTACGGGGATCTTAATTTAGAGATATATGGAAGTGCTTGATGGTCTTTCCATTACTCAAGTCAAGTGACTCTAAACCACGGAGTGTGTTTATAATAAACTTAAAATGCTCACTTTAGATTGAAACAATCTAGACTGATGTGGTATACCCGTCTAAGTGACTACTTGATTGGGAAGTATTACAAGAATAATGAAAAGTGCCCTTGCATTTTATAAAGAAGCAAATTTCGGATTTACAGTTTATGTTAATGGATGAACATAATAGGTACTCTTAACGAAATAGGAGAAACCACAAATAGTAGGTACTTTTAACGGAATAAGAGAACCAAGAGATACTTGCAATCCGAAATTGAGATAAAGAATCTTAGGAAAACTCAGTTTGTCTAGGCTTTGTACTAGAACTTGAGCTTGTGGAATACTTATCCACCAATCAGCATATGTCAAAAATATGTTCAGGCAATTTAACATGGACAAGAAGCATTTGGTTAGCACTTCCATTATTGATCGAAGTATGGATTTAAAGAAAGATCCATTTCTTCTAATGAAAGATGACGAAGAACTATTGGGATCTGAAATTCCTTATAAAAGTTCAGTATGCGCATTATAGTACTTATCAATGCACTCGATTGATTATTACTTTCTCAATGAACTTGTTATCTAGATTTAGTTCAGGACCAAACGCAGTATCATCGGGATGGTGTCATCGATACGCTCTGATACCTAAAAAGGAACCTTTGAATGGGCTTGTTATGTCATTATTGAAAAAGCTAAAGGGACCACTGATGAAATTGTGACCCTTAATGAAATTTGGAAAGGGACAACAAATGAAATTGTAACCTTTAAGAAATGTTGAAGCTACCCCTTACACCTATAGACTAAATAATATGTTAGTTGGTTTTGTTTATGTTGGTTATCTTTGTAATCCACATAAAGGTCATTCCTAAAATGGTTCATGTATTTACCATGGGAACCAACAAGTTGTACTCAAGTACAAGTAACTTAAGTAAGCTTTAAAGAAATTATGTTTGATTTGTTTACATAATTATTGCCAAGAACAATTCTTGAGAAGTATGTTTGTCCCGATTTTGAGGAAAACCCATGCGTGCGCGGAAGAAACATGTGTAATGCATATAAAATAGGGGTGATGGCAGAGTGATTCTAATTTTTGCGTTTTAAGTTCATGTGTGTTTTTTGCTTATAATCAAATGCATATGGCAAGTAAGAACATAAAGCAGTAAATAACACACGATTTTATAGTGGTTCGGACGAAACCCGTCCTATGGTCAACTCTTCCCTTTCACAAGGGGCACCAACTTAACCAACCTAACCAACTGGACTTAGTTTAATGTATTAGTCCAACACCCAACAGATGTTTACCGAGTTCACACTCAAACGAGACTTATCACCCTCACAGGATTGCCTATAGATGTTTACCGAGTTCACACTCAACCGATCCCAGAAATCAGAACTAGAATCCCTAGTCTGAAATCTTCCAGAAACAAACTTAACCTAACTTTTGGGTTTGGGTAAAGATTTGTTTGGTTTCCAACTAGGTTGAGATTTTCCCTTACATTTGTTTAGCCTCAATGCTAAGGATGGAAAAATCTCTCTAAGCTTAGGATATTACATTTGTACTTAGATCTAGGGTAGAACACTCTTGAATATATGCGTGTATTTCTAGCTCTGTGTTCTATGGTGGAAATGCTAGAAGATTTGGCTCTGTAGCTTCAATGGTGTTTTCGCGCATTTCACACACTTCCACACTTAATAATGAAGGAAGAACTTGTATTTATAGTGTGGATTTGAATGTTACCGTTGGATGGAGTCACATTCAAATCCATACTATTCTGTAGCTTTTTGCAGCTTTTGCAGGCTTGTTGTCTTCCTCTCATTGGTCCACGTCAGCTGAATCTTAACGGCTATATTCTTCAGTTTCTTCTGAGTCTCAGGATCTTCAGTTCTATCTGAGCCTTCAGGTTATATGAGCCTTCAGGTTATCTGAGCTATCTGAGCCTTCAGGTTCCTTGATTCAGCAGACTTTTCTTCAGCGGACCTTGTCTGATCAGGCATACTGACACTCAGGCTTACTGAGTTCAGCTCTTCTGAATTCAGACATCCTGACCCTCAGGTCACACTGACTCAGGCTATTTGATTTCTTCTTTGCCTGATCTGACCAGCTCGACTGATCAGATCAACATATCAGGATAGCATCAGGTCAGTACATCAGGCTAACATATCAGGTTATCATATCTGATCTCGATCATGTCTGATCTCGATCAGTCACATCTGCTCCTCTTCATATCTGATCTCGATCACGTCTGATCTTGATCAGTCTCATCTGCTCCTCTTCTGATCTGCAACCTTCTCTTCTGTTTTGCTGGCTTTAGCTTTTCTTCACATTTGATTTGCACAGCTCATCAGTTAACTCCGGAACTCATCTTACTCATCTGATCTCGATCAGTCTCATCTGCAACCTCGTCTGATCTCGATCATCTACGTCTGATTTCGTGAGTTCCCCCTCAATTTGTTCTTTCGTTCCCCCTTAACTTGTTATCTGTAGATTAGCTTCAATAACACAAGTTGATAATGTTTTGGCATAATTCATCAAAACTAAAATATTCAAACAAAGTATATGACAAGAATTGAGATTTGTAGCTCACACGATAAATGCACTTATCAAGTGAGAGGTGTATACTTCAGGGGGAGTCTCGACATAGGTGTGTTGTAATCCTTTTCCCTTCGACCAAGATTTATTTTCCCACTTAGCTTTTGTTAATTGGCAAGGGCATTAGTGAGACAACATTTATGCACCATCTACCACCCTTTTGATTTGGCACAAGGGGGAGTGTTGAAGGAAAAACACATTATGTGCATTCATCAAATGTAATCGATTGATAAATTAGGGCCTTCATCAAGTGTAATAAATGGAGGAATAAATTAGGCATTTATTATATTTATTGTACACCCTATATAAAGGGACTCTTGTATAGAATAATTTGCTGATGATATAGTGAAATCTCCTGGCTTGGTACGCCCCCAGACGTAGTCGTTGTCGACGAACTGGGTCAACAAACGATCTGTCCCTATTATCCTACAACAGTTGCCTATTTTTCCCTAATTTTTGAAAATAAATAAATAAAGAGGGAGAAAGATTTTCTTTGAATTTTGTTATGGAATGAGGATAAGTATTCTTGTAATACAAGTTTATCTCATTAAATTCAAGAAAACTCCCACTTGGCTATTTATTTGTAATTTTCGAAAATAATGAGTAAAATAAGGAAGGAAAGATTTTCTTGATTTTCTTGAAAAGATATAATGGAAAATATGTATTCTTGGAATACAAGAATATCTCATAAATTCAAGAAGATCCCAATCTTGGAAATCTTGGCCTTATTTTTCGAAAATAACCATAACAAGAGGAGGTGGGATTTTTGTGGAATATTTTAAATATGGAGAAAAGAATATATGGGATATATTCAAGATTTCTTGGAGACAAAGAAAAAGATTTTCCCATCTTATTCCTCACAAAATTTTCGACCACCCTCCTTAGTATAAATAGGGGATGAATGTTTCATCCCCAAGGTAATTCCATGTGTTGGAAAAATTAAAAATCCACAAAGGTGGTGCAACATAATTTTATTTTTCCTTTTGTTAATTGTATGCGAGCATCCTTCCACCGGATTGTTGAACAAGGACGAGGGAATACTTGAGAAGGCTCTTTGGGTTTGTTCGTGTGAACAGGATATCCATCTTCTCAATGGTTGTCACTCCGAGAGGTTAGTTCACGTAAACTCCTAGCAATTCCGCATGCGTAGGATTTATGTGACGAATTTGTATGCATGATTTGTTATTGAATTATTATTTGAATTAATATAGAATTAATTCATGTTAGTAATAATTGTTATAATTAAATTTGTATTTAAATATTCACCCCGAATATATCCGGACAATTAATTCCCCGACACAAACACTTGTTGTTTAGAAAAGTGTGATTGATTTATGTGAGTGTTTTTTGTTCAGAAAGTTTAATCAACTGTTGTTCAACAATTTTTTTTTCAGAAAAGGTCTAGTTTGTTTACTTTGTGTGTATTTGGAATTTGAACTTTTATTCAGAAACTATTTGTTCATAAAGTGTGATTGATTTATGTGTGCGGTTTTTTGTTCAGAAATTATAATTAACTATTGTTCAGTTTCGATTGAACATGTTCAGATTTTATGTGTGTGTTTTTTGTACTGTGACATGTTGTTCATAAACTTTTTGAGCGTTTTCAGATATGTGGACAGAACTTCATAATATGTTTTGTGATGTGTGACTGATTTTTTTGTGTATAATGTGGAATGAATATACAATTGAGATTGAATTGTGTTCTTAACTATTTAAGGATTGCAACTTTTGTTCAGAAACATCTAGTTTGTCTATTTGTGTGTATTTGTACTTTGAACTATTGTTCAGAACTTGTTGTTCATAAAGTGTATTTATTTATGTGTGTGATATTGTAATTTAGGTGAAATTTGCTTTTTCATCATTATATATGTAGATCATGAGGCAACAAAAGTTACTCAAAAACGATTAAAGCTGAAAAAGGATGCACACATGGAAGGCGATGCATCATTTTCAGGAGGTTTGTATACTTACTTTAAATTTGAACATATTAAAATGGTTTTCAAAAATAATTTTTTTTACATAATTAACACATTTTGTACCTTGAACTATTGTTTAGAAATTGTTGTTCATAAAAGTGTAATTTGTTTATGTGTGTGATTTTTGTATTTTGAACTTTTGTTTAGAAACTATTTGAACATGTTCAGATATATAGGCAGAACTTCATAATATGTTTTGTCATGTGTGACTGATATTTGTGTTTGATGTGGAATGACTATGCAATTGAGATTGAATTGTATTCTTAACTATAATTTTTTCCTAAAAAATTCAGGTAAGAAGACGATGGAGAAAGATATTGAAAATTCAGAGTATTCGGGTACCAAACTCTTTCCATACTTATGTTTATACACATTGGTTAAGTAATGATTGATATTGGATTGGGAAAATACACATGTGTTCAGATGGGTATTAGTTCATACAAATGTGTTGAAGATGAGTATTAATATATACATATGTGTGTAGAAAAAAATGGATCTCATTGCAAAAATTTTATAGCCTTTTACCACTTTGGTTGGTGTAGATCTTGATAATATATTTGTAATGTTTGGTTGATATTACGTTTGATGTGGAATGATTGTGCAGAACTTGGGTTTGGAAGTGTTTGATTATTGTTGTCCATGAGCAATTGGTTTGTTAGACTGCAGTATTTTGGTATGCAATCAAATTGAGAATATGATTCGGCAGCACACATCTGCATAATGAGTGTATTTTGAGACGTCGGCCGGTAATTATAGATCAAAGATGATATCGTGGTTCATATATCCCTTGTATTTTGAGATACCACTGTTGATATTATTACACGTGGGTTTATGCATGGTTTTTGTAAATAAGTTTGTTGGATGTGTATTTTTTTGTTGTTTCTGAAGCCAAAACAATGTTGAACTATTCTGCAATTTTTTTACTATATACTAGCAATATGTGTTGTTAATGTAATTTTTTTTTTTGATGCAGACACTATATGGCCCGCGGGAAATGCAGGGTTGTAAGGTTCAGATTAATATTTTTGTGGTTGATATTATTGTGTATATTTTATGGTCAATAAACCTCTCTTATTAGACATTTTGTAGTTTTTTAGCTTTTCACTGTACATGGGTTGTAAAAAGGCTATTGAATATGTGGAACAAGTAAAAAAAAATATGTGATAACAAACTGAGAAGAAAAAATACATAAGTCGAACAAGAGCAAACATAAAAATTGAACATGCTCAATTTTAACCTGAACATTTTCAGAGCTTAACTGAACATGTTCAGTATTATAAGTAATATGTTCAATAAGAAACTAAACATGTTCAATTTTGAATTGAACCTGTGTAATTTTGTACTGAACAAATATATATTTTTTTGCAAAATGTGCAGAAAAACATGTGCAAAAAAAAAAAATCTGGAAAAAAATGTAATCCGATCACAACACATACACACTATAGCTGAATAAATCCAATGCAAAAATATTGAAAATACACTCAGACCAGAGCAAAAGCAGCATTCTCTTAGATGCACAACTCTCTGTTTTGAATCGTATGTATCTTTTTATAGAGTAAAGCAAATCCATGGCATAAGAGCATAAATTCTTGTTTCGAAATAAATTGCAGTAGAACAAATCATAAGAATGAAATATATAAATGTGCATTCTAACTAACACATGTAAGAAACTGCAAAGCATATTTCACATAAAAAAAACCTCCAATTAAGAGGAAAAAAAAATTGAAATCACAAATTGTAGACTATATGGGGTATCTTCATACTTTAGAAATCATCTAATTTTACTTCCATCTAACTTAAAAATTAGAACAGATGGGGAGGTCCTTGAAGGCAGTGCTGCATCAGAGATTCGAACCAACAAGTTCATCATCTAACTTAAAAAACTGAACATGTTGAGGAAAAACTGAACATGTACTTGTTCAAAATAAAAAAGCATCCAGAAAATTAACAATACACATTCAAACCAAAATCCACATTCAAACCAATCCAAAAACACATTCAAACCAAACCCACATTAAAAAAATCTACATTCAAACCAAACCAAAATCCACATTCATACTTTAGATCGGGAGATCCATCGAACACAGATCCGCTGCCACCATCACCGAAAAACGTCATCAGAAAAGGTCGCCCAAAACATCACAGATCTGGCGGCGGCGTTATCATTATAGATCCGCCGCCATCGTTAGTGTAAGACCCGCGCTTTTAATCCTAATTAATTGGCCTATATATTTCATGATTTGCGTGCATTTTCTATTATTTATGTGTTAATATTATTTATATGATATTCTTAATTCTGTATGTATATTAATATATATACACATACAGGTGATTCCACCTATTAAGTAACATTAAAAATAATATTATAATAACATAAAATAGTGAATGATGATTTGTCTCCATAATCCTTTATATATTCACACTGCCGCATTCACGTTTACATATATATATTAGGAGATAATAATAATAATATTAAATTAGGAAACTTACCCCTTAAGAATAATTAAGGCGGTGGGAAATACCTATCCATCTACAACCTTTTTAAGAGCTACACACACGTATCAGATAAAAAAAAAAAAAAAGGAGGATGTTAGGATTTAAGCAGGAATTATGGAGAAAATAATAGAAACAAA
Source organism: Stenogyne calaminthoides (assembly GCA_037126765.1). Classification (NCBI taxonomy): domain Eukaryota; kingdom Viridiplantae; phylum Streptophyta; class Magnoliopsida; order Lamiales; family Lamiaceae; genus Stenogyne; species Stenogyne calaminthoides. Next base: position 4,970,198 of record JBBCBC010000010.1, read on the forward strand.
AATTAAGGAACACAAATTTGGTTACCCAGTTCATCAAGAATGACTACGTTTGGGGACACTACCAAGCCAGAAGATTTACTATATTTTTGGTGATGTACAAATACAATGAGTCAAAAGTGTTTAAATATGAGACTGGGCAAAAACCCTAAAATCACAAGACAAAGTTTTTGAATCGCTCGACCACGGGCCTTGGTCGAATAAAGCGCCGACCTCATGACTCGTCGGCGCGATAGTACGGGCCAGATGGGGGGCGCTCGACCAAGCATAAGTGCTCGACCACGAGCACAAGTCGAGCGCCTCCCGTACACTGCATCCCCGTTTCACTCAGGCTCCAACAATCCCAACAATCTCCACCGAGCCCGGACTCCAATCAGAACTTGTCTCCTCCAGTTTCAACGGTCTCTCACCGTAGTAGTAGTTAGGGCCTTCATCTCAGTTTCCAAGGCTAGTTGAAGTCATGCATAACTTCAACTTCTCTAAGGTCACAACCTTAGTCAACATGTCAGCAGGATTCTCACTTCCTCGGATCTTCATTAGCTGTAAGATCTTGTTCTCAATGAGGTAACGTATGTAATGATACCTTAACTCAATATGCTTCATCCTCGAGTGAAAGGCCGGATTTTTTGCCAAGAGAATAGCACTCTGACTATCACTATACAGAATACTATCCTTTTGCTCCTTCCCCAACCCACACAAAAGATTTTGCAACCATACCATCTCCTTACTAGCCTCGATGAATCGCAGCGCGTACTCGCTTCAGCGATTGGATCGAGCCACGATCTTCTGCAACTTAGAAGCCCAAGTAATTATTGTACCACCAAAAATAAACACATACCCGGTTGTACTCCTCCTTTTGTCGAGATCACTGGATGCCAAGTCTGCATCAACATATCCTGCCAACTCAAAGCTTTTGCCCTCAAAGCACAAAGTTTGTTTAGTAGTACCTCTCAAGTACTTAAGGATCCACTTCACTGCCTCCCAATGCTGCTTACCCGGATTACCCATAAACCGGCTAACAACTCCCACTGCATGTGCAATATCTGGTCTTGTACACACCATGACATACATCAACCGCCAATTCTTTCAAGCATATGGAGTGTTTTGCATGTAGGTCCGCTCCTCTTCGCTACTAGGTGAGTCCTTGTTGGATAGCTTGAACTGACTTCCCAAAGGGACACGAACTGGTTTTGCATCTTCCATACTAAATCTCTTCAAGACCTTCTTTATGTAATCAGCCTGTGAAAGATACAACTTTCCTGCCACCTTATCACGATCGATTCGCATACCTAAGATTTGCTTGGCCTCTCCAAGGTCCTTGTTGGGATATTTTAGTTTTGATGAATTATGCCAAAACATTATCAACTTGTGTTATTGAAGTTAATTTACAGATAACAAGTTGAGGGGGAACGAGAGAACAAGTTGAGGGGGAACTCACAAAATCAGAAGAAGATGATCGAGATCGACGAGGTTTAGATTTAGACCGATCAAGATCCCGGATGAGTAAGATGAGTTTCGGAGTTAAGCGATGAGTCGCGGCAAAATCGTAAGAGAAGAAAAGATAAGTCGATCGGAAGAGGAGCAGATGAGACCGGTCGTGATCGACGCGTGATTGAGATCGGATGTCTTGACTGATGCAGATGACCGATGCTATCGATATATTGACTGAAGATGTCTTGATCGATCGATTAGGGAAGCCGATCGGATCAAAAAGAAGAAATCAGATACTTTGAGTCAAGTGACCTAAGGGTCATGAGTAAAAGTGACACGAGTGTCAATTATGCTCGATCGACAAGGTCATTGAAGAGAAGTCTGCTGAATCAAGAATCCTGAGTAAAAGAATCTTGAAGACTCAGAAGATCCTGAAGGATATAGTCGTTAGATTCAGCTGACGTGGACAAATGAGAGGAAGACAACCAGCCTGAAAAAGCTGCAGAACTTACAGAAAAGTATGGATTTGAATGTGATTCTCTCCAATGGTAACATTCAAATCCACACTATAAATACAAGGTCTTTCATCATTCTAAAGTGTGGAGAATGTGGAAAAAAGATGCTACAGAGCCAAGAGCCATATACTCAAGCATTCCCACCATAGAACACAAGTCTGTAGATATACAAATATATTCAAGAGTGTTCTTAAACCCAATCTAAGCAACCCAAGATATATCCTAAGCTTAGAGAGATTTTTCCAACCTTAGCATTGAGGCTAAACAAATGTAAGGGAAAATCTCAACCTAGTTGGAGACACCAACCAAACCCAAACCCTATTGTTAGGTAGTTTGTGTGATTATTGGAGTTGTAAAGAGTGAGTAGGCTGCAGAGTAGTCAGCCAGAAAACTCTAGAGAAGAAGTGAGTAAACTATCTTGGATAGTCAGAAAGCTTGTGTGTGTATGAGTTAGTAAGCTGCAGAATAGTCAGCTAGAAAACTCAAATGTAGAAGAAGTGAGTAAACTATCTTGGATAGTCAGAAAGCTTATAGGCAATCCCGTGGAGGGAGATAAGTCCCGTTTGAAGGAATTTCCCTAGGAACAGAGAGAGTGGATGTAGGAGCTTGAGTCTCCGAACCACTATACTTTGTTGTGTTCTTTATTGATTTTTGTTCTTACTTGTCATATGCATTCAATTATAAGCAAAACACAACACATGGGCTTAAAACGCAAAAAATTGGAATCACCATTCCTTCACCCCCTGTTTTATATGCATTACATGATTTTTTTTTTCGCATTTCATTGGGTTTTTCATCGGGACCAACAGTCCTTCATAGCAAACCTATCAGACAACTTCTTCTTTAACTTGCTCACTTCCCGAGCACTAGAGCCTGCTATTAACATGTCATCAACATATAATAGCAAAATGATATAACCACCATCATACCTCTTGAAGTAACAACAATGGTCCGCTTCACACCTATTGATCTCAATTTCGTGCATGAACCCATCAAACTTCTTGTACCACTGTAAAGGAGCTTGTTTCAAACCATACAAGCTCTTCTTCATTTTGCAAACGAGCTCACTATTCCCCTTTGACAAGTATCCTTCCGGTTGCTTCATGTAGATGTCCTCATCTAAGTCACCATGAAGAAAGGCTGTTTTCACATCCATCTGTTCTAACACCAAGTTCTCTGCAGCCACCAAACTCAGAACTAACCGAATGGTAGTTAGCTTCACAACTGGAGTAAAAACATCAGTATAATCAATACCATGTTTCTGCTGAAACCCCTTCACAACCAGTCTTGCCTTGTAACGTTTGCTTCCATCAGCCTCCTCTTTGATTCTGTAAACCCACTTATTATGCAGTGCCTTCTTGCCCTTAGGGAGCTCAACTAGTTCCCAGGTTCCGTTGGTCATCAACGAATTCATCTCATCATCCATCGCAAGTTTCCACTTGCTCACCTGCTCACTACGTGTAGCCTCTGCATAACATTCAGGTTCACCACCATCAGTCAACAATAAATAATGAAGAGAAGGTGAATACCTATCAGGAGATCTATGCTCTCATGTGGATCTCCGCAGCGGAATTGTTGGTGGTGGTGTACGTGGTTCTTCCTCAATAATCACCTGATCATCTTGAACCTCCTTGCTCCCACCTGAGTTCGAAATGTCTAACTCAACAACCTGAGACTCAAAACCAACTCCTTTGGATGTACCCGACCTGTCTTTGTACAACACCTGCTCATTAAATACGACATCTTGACTACGAATTATCTTCCGATTTTTCTCATCCCAAAATCGATAGCCAAATTCATCACCGCCATATCCAATAAACGTACACTTAACAGATTTAGCATCCAATTTACTTCTACTAGTAGCATCAATATGAACATATGAAACACACCCAAATACTCGAAGAAAAAACAAATTTACCTCCTTACCCGACCAGGCCTCCTCTGGTATGCCATTTTCCAAAGGAGTTTAGGGTCCTCTATTTATCAAGTAGGCCGCAGTGTTAACTGCTTCTGCCCAAAATATCTTTGGCAGCCCACACTTCAATCTCATACTTCTAGCACGTTCACATAGCGTTCTGTTCATACGTTCTGCCACACCGTTCTGCTGGGGGTTCCTCTCACGGTTTTCTCCATTCGTATTCCATTCGCCTCACAGAATTATTTGAACTCATGGAGCTCGTACTCTCCACCATTATCAGATCCCAAACACTTCACTTTGAGACCCGTCTCAGTTTCTACAAGGGCCTTCCACTTCCTGAAAGCATTAAAGGCATCAGACTTATTTTTTAGAAAATAAACCCATACCTTCCTCGTAGAGTCGTCAATGAAAGTCATGTAATATGATGCTCCACCAAGGGATGTCCTTTGATCTTGGACCCCACAAGTCATTTATGGATTAACTCCGAACCGCTTCTTCAAGGTTTCATCTCCTTCGAAAAAACTTCTTTGTTGGGAGATGAATTTAATAAAGATATATGATTTTGATTAGATCCCAAAACCCCTGAGTATGACATGTTTAGAATGATCTTGATAGTTGAGTCAGGATTCAGTTTTAGAATATTCAGGATGTTATCTGCAGAATGTATAGTCAGCGGATATAGTTCGAGATAGAATCAAGACTCAATGTAAAAGCGAGATATCAAGACTCGATAGAGAATGAGAAAATCAAGACTCAAAGACGAAGATTCAAGATATCGGTCAAGAGACTCAGAAGATCCTAAAGATTCAGAAGACTCTGAAGATATAAGACTGAAGACTGAAGACTGAAGATCAAGAATACTGAAGGCACGATAATTATCAAGACTCGAAGAAAGTCTTGAATGCTCGAGATGAGCTGAATGTTCCGAGGCACTGAAAAAATTCTATCTAAAGGATGCAATACTGAGAAGATCGCGATTCCTTAGAAAGTTAGATATTGTCAAAACATTCAAATGCAGACAAAAGGAACTAAGTCAGAAGTGTTGTTAAGGTTATATCAAACTCAGAGTTTGTAACCAAAAGAGCCGTTGAAGGTGTCTACCTTTAACCGGAGACAAAAGTCAAAAAGAGGAAGGCGACAACGCACCATACCGACATCGGCGTTGATGTGTCGTCAAAAAAGATGTCAGATGTACAAAAGTTCCAGACTGCAAAAAGTGAAGACCGGCTACATGAAAGGCTATTGCCTAAAACGTGTTAGGGAGTTTCAAAACCTAAATATAGCCGTTTCACACACCACAAGAGGGAACTCACGAAGTTATCTCTCCAACGGATAGTTTTCAAAAGTGACCTTGGTGTATGCCTATAAATACTGGTGACCCTCTACATTGTAAGGTTACGGGAAATTTATACGCAACTCAAGAGCTCAAACTTATTCTTGCAAAAGTTAAAGCACTCGAAAAACTTAGAATTTCCCAAGTGCTTCCACATTGAAGAGAGCTCACTATACTAAGCCTAGCTTGATAAGAATTATCCAAAGCTTAGTCGAGATATCCTAACCCTTTGCATTGTGCTTTATTTTAAAGGATATCTCATCCTAGTTGGAAACCAACCGAGAAACCCCAAACCCTTGAGAAGGTAGTTGGAGTGTGTTTGTTGGTGAGAAGAGTTGTAAAGAGTTAGTAAACCACGGCGGAGTAGTCGAGAAAACTCTAGAGGAGAAGTTAGTAAGCTCTGAGGGTAGTCGAAAGCTTGTTTGTGGTTGAGTAAGTAAACTACGGAGGTAGTCGAAAGCTCAAGGTCGGGTTGAGTAAGTAAACTACGTGGAGTAGTCGTAAAACTCGAGGGCGAAGTTGAGTAAAGTAAACTACGCGAGGTAGTCAGAAAGCTCAGAAGTTGATAGTGAATTTCTCTGAAGAGTCAGGGAGAGTGGACGTAGGAGCTTGAGTCTCTATGAACCACTATAATTGTTGTGTTCCTTATTGCTTTCCTTATCGTGCTTAATTATTTGCATTGACTTGATTTTGAAAGCATACTTTTCATCGATATTAGGTTGGAATCAATCCACCGAAGTTGCATAAGTGAATCACGACCTAATCACTATTTGATAAAGGGAAGGTTTTCAAACAAAGCTTAAAACGAGTATAAACAAAGGGCCAACCATTCAAGACGGTGAGTAAGCTAGAACAGATAGTTACCAAACCGAACTCTCTTCCGAGGATTGATGAAGTTAGTTATCCGATCCAAGCAACTCGGATCTCTATCCTTCCAGGACTCGGTTGGGATTACCGAGGTATCGAAAGCGGCTTCGGGATCATTTGTCTCGATGAGACTTTGACTCAGAGCGATCTGTGCTTCTCAGAACCTAATCTTCAGGATTATCTGACCCAAGCTGACCTCAGGAAGGAAAAGTTTTAAAAACACTGAACACGTGTATTCCCCCCCCCATACACGTGTAAGACTCGTTTTCACGGGACCAACAAGTGGTATCAAAGCGTTGGTTCAACTTGACCACTCTTTGTGTTGACCAAAGTTTTATTTTCAAAAATACTTGTGGTCTATCTGAACTGATCTTATTTGCTGAAACTTTTTATTTTTTAAAAGATCAGAAAAATGTCGTCTAAAAACTTCCCATGTTCTCAGTGGAGAACTATGACCTATGGAGACTGAGAATGCAGGCTCATCTGTATTCCAAACATGGCGTATGTGGAGAGTGGTCTCTCAAGGACCATTCCAATTCTGATAGTGAATCCAGAGGAACGAAGATGAGAGAATTGATCCTAGAAAGCGAGAATTTCCTAAGTTTGATGACCAACTGACTCCTGAGGAGAGAAATTTAGTCAATCTAGACTACATTGCAAAAGACACACTATACAGTACAATTGATGATGGTGTGATGGGAATGATCTCTCACTGTAATACTACTAAAGAGATTTGGGATACACTAGCTGTTATGTGCCAAGGCGAGATCATATAAAAAGAAAACAAACTTTCAAAGGGCAATTGGAAAGTTTGATAGTTTTGAAATGGATGATGGTGAATCAATAGACAAACTGGAAGTCGATTCACTAAAGCATCATGAATGATCTAAATGCACTTGGAAAGAAATACCCCAAAGAGAGGTCGATTGAAAATTCTTAGAGGTCTTTCTAAGAAATGGGATATTCATGCAAAGTGGTGATTGAAAACACCAAGAATATTAACTCAATGCCTTACCAACAAGTCTTCTCGAAATTTGAAGGCCTATGAATTTGTAATTGATAAGAAATCCAAAAAGGCCGACGAAAGAAAGATGATTCTTCATCGAGTAAGAATGTGGCTTTAAAAGCCAAAGATAAAAACTCAAAAACTAGAGAGTTCGAGAACCCCATGCCAAACATCGGGATGAGCTTGAGGAAAAGCTAAGACCGATGGCAAGGAGGTTTGATAGACTTAATAGTAGATTTGGAAAATACAAAAACTATTACGGGAACCAAAAGTACCGAAGAAACCCGAGACGGATCAAGCTGAGAAGAAGAAGGACACGAAAAGTGAAGGATCTTCATCCAAGAGAAAAGACTCCAAGTCCAAAGAAGAAAATGATCGGGATGATGATACCAATAGATGCTATAATTGCGGAAGAAAGGTCACTTCCAAAGATGATTGTCCAGATCCGAAAGTCTTAAGGAGAGAAGAGAAAGGCAAGCTAAAAGAGACCCGAAGTTCTCTAGCAAAAAGGCCATGGTTGCAGAAGAAGAAACACTGGGAGGAATCTAGCTCTTGGATGAGATATTCTCGACGGTGAAAGTGATGACATCCATCGATGGCCATTGAGGAGGTAAACTCTTCTTTCTCTGTTGTTGCTCCTACACTAGCACAAGAGTTTTCAAGTTCCACCGAAAAGCAATCATTTTGAGCTGATGGATTCTTTTGAGAATCTGATAAAGGACTATGTTGTTTTGCAAGGACTGCTAAATCGAACTCAAGAGCGAGAATAAGGAATCGAAAAGTGAAAATCTAAAATGGAAAGACTCTAGCAATATTGAAATCACTTCTCAATTAATGGGAGCTCTTGATGAACTGGATGTTTCGAAAGTACAACTCTCGAAGAAAGAGAAGTTGATAATGTCCCTAATCGAAAAAGCTAGAGAAATCCTTTGAAGAGATTCAACTAATCGTAATCGAAGTTCAATGACCTCTCCGAGAACCATAAAACTCTACAGAATCGTGAGGATGGTGCATGAAGAAGTTAACTCTATTGAATAATGCATCTAATGTAATAGATGAAATTGAGTTACCAGAGAGATCTGTGGACTATAAAATCTGGATTGGGATACATTCGGGGGAACCTCACAAGGTCATCTAAATGCTGCGTCAAGTAGCAAGAAGACTATCTTTGTAAAACCAGTGACACCTATACTTCAAACTTAAGTAATGCCCAAGGTTGTAGACAAGGGAAAAGGACCTATGGTCTCAGTAAAACTGAATGATCAGGTTAGAAAGCCCAAACCTCAGGTAAAGGCTAGAAAACCCGAAGCGACCGGATTTGGAAAGTTTTCAGCAAGTACTTCAAAGCTTCGGGCTAAGAATGCAAACTGAAGGGCTCCACCTTTGAACCATCAGAGGAATCCTCAGATGAGAAACACTCAGCATAGACATTCTCAACTGAAGAGACCAAGTCCTCAGTATGCTGAAAGACCCAGATTTCAGTGCAGACAACCTGAGCCCCACTTGCCTAAGGGTAAAGGTTATCTGAACCCAAGTCATCAAAGATTTAGACCGGTTGCACAAAAGCCTAAGCATCTGAACAGAAGGCCTGAACCAAAGAAGAATTCAAAAGCCTATGTTCATGTTAAAGCTAGCACACATATACAGAAAACTGCTAAGGCACCCAGAGTAGTGGATGTATATGTTGATGTTTATGGAAGACAAATTAGCCACTCTAAAGTGATTAGAGTTGTCAGGCAGATTTGGATTCCGAAAGGTACAGCTAACCTCGTAGGACCCTACACAAATTGGGTACCTAAGAATTGATCTATTTTTCAGGAGGAAAACAAGGGCACTAAGCTGATGAAAGATCACATGGCACTGATGAGAAGAGACGAAAAAGCTCCTGATGTATGGTATCTTGACAGTGGATGCTCAAGACATATGACAGGATTCAAGATGATGCTCAGTGACTATGTCGAACAAAGAGGCCCACATATCACTTTTGGAGATAACTCGAGGACGGTGAGGATATGGAACTTTGGAAATCGACTCAGTTCATATCCATGGTGTTTCATATGTATCTGGATTGAAGCATAACTTGCTTTCAATTAGCCAATTCTGTGATAAGGGTTTCAATGTTGAGTTCTCCAAGAACTTATGTTTTGTGAAAGATGATACATCACAGAAAGTATTACTGACTGGTACAAGAAAAGGGAATGTGTATCTTCTTCGATTGGAGTTCAACTCCTAAAGATACATGTTTAGTTGCTAAAAGTTTCCACAGATACCGGTTGGTTATGGCATAAAAGAATGAATCACCTAAATTTCAAAACCCTGAACAAGCTTGCAAGATTAGCTCTTGTGAGAGGGTTCTCTAATGAAGTGTTCAGTAAGGAACACATTTGTGATGCGTGCCAGAAAGGAAAACAAGTTAAAGCATCATTTAAAAGCAAAGTTGAAGTTTCTACTGAAAGAATACTTCAGTTATTGCATATGGATCTCTTTGGTCCTATAAACACTGTGAGCACTAATGGCGTGAAATACACATTGGTAGTAGTTGATGACTACTCAAGATATACTTGGGTCATATTCTTTTCAAGAAGAAAGAGACTCAGATAAAGCTGCCAGAGTTACTAAAAAGGTTCACTATTGAGAAAAATCTGAGTGTGGTCAAAATCAGATCTGACAAAGGAACTGAGTTTATAAATCATATCATATATGATTATTGTGCAGAGAATGGAATTTCACATGAAACATCAGCTGCAAGGACCCCTCAACAAAACGGTGTTGCTAAAAGAAGGAACAGGACTCTGAAAGAAGCTGCAAGGACAATGATTGTTGAAGGTGACATTCCTAAAAGGTTTTGGGTTGAAGCTATCAACACTGCATGCTACTCTCAGAATAGATCCATGCTGACTAAGAGTCAAGAAAAAACACCCTATGAGCTTTGGAATGAAAGGAAGCCTCTTGTTTCTTTCTTTCGTGTGTTTGGTTGCAAGTGTTTCATACACAATAATGGTAAAGATCTGTTGAAAACATTTGATAGTAAAGCTGATGAAGGATTATTCTTAGGATATTCTGAAGTCAGTAAAGCTTTCAGAGTTTACAACTGTAGGACTCTTATTGTGGAGGAAACACCTCATGTTGTTTTTGATGAATCTGTTTGTGTTCAGAAGAAACAGGAACATGATGCAGATGAACCGACTAAGAGGATCACCAGATTAAGCTGAAATGTAAAGATAAATCATCCATCGATCTCGAAAAAGAAGAAGTGGTCACTATCTATGATTGGAGTGACTCGGACTCGGATAAAGAATTTCGGGATGGAAATCGGGGATGGTGAGACTCGGGAAAACCAACACTCCAAAAAGGTGACCAATCTGAGCAGACACCCGATTCGAGACTTCGGTATGTGATGCCAATGAAGATGTGGTCACGGTGAGGCAAATTTCGAATCTATCAACCAAAGGGGAACAAATGTCTCGACAATGTTGCGAATAGATTTCCACGAGGAAGATGATTTCTCTTTCTCCTGCTCTGTTGTTCCTCGAGTTTCTTCGATTTAATCGAACCTAACATTTCAAATGTTGAGGATACCATTGAAGGGGAACATCAAGAAGGAAATGGTTAGATAGTCATCCTACAAGTCGATTGTGGGTGATCTAGCGAAGGTGTTAAAACAAGAAGGTTCCATGGTGAGAGTGCACTATTTACGTTGCTTCCTATCGGAGAAATAACCTTGAGATTGGTGAAGCTCTACAAGATTCTCCTTTGGATTCTTGCCATGCAAGATGAAATTTGAATCAATTCTCAAGGAATGAAGTATGGGAGCTAGTAGATAGACCCGAGAAAAGGCACAATGTCATTGGAACCAAGTGGGTTTTCAAGAACAAAAGAGATGAAAACAACAACATTGTAAGAAACAAGGCAAATTTAGTTTACAAGGTTATTCCCAAGAAGAAGGCTTGGATTATGATGAAACCTTTGCACCTGTTGCAAGACTAGAAGCCATCGATTGTTTCTTGCATATCTTTGCCCACATGAAGTTCACATGATCCATCGGATGGATGTGAAAAGTGCATTTACGAGCGGTGTGCTTAAAGAAGAGGTTTATGTGGAACAACCTCCGGTTTCAAAACAGAATGACCAAGTTTACAGCTCGGAAAAAGCTTTGTATGGTCTTAAGCAAGCACCCGAGCATGGTATGATACTCTTTTCGGTTTCTTCTTGACCATGGTTTTGTCAAAGGAACTGTTGATAGAACTCGTTCGGGATAGAGGATGGGGAAGATATCTTACTAGTTAGGATATATGTTGATGACATCATTTTTGGATCTCAAACCATCGGTTGTGTGAAAAGTTTTCAACAGCGATGAAAGGCAAGTTTGAGATGTCAATGATGGGAGAGATGAATTTCTTTCTAGGTGTTCAAGTGAAACAATCAAAGGAAGGAATATTCATCAACCGTGCAAAAGTACACGAGAGATCGATTGCTAAAATATGGTGTACAATTGCAATCTGATTAGGATTCCCATGAATACTAACTACAAGATGGATCTCGATTACGAAGGCAAATCGGTAAGCCATCTCGATTATAGAGGAATCATTGGATCATTGCTCTATCTCACAAAGCAAAGTAGGTCGGATATAACATTTCTTTGTTGGGATATGCGAAGATACCAAGCTAATCTAAGATTAGTCACATGGAGGTCGCCAAAAAGATCTTTGAAATATCTTAAAGGCACAAAGTGAATAGAGGATTATGGTATCCGGTGATGATAACCTTGAGTTAAGTGGTTACTCGGATCTTCGATTATGGAGGTTCGAGTGTGAAGTCCACTTCAGAACTTGTCAATTTCTAGGAAGCAAAAGTCGATATCTTGGTTTTCAAAGAAACAAACCTCGAGTAACGAAGTACTCTCGAAATCGGATACATGGTTGCGGGGGAAGTCGATGTGCTCGATTCTTTGGCTCGCACAACAATTAAGGGATTATAAAGTTGTAGCCAATGAAGTACCAATATTTTGTGACAATAATAATGTCATTGCTATTTCACAAAATCCGGTATTGCACACCAGATGCAAGCATGTGGATATCAGACATCACTTCATCAAAGATCATGTCGAGAAGAAGGACATAAGGATGGAGAAAATTCATACTGATAAGCAGAGAGCTGATATCTTGACTAAACCTTTGGCTGAATCAAGATTTCAGGAACTTTCAGTTGAATTAGGGATGTTAGAACCAGGTGTATAGAGTAAAATCTGAAAAATTGAAGGTTTTCATATGCATGAAGTTTTCTCAGAATTCTACTGAGAAGCTCAGGATAAAATGGAAATATCGAATCGAGTCTCGAGAGAAACTCGTAATCATGAAGGACGAGATTTCGAGATTATACTAACATTTTATCAAAGTCAGTACTCAGTAAGACTGATAGAGGGAAATTAGTCTGAAGAAGTAATGACTCATGCGACTCATTTATTGCTTAAATAAAATTCAGCAATCATTTACAATAAATACAAAACACCTGAGGAATGTTTTTGGGCGGGATCGTTTTAAATTCCAAAGAAGGTCAACAGTTATTTAATGCTCTGCTACATTAATGACCAATGAGGATGTTTTGGCGGCTTACTTTTTGGAGATCGTCGGTTTGTATACTCGATTAATTGGAGATTAATCTCAACCGTTGCTTTTCACCTAACCAACACGATTTCCCACGATCTCGAAGCTATATAAACCCCAATAAGCCATTCAAGCCAAAATTTTATCAAATCCTTCGTTCCCAAATCCTCTGCAAATAAAATCCCTTTGATCCCAAACCCTAAAGCTTCACTTCTTCAATCAATCTCAAAAATGGCTCCAACCCTGTTCGAGAGATTAGCCGAAACCAACAAACCGTGGTACGAGTTCGTTGTCTCACTTGAAAGCACAACCAACTCAAAGCCAGAAGAGGAGGCTCTGCATATGATTCGACTGGCTAAACTCACCCAACTAGTCGCAAACCGACTGGACGGGAGTTTGCAAAAGAGGTAATCGAATTCATATATAACTTGAAGATAGATGAAGAAGATTGTATGCATTCTAAGATAACTGTATCACACTTAGAGCAGTCGTCCAAATACATCGATTTTGAGAGGGATCTGTATATAGTTCCGAAAAATCTGAATGATGTTTTTGAGCTCTGTGATAGAGGAGAAGATCCTACGATGTATATTTCGGGTAGAGAGCAAGAGTACTTAGATAGGATTGCTGAGAATCCTGTTAAGTTTGAGGCGACATTTCATAAGAGGCACTTAAAGCCACAATATCGTGTGTTGATGGATATTGTGAGCAAGTGCATCATGAGTCTTTGCGGGAGTTTTGAAGCGCATCAGTACCAAGCTCGACCGATGGCGGCGATAGAGGCCTCACCCACCACTGACTTCAACTGGCTGAAATTTCTGATTCAGACGGTGAGTGAGCAAACCAAAGATTTGAAGAAGGTTGACGGGGCGATCTCAATAAAAGGTAAGATCCACCATGCCACCAAAATTGCTTATATTTTGGAGATGTGCAGAGAGGAGGAGGATATCTTCGCCAATTCGACCTCATTCCCTAAGTCCAAAATTCTCTTTAAACCCATTCTACAAAGAAGCGGTTCATCGGGTAAGAGAGAGAAAAGAAGGTTGAATCACCGATTCTTGGTTTAAAAAGAGACTCAACAAACTAGGGGGAAGGTTTTGTTAGAGGCAATGATGGAGCAAGGAGCAAAAATGATGAAGCAGAAGAACCTTGCCCCAAAGCGCAGAAGATTGGTGGTTCTCACTGATGAAGATGGCAGTGATTCTGAGGAAATTCAACGAGGGCCAAACCACTTTCGAGTTCGCCATTGCAAGTTTTTGGCTCAGTTATCTCCAAGGCACAAGACCAAATCGAGGAATGTGTCTTTCCGAGGTGCTTGAGACATCTCTAAGTTCGACAAAATTTCTCAGAAATTTTCAAAGGAACTCGCACCTCGAGATTCCTTGAATCGAAAAAGTGCGCTCTGACAAAATAGAAGAGCCAACTCGTAACCAAACCGAGGGAGTGTCGGCCAGTGCCCCGTAACCCACTCGGGATGCAAACCGAGGACCTCGATCAAGACAACCTTCGAGAGGTCAGCCGAGACTCGTGAGCGCAATATTCTTGATGAGCTCCCGAAAGGATCTACTTTTGATCCCTTAGCGTAAGCTTCCAATCGGAACCAGAGAGCCCGAGATGGAAGAAGGGCGAGGTCAAGAAAGCGTGGAGGGAGCAAGGGGAACGGTTCATTCTGGATCGCTACCCCGAGCTCAAATTTCATACCCCGATCCGCAAGATATTTTCTTTGATTAAGGACAACCGTGTTCATCCTAAATCGACTCTTCCCGAGATGCTTGATATTGCCGCTTTCAGAGGGAAGACCGGGGAATGAGAGACATTTTTTCGACCGACTTCTCGTGGTTCGGAAGGACAAAGCTCAGATGAAAACTCCGATTTTGATGAGCCGGTTCAGAGGAAGTTACCGAAAAGAAAAGCTATCAAGTTGTTGCCCCAAGCACGGAGACAAATCTCAAGACGGAGATGGGGACCAACAGGGAGATGTTGAGAAGTTAGTCTCGGATGAAAAGGAAACTTCTGGCTGATCAACCTGAAATTGGTCAACCTCAAACTGAAGTTAGAACTCTTCAGACTGGAGCTCAGGTTGAAGCTGAACCTCAGTGAGCCGACCCTCGATTGTACACGAACCTCAAAATGATCGACAAAGATGAGGTGCGAGAAGATTCCGAGATTGATCTCACTCCCTTGATGGAGAAACTTGAGAAGGTTGAGCCAATGATGATTAAGATTGCTCGGATGGAAGAAACATTGGCCAATCAAGCTCAAAAGATGGAAAGTCTTAGTCACTCTTGAGGTGGTGCTAATCCAAAAAACACTCTGACCTCTCAGATGACCTCCATGGAAGAAAAGCTGAATGAAAAACTGGAGGGAGTCAAAGATGAGCTTAGTCTTTGAAATGAATCGGGAAAGCCCCTGAGTCAACTGCATTTCTAGAGGTGAAGTTGACGAGAGAGGAATGAAGTGATGATAAAATCTCTTTGATTGAGGAAATGGGCTCAATGCTCATGACCAAAATGCGAGAGATGTTCAAGGAAGCACTCTTCGGCGGTTGCACTTATCTGAAGAATTTTCCGTGGCAAGAACCATCTAAGGAGGTGGAAGGCGAACAAGATCGATAAGGAGAAGTTATTTGTGTGAGCAAAGAGCAATATCACATGGACACAAAGACTCTCCGGACTTCTTCCAAATTACGTGCCAAGAAGGGAAAAGGAAAGTCAAGATCTCGGAAAGTTCATGGCACGACTTTTGGAGAAGTTAAGGCTGGAAAAGATCTTTGAAATGTATAATCTAGTCAAAGCCTTTAAAGAAGTCGGTTACTCGAGAAGTTGAAGTTCGCTCGGGTAGAAAAAGTTTATCTACACTCGAAGTTTTCGAAAGCAAACCATGCTTGATGTTGCAAGAGAGAAACCGAGTCTTAGAGCAAAGGTTGGAACAAGCAAGCATTTCTTGAATTGCTATGAAGAGGAAAGCCTTGGGCGTTGTTCAACTCAAAAGCAAGCGTCTGCGGAAGGCTTCTAAGTCAATCCAGAAAGCCGATTACGGATGATGAAGAAACGGAAGAATCTGAAGTCTCAACCTTTAAGAAAGTCTTCAACACGAGAGATGCTCAAGACACTCCAAATAGAACAAGCTAAGAAAAGTCGCCGCCCGGTCTCGTGAGGCGTCGCGGATCGGAAAGAAGATAAGCGAAGAGCGTAAGCGAATGAGTGAATTGTGAAGTTTGCGAAGCAAGAGGAAAGGAACATCAAAAGCACTAAAGTGGCCCCACATTGATAAATGGATGCCTATCAAACTCAACGATATGTGGGAAGAAGTTAAGAGAACCTTCTGGTTCAATTATGATGTTCTCAGGGAATGGAGAGGGGAAAGCTCAGATCAGAATGAAGCTTTCATTGAATATCTTCTTATCTTCTATCCAAAGTATCTACAGAGCTGGATTAACTTTGCGGATGAAGGAGAGGTACAGATAGTAGCCCCTGGCCCATATTCCTATCCTCCTCCAAGACTTGATAATGGCTTGGTGAATGAGAAGGCCATTACTCAAGAGATTGCTCAGTATGCTGGTCAGTTGGGTCTAACAGGAAATAGTCCGGACATCATCAAGGAAAGAAATGAGTTGAAGAAGAGATTTTTCGGAATGTTCGACCTAGAGGTGCCCGCTGATGAAGTTGAGAATGAAGCAAATCAAGAGCGAGAAAAATCAAGAGCCAATCGGAAGATCAAGATCAAGACTCGAAGATTTCGTAATCTTTAAATTTTTGTCTTTTTGATTTTGTTGATAAACTCGTCGTAATCTGTAATGGTATACTCATCATCAATGAAGATTTATCATTATGCTCAAAAGATAATATATCATTATCTTATTTACATGTCTTTTATTTTGATATGCCTGAATGAATGTCTCTGGAACTGATTGTATGTTCATATAAGGAGGAAATTGTCGAATATGGGAGAAATTGTTTAAGTATTTGGTAATGAACTATTTAAAGAGATTCATTACTGAAGAAATTGCTGAATGATTAAACTGTTGAGAAACTCTGAAATTGTTGGGAGATTCTCTGATTTAAGAAATTGTTGGGAGACAACCAATCTTGTAATAGGATAAACCTGAAACACGAGTATAGGTTATCTTGATCGTCGATTGACTCCATAGTCATCCGATTGAAAAAAACTTTCGAATCGATTTGTTATAAACTGGTTTTTCACACGGGTATAAACTAGCTTCCGCACAATCAGTTAAACTGGTAGACACCGAACTGATCTGCCCTCAGGCGATCAGTAAGTTGAATATCAGTCCAAACTGATTCACTTGCACTCTGATCAGGCAAACTGCAATCACACTTGATCTGCACGAAAAAGTTTTCAGAAGTTTATTCACCTCTCCCCTCTAGACTTCTGCCCTCACGAAACTCGTTCGGGACCTACAATAGGTATATATATACATGGACCTGATTATCATAATTTTTTTGGAATTCTATTTATTCAGTATCAAATTTAAAATGAATATATGGTACATATTTGCTCCAAAATATTTCCTTATTACCTAAAATTTTATGATACATATATATGTGATTCAGATAAATATATCATCTATTTTTTTTTAGGATTCTATTTATCCTTTTTCTTATAAAATTTTAAATGAATGACACAATGCAAAAACGTGTATGCAATATTACATATAAGTGATATATGCAATTAGGCCTAAATTAGGATTTTTTTTTTAAAATTTCTCGCTAGTCATTCCAACCCATTTTGGATCCGCTTTCAAACTCGTCTTCCTCGTCTTCCTAGCGACTTAGCAGATTTTGCAGTGGCGTGCTTTTAGGTTTTTTCTTTTCTTCTCTTGTTCTTTTTCTTTTTTTCTCTCCCTTATTCAAATTCTTCCATACTCTTCTCCATTTATGCAGTTTTTCATCCTCGTAAATTTACAGGTTCATCTGTTCTTCTTCCTTTTAATTTTTTAATACAGTCTTTTAGATCTTTATGCACTCTTTTCACGTTGTTTTTAAATCTATAATTGTGGACTGTTAAATATGTAATTGTGAATTGAAGATTTTCTATTCGCGCTTGTACTGTTTTTGTTCATGTAGTAACAATTTTTTGTTCATTGGGTAACACTCTTTTGTTCATGTAGTAACACACAAAGTTGTTCTTTAAATCTGTAATTTTGGACTGAGAATTTCTTTTCACGCTTATACTGGTTTAGTTCATGTGGTAACTCGTTTTTCTTCATATGGTAACATTTTTTGTTCATGTAGTAACACATATTTTTTTAGTAATATGTAACATTGTACACATGTCGTCGTGATACTAAATGGATACTCATGTGTTACCATATGAACAACAATGTGTTACCATATGATAATGTATTTTAAAAAAAAATTTATAATATAATTTTTATTTCACGTAGTAACACATCGTCGTGATACTAAATGAATACTCATGTGTTACCATATGACCAACAATGTGTTACCATATGATAATGTATTTTTAAAAAAAATATATAATGTAATTTTTATTTCACGTAGTAACACATTTTGTTTCTATAAGTACCACTTTTTTTTTCATGTAATAACACATAGATGTAGTAATACATAAAAAAAAATTAAAAATTATGTGCTCAATATGAATTGAACTTGCAACCACATACATTAACAACAGACATGAACCACTAAGCTACAATACATATTTGATAAATATATTCTTCTATAAATATATATGCGCCCCAACCCACAGCCTTGACCGCCCTACGCCGGACCCGCCCCACCTGATCCGCGCCTAACCCGCGAATTTTTAAGAAAACTAGTCTTTTGTACGTGCGATGCACGGGCCTCAAATAGCGAGTGTGAGAAAACCATAATTTAGGAATTAACACTTGCTAGATATTTAGTTACTCTCAATTTTAACTATGCAAACTAATAACAAAGTAAAGCGTTAAATTCTGCCTAGAGATTTGTAAATTTTGAAGTAAGCCCATAAGTTGCACCACTGCATCAAATTCTGTCCTGGAGATAGAAACTTTTTAATTAAGCCTATAAATGGCACCACTACGTCTAATTCTACACTGGAGATAATAAATTTTGAGGTAAGCCCATAAGACACTACTACTTCCATTATATTTGACACTGCTTCTATAATATTGAGCGTTGTATCACAGGCGGCAAACAGTAAAATGTAATATAATCTAATTTCATTTAACTTACCATCACAACAACTTTTTTTTTTTATTAGTACCATCACCAGCAACATATATAATTTATAGCATTTAATTAGCAACATGTTTCACAACTATAACACCATCCTTTGTAGGAATATAGTCTGCATCAGACAATCTTTGCAAAATTTCCATAAAATAATGTGCACAATCAGGAACTTGAAGTCCACTAACACGGCGATATGTTTGCTGTAAATTAGGATCAAATCAAATATTTGATTGAGGAAATCTGTAAAGTGGTCAAATCTATTCGACAACTCAAATTCGGGGAAAGAATATACTAAGACATTATGATGAAGGACAATTGGCATGTATGGCATTATCTATCCAAAGAGTTCTGATTTCATGTTTGAGCTCCTTAGTTAGACCTACCACCCATTTTCGGAAGTTTCTCTAAAATTTGCTGATGAATAAAAGATATTAACTTCCAACCAATAAGCCATCTTTGAACCTACTAAATCATCATATGTCATCAAGAACTAATGAAGATCTTCTCACGGAAACAATGATGCATACCTTTTTTCATCAGATATTATAAAATTTGGGGAATCTTCTATGCTTTGAGAGAGTTCCTTTGACCCAACATGTAATATATGTTGGACATAATAAAAAACTAAATAAGTAGTCATACAACTTCAGCATTTGTAACACCATCCTTTATTCACTTGGGTGAAACCTCAATTTTGTTCAATGACTATTTACGTAGGGAGTGAGACTACCTTCGAATTAGCGCAATCAAATCAACCGAGTTCAGACTTCTCATCATCGTATTGACCCTCAGAATCCACAAGGGGCAGCTGAATCCGAGCAATGATTAAGTAATTGGGCTCATTCTCGAGGTGTGGATTCCAAAAAATTATCTTCTGCTCAGAATAGTCCTTCCCCACGGCTCTTCTGAGCTGAGAATTTAAATCAAATAAAGGTCAACAATGAATGAAGATAAACCCCATGACATAGGCAGTTACTCCCTCCGTCCCAAAAGACTTAGCACAGTTGACTTTTACACACGTGTTTGCGAACGAGTTTTGTATTAATAATTGAAATGATAAAGTGACTTTTAAGTAGGGGTATGATAGATAAGCCCTTCTTCTATCATACCGCTCCTTAAAAGTCACTTTATCATTTTAATTACTAATACAAAATTCGCTCGCAAAAATGCGTGTAAAAGTCAATTGTGCTAAGTTTTCTGGGACGAAGGGAGTACAATTCATAAAGTATATGCTTCTCAACAACAAATAAAGAAACAATATATATATAATTTTGCTATATCCATATATTTTATCTTCTATTTCATCTCCTATAACTTGAAATGGTCATCAGTATTGGAAAAGCTTTCACTTGCTCAACATTAGGGGGGAGGAAACCGTTGCCTAAATAGAGAACAATCAAGACCTTATTACGCAACAAAAGTATTGCAAGAAAGAAAAAAAGATGTAGTTAAAAATAAATGTAATCAGCAACAAAAAAAATCAGTGCAATATATATATATATATATATAGATGGGGTGGAATTAGCACCACTTGAAATCAAACCTCTTTGATCCGTCCTATGTTATCGGAATCTTCAGACTATATTCAATCGTTGGCTTCATCCTCCCTGACTGCATATGAACAAAGTATCAAATAATAAAATGGATCAAATTAATGAATAAAGTTTTGATGCTACAGAAAAAAAAAAAGAAAAAAAAAGAAGGAAAATATATAAAGATGAAAGAGAAAATAATCATATCAAAGCAGAATATAAATTACAAATAAGGAATTGTTGAAAACCTCATTGAGGTATGAAACCATAACAATCTTTACAGCACTAATTAAATCAGGCAACATAATCAATATAATCAAAGTCCTAAATATCCAAATCCCCATTTTCTTAATCTAACAAAATCAACTTATCCCACTCAAAGCTATATTTGATATTAGAAAGGCTAGTTGCCTCTGTACTGAATTCCTAGGTTAAAAAACCAAAGAATATAGTTTTGCAGTTAAACAATAAAATATAATAACAAATATAGTTTGACATCTCCAAATTAAAATAAACATTGCATAGCTTAATGAAGGCAATAATTCATGTTTCAAAACATTTAAACTCAGCTCCCAACTAAAAATAATATGATTATAAAATAATGAAATCTAGAGCATGAACTCAATAACATATCAAAGATGAAATCATCACAGGGTATCATTAAACCACCAAGGAATCCAAAAATCCAGATTTCATACATACAAATCATGAGAACTTCTTTGCATAAAAACCAAAATCATTGTGACAACATATCTATATTAATTTTATCTACTCGCTATAAATAATTGGAAGAATAATGGAGTGGAGTCAGTGTAATTGAATGCATATAATTTGTGTATCTTCTTTAGTTCCAACCTAAACCAGATAGAGATGATGGCAAGATCATAATATATTCATTACTCAATGTACCAAGTTTAAGATCAAGTATGTATTCAGATGGAAAATAAATCCACCCACCCAAACATCAATAAAAAATATTTAGCAATCCGAAGAGAGAAGAAAGGGAAGAAAAATGCACCAACCATGAAATGTTGTGATACTCCTCCTTAATCTCTCTCGCCTCTGCATCCTCGTCCAACGCCGCCTATAGAAACTCATCGCCTCACTGACAACCTTCTTTTTCTTCTCCTCTTCTCTCTAGAGTTCAACGGTGATGGGTCATCCGCCTTAGCCTGCGCCCAGTAAAAACAGCGGAACAAGGAATTCTGTATAATTATTATTAGAAATATTTCATTATAAAAAATTATGATTAATGTTGGCATAAAAAAATTTAAATGATCATAAAAATTAATTATTATGGGTATATATGATAAAATGAAGGGAGAAAATATCAGAATGATATTTATAATATAAATATTCTAATAGACTAAAAAGATATTAGGAAGAATGAGAGGGAGTAATTTAGAATAAGAAATAAATGTAAATGTGCACATATAATATTAGATTATAAAAATTATGTCTACAATTGAATTAATCAAACTAATTAAATATTTGAAGTATTTAATTTAAAATAAATGATATAAAAATTATTTTTAATCTCGCGTAATATGTCGGTTTACATCGCTAGTGATATTTAAAAATAATAAGAGTGAGTATAAATTAATAAATTATGAAGTGATATTTAAAAATCGATTGCCTTAAAAACCTCTATGATTCTTCCAATAAATGTCTTCAGAAAAAAATGATACAAAAAAAAATGGATACAGACGAAGAAAGTCCTTAGACAGAAGCGATAAAAAAATGGGTAAAAGATAAAAATTAGAATATTTATATTAACTCTATTCTACGAAATATTGAATGACATAAATAAATTAGAAAAATTAATATTAGAAATTAAAAATTATATTATTAATAATACCATAAATAACTTCTCATAAAAATCCAAAGAATTTGAAATATAGCAACCAAATGAATAGGGGGTGATTCATAATTAATAGATAAGAGATAAATAGAAGGTAGATATCAAAATTAAATAGTGAATTATTGTGATTAAAAATTAATAATAATACTATAAATAACTTCTCACGAAAATTTAGAAATTTAAAATAAAGTCACCATATGAATTGGGATGATTCGCCTTTAGTAGATAAGAGATTCTTGAAAAGTTTAACACTACAAATGTGGTGACTAATTACATGACGCAAAAACTTGTGTGCAATATTGCATACTAGGCTTATGTGTAATTGGGATTTTTTTAGGATTTTCGCGGGTTAGGCAACTGGTCGGGTCAGGGCAGCCACAGGCTTCTTCTTCCTCACTCGCAAACAACAGACGTCGGATTTCTTCTTCTTCTTCTTCTTCTTCTTTTCTTCTTCTTCTTCTTCTTCTTCTTCTTCTTCTTCTTCTTCCTCGCGTTCCCAACAAACGCGACCAAATCTCAATTGATTTTCACGGCGCGATGTCTCTAGGTTTTTCATTCTCTTCTCTCATTCTTCTTTTCTTTTTTCCTCTTCCATATGCTTCTCGGTTTCTTCAGTTTTCTCATTCTCGCAAAATTCTGAGTCCTTACGACTCTTCTCATTTTTTGTTCTTTAAATCATTATTTTAGACCGAGGTTTTTTTTTTCGGCGTTTTATCTTGGTTTTGTTCATGTAGTAACACTCTTTTGTTCATGTAGTAACACATCAAGTTGTTATTTAAATCTGTAATTTTGGACTTGGAATTTCTTTTCGCGCCTGTATTGGTTTTGTACATGTGGTAACACGTTTTTCCTCATATGGTAACACTTTTTGTTCATGTAGTAATACTTGTTTTTTTAGTAATATGTGTTAATAGTCAAATATTTAACGATTCTGATGTGGCTTGTTGAATTTGACCACCAAACAAATAATTAATCGAACAAGAACACTGCTGGAAGAACCGTAGTTCTTCCCTGAAATATGGTTGTTGGTATATAAGAGGAATGAGGGAAACATTCCAGCGTTTTCCTACAATGAAAGGTGAGGTCCTTTATATAAAGAGGACCAACACGACAAATCATAAGCATAACAAATCATGTGCATAAAGCATGACAAAACATATGCGTAAGTACGACTAATCGTAAGCACGACAAATCATCTTCTGTATGACTCTTGACCTCCTGTCGGGTCGAGTCGATTCATGTCTTTGTGGGCCCTGCTGACGGGTGATAATTCGTCCTGCTGACGTGTGATAATTGTGGGCCCTGCTAACGGGTGATAATTCATCCTGCTGACGTGTGATAAATCTGGTGACAACAATAGCCCCCAAGATCGGGCTGTGACGTTGTTCAGAGTTCGATCTTGAATCATGTCTTGAACAGATTTTATCTTTTGTTGCATCTGCTGATCCACTTTTGTTTGCCTCACGAGCACCTTTTCGGATCTCAGTATGAGATCTTGATCGATCAGAATGAGCCCCTGCATAGAGGATCTTACCTTTTCTCGTCGTTGATCTTGTTTGTGGTCGTACTTCGAGGCGAGCCCCATTGTACTTTGAGGCGAGCTTTTTACGTGCTTTCGTGCTTTGAGGAGAGCCAGTTTTCTTTTTTTTGTGGGTGCTTGAGGGAGCCGTCGTCTACAAGTCTTTTTACGTGCTTTCGTTCTTGAGGCGAGCCCAGATTGTCTGAAGTCTTTTCTATGCCCGTACTTTGAGGCGAGCCTCTCTGTACAAGTCATTTTTGTTTTTGCGCTCGTCGTCGACCAATTACGGTCGAGCAGTTTGCGACTTTCCCCCGTCCAGATCGTCTTACTAGCTGTGCGATCTATAGGAGTAAATTTTGCGCTCCTCGTGGACCACTTATGGCCTGGAATTGTCGCGATTTTCTTTCCTCTCTTTAGATACTTGAGGGATCTAGGAGAGTTTGCGCTCGTCGTCGACCACTTACGGCCGAGCAGTTTGTGACTTTCCCCAGTCCAAATTGTCTTACTAGTTGTGCGATCTATAGGATTAAATTTTGCGCTCCTCGTCGACCACTTATGGGCGAACAGAAGCGACTTTTTTCTCTCTTTAGATACTTGAGGATTCAGGAGAGTTTATTCGTCGTGGTCGACCTTTGTCGGGTCAAAACAGCTTATGCGACTTTCGAAGGCGCGAGCAAAGTTGACGCCGATAGAGGCGGACCGATCACGCTTAAAACAAAGAGCTAACGCCGAGAAAGCGGGACAGTCAATGTCGTAAAGGCGGATTTAGCCGTAAGGCGAATGATCTAAATCGCCAAGAGATGGTGAAAGCACTTCGCCGAAAATACGCTCGCCCGATCGCGAAGCTTGGGCCACTTAAAAGGTGGGCGATAAATGTCGTAAGGGTGGCGGATGATCAGCGCCGCGACGGGCGAAGCGCTTCGCTTCGGCCGTGAATACGAAATGTCGCCCGTCGAAGGGCCAACGCTAAAAAGCGTGCGAATCAACGCCGTAGCGGCGGATGAACGCCCGTAAGGGCGATGATCTCATCGCCAAGATGAAAAGAACGCTTATTTCGGTGGAATAAAGCGTCGCCGGCGCGAAAATAGCGCTAAAAGGCCCGAAGCGATCAACGCCCGTAAAGGTGGACGAACGCAGTAAAGGCGGATGATTCGCCGAGATGGCGAAACGCCGCTTTCGTCGAGATGCCGCCCCGAGAAACAGCGCGCTAAAAAGCGCGTATAATTTAGAAGGATGATGAACGCCCGTAAGGGTAGATGATTTCGCCGCCGAGATGGCGAGAGAGCGCCGGTGGAAATTGCCGGTCGCCGTCCGAAGGCCTTTAAAAACGGCAGATCAACGTCAGAAGGCGGCGGATGAACGCCGAAGGGCGGATGATTCGTCACCAAGATGGGGTTAACGCCGTTTGTGGAATACGCTCGATGGAATCACGCCTTAAAAGGCGGGCAGATCAACGCCATAAAGGTTACGATGAACGCCGTAAGGGCGATGATCTCGCCGCCGGATGAGGACGCCGTAGCTTTGGGTGGAATGATCTCATCGCGAAGGTCAAGGTTTAAAGGAGGGCGATTAACGCCATAAAGGTGGATGGAATGACTGGATGATTCGCGCCAGACGGGCGAGGAGCGATCGCCGCCGCGAATACGCGGATGAGGCTAACGCGAAAAAGGCGGCGTGATCAACGCCAGAATGGGCGGATGATTCTCCACGCTTAGATGAATAGGGAGCGTGCCGATGGAATACGCGTTGTTTACGCGAAAACGCCATAACAGGGGGATCAACACCGTGAAAGGTGGATGAATGCCCGTGGGCGGATGATCTTGCCGATGGATGGGAGCGCCCGCTGGCGGAAATACGACGCCGATGGAAGGCCAACGCTTAAAAGGCGGGCGATTCAATGCCTTAATGGTGGATGAACGCCATAAGGGGCGTGATGATCTGCCGCCAGATGGCGAGGAGCGCTACAGCGCGGGAATACGTTGTCGGCGCGAGCTAAAGGCCACGCGCGGGGGCGTATCAACACCGAAGGTGGATGAACGCCGAAGGGCGGATGATCTCACGCCGAGATGGCGAGCGCTTACCGGAATACGACGCCGAACGTGAAGGCCAACGCTTAAAAGGCGCGTATCAACGCCGAATCGGATGAATGTAGATGATAATGCCGCTAAGACGGCGGAAGAACGGGCGGAATGATCGAAGGCCGGCCTCCTAAAGGCCAGATCAACGCCATAAAGGCGATGAACGCCGTATGGGGCGGATGATCTTGTCGGAAGACGCGGCGAGGAAGAGCACTCGCCGGTGGAATACGATCACCGGCGCGGAAGGCCGCTTAAAAGCGAGGGCGATCAACGCCATAAAGGTGGATGAACGCAGTAGGGCGGATGATCTTATCGCCGAGATGGCGAGGAGCGCGCTTACAAGGAAATACGACGCCGACGCGGAAGGCCAACGCTTAAAACGGATGTGATCAACGCCAGAATGGTGGATGAATGCCATAAGGGCGATGATCTCGCGCCGGGCTAAGATGTATTAAGAATACACGCCGGAATACGCATCAACACCGTAAAGGCGTGAACGCGAAGGCGGATGATCTCGCCGCCGACGGGCGAAAAGAATACACATCGGCATCAAGGCCCCGCCAAAAGCGCGGCGGATGAATGGCGAGGATGAACACCATAAGGCGATGATGATTGCGCCGCCGAGATGGCGAGAGTACCGCCGGAACACGGATCACCGCGGCGGCGCCGCTTCTAAAAGCGAGGGCAAAAACAATGCCGCCATAAACGCTGCAGGATGAATTCAAGGGCCAGATGATCTGCGCCGCCTTTGCGGAATACGGCGAGGAGAAGGTCAACGCTAAAAGACGTTGAAGGCCAACACCGTAATGGCGATTAACACCATAAGGGCGATGATCAACGCCAGAATTCGGGCGGGAATACGCGCTTATGAGGAAAGCCGTGGGCGTATCAACATGATCTGAACGCGGTACGGATGACGGCCAGATGGGCGGAGAGCGCCGCCGGGAATACGCTACGCCAACGCGAAGGCCAAAGGCGAAGGCGTATATCAATGTCGTAAGGCGTACGAACACCAGAAGGATGTCGGGCGGACGGGCGAGGGAGCACTCGTTTGGGCGGAAAACGCTGCCGCCGATGCGAAAGCCGCCGCTTAACAGGGCGTATCAACGTCGAAGGCGATGAACGCCGTAGGGGCGATGATCTCGCTGCCAAGATGGTGAGCACTTGCCGGCAGAAACGCACGCCGGCGCGAAAGCCGCCGCTTAAAAGGCGGCAGATCAACGTCAGAAAGGCGGGATGAACCGTAGGCGGGCGATGATCTCGCCGCCAAGATGGCGGAGGAGCACTTTGCGCCGCCGGAATACGCACGCTGGCGCGGTGCCAACGCTTAAAAGGCTGGCAGATCAACGCCAGAATGGCGATGAACGAATGGCGGGATGAACGCCGTAAGACGATGAGGGAGCACCGAGGACGGGCGGCGGAGCTCTTCGCCGCGGAATACGCGAAGGAAGGCCGCGATCTAAAAGGTGGGGTGTATCAACGCCGTAGGGCGATGAACGCCATGGCGATTTAACGCCAGCGGATGATTCGGCCGAGACGGCGGCGAGCACTTCGCCGGCTGAATACGACGCCGACGCGGGCCAACGCCTAAAAGGCGCGGGTAGATTAACACCGTGAAGGTGGATGAATTCGTAGCGGGTGGATGATCTGCCGCCGAGATGGCAAGGAGCGCTTTCGCCGATGAATACGCTGCGGGTCGATGCGGAAGGCCAACGCCTAAAAAGCGGGGAAATCAACACCGTAAAGACGCTTATGAACGCAGGCGGAGTGGATGATCTCGGCCAGACGGGCGAAAAGCACTTCGCCACGAATACGCGGTCGCCGGCGCGAAAGGCCGTGAGCCTAAAAGATTGAGCCTAAAATATCAACGCCAGAAGGCGGATGAACGCCAGTGGCGATGATCATGTCGCCGACGGGGCGGTAGCGCTTTCGCTGCGTAATACGCCGCCGGCGCAGGCGCCAACGCCTAAAAGGGTAAATCAACGCCATAAAGCGCGATGAATTTCATGGGCGATGATTCGCCGCCGAGATGGCGAGGGGAGCACTTTCGCTTTGCGGAATACACGCCGCCGGAAGCGCTAACGCTTAAAAGCGGGCAAATCAACGCCATAAAGGCGATGAACGCCAGAAGGGCGGGATGATCTCGCCGCCGAGATGGCGCAGGCGCGCCGCCTATAATACACGCCGGCTTGCCGGAAGGCGAAGGCTTAAAAGTGGGGTGTCGTCGGTAGAAAGGCCGATTTAACTCATTCACGGAAGACGGAGAAAACTTTTGCTAAAACTAAAGCACCGGGACATCGGGCGAAGTTAGGGGAGGAGCCGATGCCGAGAAGACGGGTGTGTCATCGCCAGAAGGGTTTAATTTAACTCATTCACGGGAAGGTGGAGAATACTTTGCTAAACGACGGACCGACATCGCCGAAGAAGGGGAGCCGACCGAGAAGGCTGGTTGTTTCGCCATAAAGGCGATAAGCGCTGGGCTGCAGGAGGCGAAAGCATAATCATCGCCAAAAGGCAGATTGCCAAAGACCGAAGACGGGCGTAATCACGCCAAAAGTTAAGGTATTACTAAAGGGGCAAGAGCATGGGCATAATCATCGCCGAGATTGCAGACAAGGATAGAGGGTATAATCATCACCGAGAAGATGGAAAAGCACGCCGAGGAAGCGGGCATAATCATCACCGGAAAAGGCGGTATTGCCAAATACCAGGAGGGCATAATCGCCGCATAATCATCACCGAAGAAAAAGCGCCATCACGAGGAGAGGCGAAAGACACCGAGAGGCGGGCTAGCAGAAGGCGGTAGCCGACGCCGAGGAGGCGGCATAATCAACACCGGTAGGCGCGGTAAAACGCCGAGGAGGCGGCATAATCGCGCCGAACGAGAACGCCGGTAGTGCCACGCCGGTGAGGAGGCAGCATAATCGTCGCCAAAGGTAAGGGTATTGCCGCCTCCATGAGGCGGGCATAATCGCACTCACGGTAGAATCTTGTCATCTGTGTGGTGACGAAAGCAGCGCTTGGCTTTTCGCGGTTGAGCGAAATGCTCAACTTTTTGCATTTAGGTGGATGTTCGCTTTTGATGGTCGAATATGTATGGATTCTTACGAATGTCACGACGGGCGGCGGTTTTCGGCTTACCAGCGAAAGCACAATCACTTCGCCCCCGAAATAAGACAATGTTGAACTCTCGTGGTGTTCGCTCTGAAATCAGGCGCCAGGTAAACCGAGGTGACGAGCACGAGATCGCCCGCGGTCGGATGATCTTGCCTCGCTCGTGAGTCTTTTTTTGATATGCTCGCTATCAAGGTTGTGTGGTGTGTTTCGCCGAGCAAGTGACGAGCGAAAGGGCAATTGCGGGTCGCCTAAAAAGCCATTGGCGAGCTCCTTTTCTTGATCTCGCCGCTTATCAAGGTTGTGTTTGACACCACTCGCTTCTGAGACTTCAGATAAAAAGTGGTTTTTTTTGTAATTTGCCGGTAGTGCCGCTTTTGTGGTTGTTGTTTGCTGGTTCTCTGGGCTTTTATGCCCTTTGTTTTTTCGATGTTCTAACATGATAAATGCCTAAGTTCTTTCCCGAACTTTGTCCGGTTTTTTGATTGTCTTATTTTGTCGCAATAATCGATTGGGTAACTAATGTGTAACCCTCGCTTTCTTTCGGGTGATCGTCTTATGTTAGCTGCGATCACTATTCTCGCTTGCCGTTTTATTTAGCCGCCGACCTCGCACTCCATTATTCGCTTTTGTGCGGGCGCATCCGTAAAAAGACGATTTGTTTTCGGGGTGAACATTAGGTTCTCGCTTCGCTCATCTTTGTTTTTCGTAAACTTTAGGTGTGACCATTCATAGTTTTTAACTAGAATGAATAACACATTAATGACACCAGGACATATTCCACTTTTAATGTGGAGGTTTTTAAGTTGCAAGATATTAAAAGTTAACATTATCCTAATAAAGTGGGGAATGGAAAGTGACCGTAGAGATTCATGTCGTTTGCCTAGACTACGGGTCGCGTCAATCGATTTCCTTTTCCGAAAGTCATCCCTCTCGTTTTTTTTTTTTTTTAAATTGGCCCGAAATATTATTGTTAATAAATAATAAATCTGACCCAACACATTAATCAACCAATAGCCCAAAGCATGATTAAATAAAATTTTGGGCCTTTGTATTGCTTGATTAAGCTTTGGGCCATGATTTTATTTAATCAATGCAGCCCAACACTTAAAAAGTTAGGCCCGAATATTGGATATCAAATCAAAGCCCAACCCCCACACCTTATCCCACGAAATTAGGCCCAGCCCCATATTAACTAACTCATGCCCAAAAATTTGGATCAGATCAAACCTTATGCCGTGTTACTCACCAGAAGAGGTCACCCTCAAGCCTCCACGCGTCCAACACCTGGAGATCTTCGACGCGTCGTCACACCAGGTGACGCCGATGATTGGAGCGGCGGAGGTGCGGCGGCTTCGTGGTCGCGGGGAGCCACGAGCTGCGGCGGTGGGTCGCGGTGTTGCAGAGGCGGGCATCAATTTTGGCACCGCATGGCAGAACAGGCTCGGCGGCTCGCGCCGATTTGAGGCTCGGAAGCTCTGCGGCTTGGTTGATGTGTGAGGCGGCGGTTCCGATGATTTAACAACGATGGTTTCGGCTGATGATGTTGGAGTGGTCACCGCCGCAGCGGTGGTGACGAGGCCGTAAGCGGCGGAGGTGAGGCGGCTTCATGGCCCTGTTCTTCATCTTCCCCATCTCTTTTGTTTGTATGTATATGTCTGGTTTTTTTTTCTTTTGAAGAAGATGATACTGGACTTTTTTTTTGGTTGGGTTTTGCCGAGTATTTTGATGGGATTTGGTTTTCCTTTTTTGCTGTAAACAGGAAGGGCTGAGATGTGTGGTTCCTCACGGTTGGTGAGGTTTCTGCGTATAATTCTTCTGGGTTTTCGATGGATTTTTCTGGGTTTTTTGGATTTTTGGATTTGAAGATTCGTTGTTGTTCTTCTGTTCGAACAGTGAATGGTCGCGGGGATGCGGCGGTGGGTCGCGGTGTTGCAGAGGCGGGCATCAATTTTGCACCGCATGGATAACAAATATTTAACGATTGCGGCTTGGTTGATGTGTGAGGCGGCGGTTCCGATGATTTAACAATTTGGTTTCACCAAACAAATAATTAATCGCCGCAGCGGTGGTGATACAGGCCGTAAGCGGCGGAGGTGAGGCGGCTTCATGGCCCTGTTCTTCATCTTCCCCATCTCTTTTGTTTGTATGTATATGTTGGTTTTTTGGTATTTGAAGAAGATGATACTGGACTTTTTTTTTTGGTTGGGTTTTGCTGAAGTATTTTGATGGGATTTGGTTTTCCTTTTTGCTGCTGTAAACAGGAAGGGCTGAGATGTGTGGTTCCTCACGGTTGGTGAGGTTTCTGCGTATAATTCTTCTGGGTTTTCGATGGATTTTTCTGGGTTTTTTGGATTTTTGGATTTGAAGATTCGTTGTTGTTCTTCACGAACAGTGAATTCAATCCGGTAACCCTCCTTCTAAAGACCAAATGTTGATAAAAATATTTAACGAAATCGATGCATTATTAATTGACCACCAAACAAATAATTAAAAAAATATGTGTAAATAAGTTGGTAGATCGTAAATGACGAAACATTCCAAATTTTTTCATCTTAACGTGTGACTATTGACCAACACTCAAATTATAAGATGACAAATCGTATGCGTAAGATAAAGATGACAAAACATATGCCAGAATACGACTAATCGAAGACGTCGATTGAGTCTTTGTGGGCCCGCTTTGACCGACCTGACGGGTGATAATTCTTGGTTGACGCGTGATAAATGTGACAACAATATGTAATAATGTATACTGTCAGAATACTATGTGAAACTCATGTAATAATGTACAACGTGTCGTAACATTTATGTAATTAATTTTAATACGTGTTACGTAAAGATATGAAGTTATTTCAATATATCAATGTGTTACATATATAGATATAAGAATACACAAAAATTTGACAAAAAAAAATTAAAAATTTATATATTCAATAAGTTATGTTTTTTAAACGTGTTATTGCGTACAAAGATTTAATAAACATATTTTCTATAAATATATATATCAACCCAAGTAATTTTTCAATTTTTTTTTTCTTATTTTAAAGTATAAATATAAATGCAATATTTAAGAATACGTTAATAACCTATTAAAAAATTCTATGAAAAAAAAATTAAAAATTGGTTTTATATGATTTCAATATAAAAAGAAATCTGATCAATCATCATCTTTTAATAATCTGGATATAGAAGAAGTCAGATGTGGAGAAAGCCTTGTGCAGATGAATTAGTTAGTGTCGAGTCTTGGTTAGTCCACTTAGTATTTAATAAAAACATATCCAAATTTTTTGGTATTTGAAAATTTAAATATATATTTTGAAATCCGAAAATTTTTGGTAAATTAAAAATTACTTATCAGTACTATAATAAAATGTGGTATACTGAATTTTTTCAGTTTTATCTTATGTATTTGTATGGTATTGCATATAACATTATGATTTTAATATTTCACAAAAATCAACTCCATTTTAGAAGACATTATTATGAACCTATTAATTATAATTGATTCTATGAGTAAATGAAATTAAGATTAATTGGTTTACATAAAGGGCTAATTGATTTACATAATATAAAATAAGGAAATCTGATCAATCATCATCTTTTAATAATCTGGATATAGAAGAGAGTCAGATGTGGAGAAGAGCTTAAGCTTGTGCAGATGAGTATTAGTTAGTGTCGAGTCTTGGTTAGTCCTGGTTTATAGTCTTATCTTAGTCGTGCTTTATGGAATCTAAACCACTTACGTATATTGTATAATGTACCAAATTTTTTGGTATTTGAAAATTTATACTTTGATAGTTTTTTTTTTTATTAATAAAAATTTTAGAATTTTCAAAATTTTTGGATTTTAAATGAAAACCAACATTTTCAAAGTGTTTACTATAATAAATTTTGATGGATTATACTGAATTTTTCAATTAGTGATAAATTATATATGTGAAGTCTATATACAAAGAACTTTGAACATTAAAATAATTTTTTAAAAATATGAAAAATTTATGATTTTTATACCACTTCATAGCAAAATTTTGATATACCACTTCATAGCAAAATTTCGGCATACCGATTTCTTTCACCGAAATATCAATTTTTTTAATAATACCAAAATTTTAAAATATACAATACTGTTATCATATTGAAATTATACGTACGATAACATACCACATCGAAATTCATAATATAAAAAAAAATCGACATTTTCAATTCATTAAGTGCAGTATATCAATTTTTTTTAGTATTTCCCACATCCCATCTGCTCTCAATCTCCTATCTACTAACATGAATCACCCACAATTTATATGTTGGCTTTATTTCAAATATCGTAATTTATGTGAGAAATTATTTATAGTATCATTATTAATTTTTTTATTTTTTTATTTCAATCATTCATTATTTAATTTTGATATTTACCTTCCATTTATTTATTATCTATTAATTATGAATCACCCCATATTCATGTAGTTGCTTGTTTTAAAATATTTCATCTTCAAAACATATATATTAATTTATATTAAATACATACTTCATAATTTATAAATTTATACTCTCTATTATTCTTTTTAAATATCACTAATATGTAACCTGACGTATTACGTCTACACAAGATTGAAAATAGTTTTTATATCATTAATTTTAAATTAAATACTTCAAATATTTAATTAGTTTGATTAATTCAATTATAGAAGCAAATTTTTTTCTAATATTATGTGTGCATATTTTCATTCATTTTTTATTCTAAATTACTCTCACACATTCTTCTTAATGTCTTTTTAGTCTTTTAGAATATTTATATAATAATGAATTTGATCATATGCCCGTAAGTGGGCACAAACTTATATGTCCACCGCTTATGTGGCGCGCCACATATGCAAGATCTTCACCATCGTTTAGTTAGTTTCTTTAATTAATTCAATTTCTCATTTATATATATTTCATATTTTACCCAATTTCATTAAATATATTAAATTTTTTTACCCGACCCGGACCCGAACCCGGCCCGAGTGGTTCATGATTCACCCGGTCCGAATGGTTCATGGTTTAGGGTTCATGGTTTAGGGTTTAGGTTTATATAATTAATGAGAAGATTGAATTAATTAAATAAACTAATTAAATGATGGTGGGGACTTTTGCACATGCCAAGCACCACATGCGTGGACATATAAGCCATGCCCACCAAGTGCATATATGATCAAATCAGATATAATAAATGGATTCGATATTTTCTCCCTTCATTATGTCAACCCATAATAATGAATTTTCATCATAATTTACATTTTCTTATGTCAACATTAACCTTAATTAACTTTTTTATAATAAAATATTTATAACAATAAATACTATTGGTTGGAAAAATTATTCACACAACGTATTTGTAGAAAAATATTTTTTTTTAATAATCATGAAAAGTAATCATTAGGGGTATATGAAAATGTCAAAACGACATTTATTATGTTAACAATTAACAAAAGGAAAAATAAATTTATGTTGCACCACCTTTGTGGATTTCTAATTTTTTCAACACATGAAATTGCATGGGGATGAAAAATTCATCCCCTATTTATACTAAGGGGTGGTGGCCGATTTTTCTATGAGGAATAAGATGGGAAAATATTTTTCTTGGTCTCCAAGAAATCTTGAATATGTCTCATATATTCTTTTCTCCATATTTAAAATATTCCACAAAAATCTCACATCCTCTTGTTATGGTTATTTTCAAAAATTAAGGCCAAAATTTCCAAGATTGGAATCTTCTTGAATTTATGAGATATTCTTATATTCCAAAAATACATATCTTCCATAATATATTTCTAAGAAAATCAAGAAAATCTTTCCTTCCTTATTTTCTTCATTATTTTCGAAAATCACACAATAAATAGCTAAGTGGGAGATTTCTTGAATTTAATGAGATAAACTTGTATTCCAAGAATACTTATCCCCATTCCATAACAAAATTCAAAGAAAATCTTTCTCACTCTTTTATTTATTTATTTTCGAAAAAATAGGAAAAATAGGCAACAATATTTTATTTAATTTTAAACAACTTTTTCAGTTATTGGACTTTATATTTGGGCTACTTGAGGGGCCTTTAGGAGAATTAAGATTGAACCTTCTAATGGACCTTGAATTTCCAATATTGAGCCACAATATTATTCAAGCCCATAAATATTAATTAATCTCACTACATAATTAATATTGCACTATCCATCTTAACCCATATTACAGTTAATATGGCTCCCGGTTATTATTTTTCGAGTTTAAAATTATCCATTCCATTAATTAATTTCAACCACTGAAATAGCTTTACTTTAATTAATATTTTTTTTCTTGGTTCAGGAACGGCTCAACATTATTATCCATACCGGAAAACTAATATAACTTATGAGCCTCCCAAGGGGACTAATCAAACAAGACGCACTTGCACACCGATTCTCCATATTAAATCTTAGCAATCGTCATGTAACTAATAATATTGTCCAAGGTACAAGGTATTGAATCACATTGATTCTCTACCCATCGTAAGTTAAAGCAATAGTTATTAATTCCACACGATCCTATTTAAGGGACGGGGATTAAGAAATAACTAACCACTGAGGTCTAATTCTTCTATATTCAGTCCTGAAGAATTTATCCTCCTGTAGGTCCTCTTCAGCGCATCATAATGCACTAGTGCAATCTCTTGGTCAAGACAAGTCAATCTGAGCCTTGCACTTCAACCTTTCACAATGGATTGTTCATTTCCATCTAGGTTGTGAATTATGTACTTTTAGTTACAAGGGACTGTTAATATAATATTTTGTGATCTGGTATCACTAAATTAACTACAATGTAACACGTACTAATTATTGAACAGTTATGCAGTAAATATATGTAACATTCAATGATATTTAAAGCAACAGTGATAAATAATTTATTTCAGCAAATAAGCCCGAAATTCAGGTTGGTTATACAAAGTAGAAGCATACTTTCCAGTATAACCCCAACAATCTCCCACTTATACTCAAAGTCTGCTTTTAAGTATATACTACAGCACGTCTCGTGTAGAATCTACGTGACATCTAATGTCACCTACACGAACCTAATAATATCTCTCCCACTTATACTCAAAGCAGATTGGCAATGGTCTTGACACCCATTCCTTCCACATATTTCTCGAATGTATTCTGAGGTAGACCCTTTGTGAATGGATCTGCTAGGTTGTCCTCTGACGTGATCTTTGCCACCTCTATATCTCCTCTCTTAACGATTTCTCGTATAAGATGGTATTTCCTTTCAATGTGTTTGCTGGCCTTGTGGGCTTTTTGTTCCCTTGAATTTGCAACTGCTCCGGCATTATCACAATAGACCGTGATTGTGCTGGGCAAATTCGGAACTACATCCAAGTCCACTAGAAAGTTCCTGAGCCAAATCGCTTCCTTTGCTTCACAAGCAGCTACATACTCGGCTTCCATGGTAGAATATGCGATGCATTTCTGCTTAACGCTTCTCCATGTCATGGCTCCTCCCCCCATGCAAAACACACTACCCGAGATAGATTTTCTGGAATCTAAGTCTAATTGGAAATCCGAGTTCGTTTAACCGATGGGAATCGGGTTGTCTGACTGATAAACCAACATTCTATCTCGAGTTCTCTTCAGATACTTCAGAATGTTTTTAACTACAGTCCAATGTTCTTTCCCCGGATTACTCTGATATCTTGCTACCATTCCAACAGCAAAGCAAATATCTCACCTCGTGCACAGCATTCCATACATGAGGCTTCCGACAGCCGAAGCATAAGGAACACCCTTCATGTCATCTATCTCCTTTTGCGTCTTCGGGCACATTTCTTTAGATAGACGTATTCCATGTCTGAAAGGTACAAAACCTTTCTTGGGATCTTGTATGTTGAATCGCTTCAAGACAATATCTATGTATGAAGCTTGCGATAAGCCTATCATCCTTTTCTTGCGATCTCGAGTGATTTTGATCCCAAGGATGTGACCGGCTTCCCCTAAGTCCTTCATATCAAACTGTTTTGACAGCCATGCCCTTACGTCTGATAATACCTTTACATCGTCTCCGATGAGTAGAATATTGTCTACGTATAGTACTAAGAATACCAATGCAGTTCCGACACGCTTCTTATACACACAACTTTCGAACTCATTTTGATCGAACCCGTAAGATTTTATAACCTGATCAAAACATTGGTTCCAAGCACGTGACACTTGCTTTAGTCCATAAATGGATTTCTTGTGCTTGCAAACTAGATTTTCTTGGCCTTTTTCAATGAAACCTTTGGGTTGTTGCATATAGATTTCTTCTTCAAGACTTCCGTTGAGGAAAGCCGCCTTGACATCCATTTGCCAGATCTCAAAATCGAGATGTGCAACTATCTACAAGAGAATATGGATGGACTTGATCATAGCTACAGGCGAAAAGGTCTCCTCGTAGTTGATCCCTTCTTTCTGAGTATATCCTTTTGCCACAAGTCTAGCCTTGAAGGTTTCTACCTTCCCGTCCGGTCCTCTTTTTCTCTTGTATACCACTTGCACCCAATGGGCTTGACCCCATTAAGTGGTTCGACTAGCTCCCACACCTTATTATGATCCATAGAACCCATCTAGGCTTCCATTGTCATTTGCCAAGAACTCGCGTTCTTGTCTTGGATTGCCTCATTGTAAGTCCATGGGTCCGATTCATTTTCTTCGGGGACTAAGTCCGACGACTCTCCTATCCCCATGAATCTCTCGGGTTGTCTAATGACCCTCCCACTACGACGAGGTTTCGGTTGTGTAAGTGTGTCGTTTGGTATGTCAACTTGTACTGTTGGCATTGAGGTAAGCCCCCTTAGCTCATCTAAGGTAATCTCACTTCTGGGCTTTTTATCGTTCATATAGTCTTCTTCCAAGAATCTAAAGTGCGTACTGATTACCACCTTTTGATCTTCGGAACCATAGAACATGCACCCTTTCGTTCTCTCGGGGTACCCTATAAACAACCTTAATTTCGATCGTGGATCCACCTTGCCAACTTCCTTGTCCAGCACGTATGCCGGACACCCCCAAATTTTCATATGTCGTAAACTGGGTTTGCGCCCGGTCCACAATTCTTTAGGGGTTTTGGGAACCGACTTGGAGGGCACCAAATTTAGAATGTAAGCCGATGTTTCCAAGGCGTGGCCCCAAAACGATTTGGGTAGATCCGCATAACTCATTATCGATCTGACCATTTTTAAAAGAGTTCTGTTTCTTCGTTCTGCAACCCCATTTTGTTGAGGGGTTTCGGGTGCAGTCAACTGGGATACGATCCCTTCATCAGACAAGTAATTCAAAAATTCATCGCTGAGGTATTTGCCTCCACGATCAGATCGTAGACATTTGATACATTTCTCCCTATGATTATCTGCTTGAGCTTAAATTCCTTGAATTTATCAAAGGTCTCAGATTTATGCTTCATAAGGTAAATGTATCCATATCTTGAGTAATCATCGATAAAAGTAAAGAAATACTCATAACCTCCTCTTGCTTTGATTGACATTGGACCACATACATCGGTGTGAACGATTTCCAACACTTATTTGGCTCTATTCCCCTTGGATCTGAATGCCCTCTTGGTCATCTTACCCTCCAAACATGATTCGCAAGTTGGAAATGGCTCAATCCGGAGAGACTCCAATGAACCATCATGAACCAACCTTTGGATCCTTTTGGGATTAATATGACCTAGTCTCAGATGCCATAGAAGTGTTTCGTTCACATCTGATGAACGTTTTCTTTTATTACTCGAAATAGTCGATGTGTTATAGGATGCATTTCGTGAGTGATGTGCACAGTTAATATGTAGAGATTATTCGACAACATTCCATGACAAATAAACTCATTATTTAGAGCAATGGTAACAACTTTATTAAAAGTAACCGAATATCCATCAAGAAAAAGTTTAGAAACTGAAATTAAATTCTTTCTAAAACTTGGAACGTAAAGAACATCTCTCAAAATTAAAACTTTGTCTTCAAAAGACAACCGCACTTCTCCCACTGCTTCAGCTGCCACTCTCGTGGCATCGCCCAGTGTGATGAGTATCTCACTCCCACTAAGTTATCGGGTCCGCTTGAACCCCTGTAAAGTGAAGCAAACATGATCAGTGGATCTCGTATCCACTACCCATAAATGGGTAGCATATGCCGCTAAACAAGTTTCAACAACTAGTGCATGAGAATTACCTTTCTTTCCAATCCGCTTGGGTTTGGAACAGGCTGGTCTCCAATGTCCTTTCTCATCGCAGTTAAAACACTTCCCCTTTGGATTTCTCTTGACCCCCAACCATTTGGCCGCCTTTCTTTTACCTTTCTTAGTGATGGGTTTGCTTTGGTCCTGACTATTTTTCCCTACCACCATTGGCTTAAATTTTGAGAAGAGGTTTTTAGTCACCAATGCTTCGTCCTCCTTTCCCAAATGTTTCTCTATTATCTCCAAAGCTTCTTGCAGAGTGTCCATAGTGAACATGTGATCACTCATCACAAAACTACAGTAAAACTCATCGAAAGATTTTGGAAGAGTTAGGAACAGGAATTCGATATTAGTCCCATCACAATACTTAGTACCAAGATAAGCAAGTTTGTCAAAATGGCGCTTGACATTGAGAACATGATCCTCACTTAAAAGGTGTTCCTTCCATCATCTTGAGGACAAATCTTTTAGCCACGTCATCGTCTTTCAATCGATCGATCATGCGGTTTTGTTGTGAAAACATTTTCTCAAGACTTTCCATGATTTCCGCAGCAAATTCAACACCTTCATGAATGTATCTCAAATCATCAGACAGGGAAGTCAAGATTATACATTTCATAGGCTCGTTGGAACGCTCCCAGTCATCATACAAAAGTCTCTCCGCATTTGTTGATCCTTTAGTAGGCTTGTTAGGCTTGGGTATGCCAAGAACCCAACAGTGATTTTGTTGTGCAGTGAGGACAAATTTCATATTATGTTTCCAAATTTCATAGTTTTCACAAAAAAAAATTAAAAAAGAAGTTGGTGTTCTTTGAGTGTATACAATAGTGGATTAAAAGGTTGCGACATGCTGAACTGAAATAAATAACGATTGTATAAGCACAAAATTATCACATAATTTGATCACATTAATCATATTAAAATCTCAAAAAAATATGAACATGCATCAACCAACATCTCAAAACAGTTTAAATAAGCCACGTGGGGTGGGTCATTACACATTCAAGCAGGTTACAAACAAGAACAATTACAAACCTTTAATGTCCATATTAATAGTTGGCTCCCAGTTGACCAATATAAAATTGACAGGGACTTCGGGGAAGTATATGCATATCAATTTTATACCTAAGTAATAAACATGATTAAATACAGAATTATTATTTCGCTTTGAGCGAGCCTCGTTAAGGGGAGGTCATCGCCGCCACTAATAATAATTCACAATCATCCTTCGAATTTATTCATGTGAAAACCATCTTTTCGCCGAAATAAAAGAAATCTTGGGGGAATTTCTCCAAAAGAATTCACAAATAAATAAATCATGGAGGTCAAAATTAATTCAATTATATTATCCGGAATAAAATTATCAATTAATTATTTTCAAAACATACTTAGTAGTTTTCGAAAGTGAGATTTTTCCACTACAATTTCTCATGCATCACATATTTAAACAAATTAAGTAAGCACGGAAAAAAATAAAGCAAACATCAAAACAAAAAAAATTAAACACATTGGACACATATATCCAATTATCACGGTTAATTTTGGTCACTGTGATTTTGATCTGAGAAATCATCTTCATAAAGATTCATCGCTAATCCTCAAGAATATTGACCACAACATGTTCTTTTAAAAGCCTTATGCGGTAGGCTTGAGACGACGTCCGTTTATAAGCAAAACTCTCACTGAACACGAAG
Source organism: Stenogyne calaminthoides (assembly GCA_037126765.1). Lineage (NCBI taxonomy): Eukaryota > Viridiplantae > Streptophyta > Magnoliopsida > Lamiales > Lamiaceae > Stenogyne > Stenogyne calaminthoides. Next base: position 5,011,080 of record JBBCBC010000010.1, read on the forward strand.
CAAAACACTGCGCGAGAAAAATCCGCCATTCAAGATATGCACGCCCTTAACTCGAAAGAAAAAGGCTCGAGGCGTCATAAGTCTTTCAGACCGATTCAGACTCTGAATCCGGTATATCTCAATGTACTCAAAAGATTATCTTCTTTGCCAATCGGTGATCGTGGCGCTAAAAGAAGCCAACCGTCTTTTTTAAAACCCTGACTTAAAAGTTTTACACAGAATAAATGGAATAATCTTTTAATTCTTTTCGTCTTGATCCTCGACCAAGGTCAATTTATTTATAAAATAAATAAACCAAGATCTAGACTACGGAGGTACATTGATCAAATCAAAAAATCTAATCTACAACGGATTAAAATATAAAAATGAATTCGAATCTAAAATTAAAAACTACAATTTATATGGGGTGATTAATAAACATTCATCAAAAATCATGAAAAGATGGAACCCGGCCCAATTCTACTATCCAATTTCAAATTTAATGAAAAACAAATCCCACTAAAATTCAGAGTCCAAACCAAGGCTCGATACCAATGGTGGGGAATTAATCCGGATTATTAGGGATGAATATTTAAATACAAATTTAATTATAACAATTATTACTAGCATGAATTAATCTTATATTAATCCAAATAATAAGTCAACAACAAATCATGCATACAAATTCAGTCATGCCCTAGGAGTTTATGTGAAATTCCCTGGAGTGACAATAAGTTAGCATGGATATCCTGCCCACACAACAAACACAAAGAGCCTTCTCAAGTATTCTCATCCTTGTTCAACAATCCGTGGAATGATGCTCACTTAACAATTAACAAAAAAGAAAAATAAAATTATGTTGCACCACCTTTAATTTTTCCAACGAAAGTCGACGTCGGGCACTTAGTCGCCCGTCTTTAATTCTTTAAATCTTTCAAAAATCCGATTACAATTTATTTATAAAATAAATAAACCTAGATAAAGACTAGTCTATTACATTGATCAAATCAAACAAATCTTAATCTACTCATGGATTTTCTCAATTTAGGCAAAAATGAATTGAGCGAATTGAGCCACAATATTATTAAAATTAAAAACCACAATTTATATGCATGCATAAATAAACATTCATCAAAATCATGAAAATTGGAACCTGCAAAAAAGATCTAGCAATTCTACTATCCAATTTCAAATTTAATGAAAAACAAATTAAATTACAATTTAAAATTGAGCGGGAGAAACCAAGGGCTCGATGCGGGCTTGTTGGGGAATTAATTGTCCGGATCTACAAAGGGATGAATATTTAAATACAAATTTAATTATAACAATTATTACTAGCATGAATTAATCTTATATTAATTCAAATAATAATTCAACAACAAATCATGCATACAAATTCGTCACATAAATCCTATGCATGCGGAATTGCTAGGAGTTTATGTGAACTAACCTCTCGGAGTGACAACCGTTGAGAAGATGGATATCCCGTTCACACGAACAAACACAAAGAGCCTTCTCAAGTATTCCCTCATCCTTGTTCAACAATCCGGTGGAATGATGCTCACGAACAATTAACAAAAAAAAAAAAAAAATTATGTTGCACCACCTTTGGGGATTTCTAATTTTTCCAACACATGGAATTGCATGGGGATGAAAAATTCATCCCCTATTTATACTAAGTGGTGGTGGCCGATTTTTCTATGAGGAATAAGATGGGAAAATATTTTTCTTGGTCTCCAAGAAATCTTGAATATGTCCCATATATTCTTTTCTCCATATTAAAAATATTCCACAAAAATCCCACCTCCTCTTGTTATGGTTATTTTCGAAAATTAAGGCAAAGATTTCCAAGATTGGGATCTTCTTAAATTTATAAGATATTCTTGTATTCCAAGAATACATATCTTTCTAAGAAAATCAAGAAAATCTTTCATTCCTTATTTTCTTCATTATTTTCGAAAATCACACAATAAATAGCTAAGTGAGAGATTTCTTGAATTTAATGAGATAAACTTGTATTCCAAGAATACTTATCCTCATTCCATAACAAAATTCAAAGAAAATATTTCTCCCTCTTTTATTTATTTATTTTCGAAAAAATAGGAAAAATAGGCAACAATATTTTATTTAATTTTAAACATTTTTTTCAGTTATTGGACTTTATATTTGGGCTACTTGAGGGGCCTTTAGGAGAATTAAGATTGAACCTTCTAATGGACCTTGAATTTCTAATATTGAGCCACAATATTATTAAAGTCCATAAATACTAATTAATCTCACTACATAATTAATATTGCTCTCAGTTATTATTTCCTGCGTTTAAGATTATCCAGTCCATTAATTAACAACCGGTCGAAAAGCTCGGGTTATTATTCGAAAGTTGATTGGGAAATAACTTCACCACTTTAATTAATATCTTTTTTTCCTTGGTATTAAAAGCAAAGAACGACTCAACATTATTATCCATACCGGAAAACTAATTCCACTTGCAAGATTTGGTATGATAAAACTTCTGAGCCTCCCAAGGGGACTAATCAAACAAGACGCACTTGCACACCGCATCATAATGCACTAGTGCAATCTCTTGGTCAAGACAAGTCAATCTGAGCCTTACACTTCAACCTTTCACAATAGATTGTTCATTTCCACCTAGGTTGTGAATTATGTACTTTTTGTTACAAGGGACTGTTAATTTAATCTTCTGTGATCTGGTATCACTAAATTAACTACAATGTAACACGTACTAATTGTTGAACAGTTATGCATTTAATATATGTAACATTCAATGATATTTAAAGCAACAGTGATAAATAATTTATTTAAGCAAATAAACCCGAAATTCAGTCTGGTTATACAAAGTAAAAGCATACTTTCCAGTATAACCCCAACAAGTCTCCAATAAATTACTACCTAAGAGCACCTCCAAGGAAAAAAAATCCTCTACAACAAAATTTACACCACATTACTGTTGGGGTTATACTGGAAAGTTGTCACATCCCAATTTTTCATAAGCTTTTAAAGGCATTTTAAGTAGACAAAAATTCAAAATTTTCATAACTAAATAAAAATAATGCACTTTAAATTTTCCAATGTTTGCAGCGAAAGCAATTAAATTCAAAACATTTTCAAATAAGATAATTTAACCACTAAAAAATCTGATAAACTGTCTCAGTGCTAAAATATGGGCCTTCAAAATAAAATAAAGTATTCCAATACTACTAAAAATAACGTCAAACTAAATCCTCAATATTCAAATGAAATAAGAGTTGTGCAATGAAATAATGTGCTTAAGAAAGTGATAAATGATGCCTCGAGGCAATCCATCGGCCCTCCACCGCACTCCATAACTACTCTGCAAAATGTTAAGGATTGGGATGAGCAAAACAACTAGTTCAGTGGGATTCCCTCACAATGTTATAATCAAATATAGCACATAAATAAAATCATCAACTCACATAACATGCATCATAATCATAATAACGAATCAAGAATCTTTTACATCCTGAGTCGTATTGGCCAATGTGTATACGGTGGAGTTGCGTCCAAGGATCTTTTCCATCCTGGACCGAAGTCCCCGCAAGTTACAACAATCTTTTCCATCGAGTAACCAAATAATTCAATATAACATATCCACGTAAAACATGTAGCAAGCAACAATTAAATTCACATGAATATTCAAAGATAACAAAGCAAGTAAAAATCCCACCTCAGGTCTTGATTATCCTCGTAAACACGTAAATTGAATTAAGGCGTAAAATCCCCGTCACCTAAAATAATTAAATAAATTATTTTAGGATTATTATACTTCTGTATATTGAATAATTAGTAACTTAATATAAAATTTAATTATATACAAAAAGAATCATATGAATACAAATTCGTTAATGTTGTGCAAACGCATATACACACATTCTGGAACTATTAATTTAGTAAATAAAATATATAATAGCTTGGTTCCACCTTTAAAAAGAATATTAAGCAGATAACTCTGAATTAATAGAAGTTGACTACCGAATTGATAAAGAATTTTTTGCATGGATTCTTAATAACATGCCATGCGATCCTGACTTTTCATTTTTGAGAAAATAATGATGCAAGAATTTGAGATATCACCAAGCTCTATATGTATACCACGTTCACGTCACGTGTGCTATTTTCCAGAAAAACAAGATATGGCATACGGAAGACTAACACTTATGAGAAAACTATTTGCGTATATAAATTTACTTTAAAAAAAATCAATTCCAGATTAAAAAAAAAAAAAGGAAACAAATAAATTAGGATTTTAAAAAAAAATGCATCAGTTCATGATAAATGTATATACAGTAGAACACTTTCTAATCGATACGTGAATAAAAACTTGGGCTCTTGAATGTAATTTACAGAAATAAATTAAGAGATAGAGAAAATAGTTACCGATTCGATAAGGAAGAGATGGAAGAATTTCAGCGATTGATTGCTACACCCAAAATTTTGATCGCTAGACTGCTACGAGAGAAATGTTTTTTTTTTCTTTTCTAGAGATGTGAGTGAAGAGATAAATTTTCCTGTGATTGAAAAACCTGATCGACCGTGAATAAAAAGAAGAGTGGAAGGGTGGAATCAGTTGAGATATTTGGGCTTAGAAAAGATGAAGTCTTCCACTTTCTACGTGGGTTTGAACGTTTAAAAAGATAATTATCCAAAACAAATTTGGAGAATTTTGAATAAAAAGCTTATCAATGCATTTTATTATTTTAAAGAGAAGAAAATAAAATAAATAAATTGAATATATATATATATGTAAAAGCTTTTCAGGTTAGCCGTGCAGTACAATTAGAAAGAAGCAAATCTATATATTTCTTTTATAATTTATTTTATCTCAAATATCATAATACATATGTGAACCTATATATTTAATTATTCCTCTTTAATTCTCTTAACACATATAATTTATACGTTTTTTTTAATAACTTATGGTGATTGAAAATCTTGGGTGTTACAAAAGTATGTTTTTTACTTTGTATAACCAAACTGAATTTCTTATTTATTTATTGAAATAAATTATTTATCATTGTTGCATTAAATATGATTGAATGTTATATATATTTACTGCATACCTGTTCAATAAATAGTACATGTTACATTGTAGTTAATTTGGTGATACCAGATCACGAAAGATCAAAGTAATAGTTCCTCGTAACTAAGTACAAATTCACAACCTAGATGGAAATGAACAATCCATCGTGAAAGGTTGAAGTGTAAAAGCTCAGATTGATTTGTCTTGACCAAGAGATTACACTAGTGCATTATGATGTGCTGAATAGCACCTACAGGAGGATAAATTCTTCAGCACTGAATATGGAATAATTAGACTTCAGTGGTTCGTTATTTCTTAATCTCCGTTTCTTAAATAGGATCGTGTGAAATTAATAACTATTGCTTCGACTTATGATGGGAAGAGAATCAACGTGATTCGATACCTTATATCTTGGACAATATTATTAGTTACACGACGATTGCTAAGATTTAATACGGAGAATCGTGTTTAAGCACGTCTTGCTTGATTTGTCCCCTTGGTGGGCTCAGAAGCTTTATCATACCAAATTTTGCAAGTGAAAATTTATTTCCAGTATGGATAATAACGTTGAACTATCTTTACTCCAAGAATAAAAATATTAATTAATATAAAGCTTTTTCAGTGGCTTAATTAATTAGTGGACTAGATAATCTTAAACACGGGAAATAATAACCGGGAGCCATATTTTTGTAGCATCGTAATATGGATTAAGATGGATAGTTCAATATTGATTTTATAGTGGAGTAAATTAATATTAATTGAACTTGAATAATATTTTGGCTTAATATTATAGATTCATAGTCAATTGGATGTCCAATCTTAATTCTCCTAAAGGCCCCTCAAATAGCCCAATTAAAGTCCAATTAATGAAAAGGAGAAAAAAAATATTATTGCCTATTTTTCTCTAATTATTATTGAAAATAATGAGTAGGAGAGAGAAAAAAAATTTCTTGGAAAGATTTATGGAATAAGTATTCTTGAGATATAAGTTTATCCCATAAATTCAAGAATGGTAAAAGATCTTATTCCTTCCTATTTTACTTGATTTTTTCGAAAATAATGGACAAGAAGGGAGGTGAAGATTTTGTTGGGAGATATTTTTGGGAAATAGAATATATTGGATATATTCAAGATTGTATCTTGAGGAAGAATCAAGGAAATTCCTTAATGACCCAATTAGGTCAAAATTTTTAGACCCCCTTAGTCCTATAAATGGGGATGAATTTTTTCATCCCCAATGCAATTCTATGTGTTGGAAAAATTAGAAATCCACAAAGGTTGTGGCAAATATTTTTAGTTTTTCTCCTTTATTAAAATCGATTCGTGAGAATCCTCTCTCACGGACACGTTCGAGGACTTGAGACATATTTGAGAAGGCACTTTGGGTTGATCCATCGTCTCAGCGGTTGTCTCTACAAAGAGGTATGTAATTTCGTAACTCCTAGATTCCACATGCTTAGGATTTCGTGAATTACGATGTACACATGTTGTTGTTGCTTATTTAATTATTATGTTGAATTAATTTAGGATTGATTCATGTTAGTAATTAATTGAATAATTTAAATATGTATTTAAATACACCTCGAATAGATCCGGGACACCCGTATTTCCCAACAATTACAGCAAAGTTCACGCATTAAACTTAAATTCATCTCAATCGTTAACACTACTTTGCATTTTGGGAAATATTATTAATTACATGACAATTCTTAAGATTTAATACTGAGAAGCAACGTGTGGAAGGAAAGTCTTGTATGATTTGTCCCCTTGGTGGGCTCAGAAGTTTTATCATACCAAATCTTGCAAGTGGAATTAGTTTGCGGTATGGATAATAATATTGAGATGTTTTTACTCCAAGGAAAAAAATATTAATTAATATAAAGCTTTTCAGTGGCTTAATTAATTAATGGACTAGATAATCTTAAACACAGGAAATAATAACCGGGAGTCATATTATCGTAATATGGATTAAGATGGGTAGTACAATATTAATTTTATAGTGGAGTAAATTAATATTAATGGGTTGAATAATATTGTGGCTCAATATTAAGAAATTCAGAGCCCATTGGAGGTTCAATCTTAATTCTCTAAAAGGCCCTCAAATAGCCCAATATAAGTCCAATTAATGAAAAGGAGAAAAAAAAATATTATTGCCTAATTTTGCCTTACTTTTTTGAAAATATGCAATAAAGAAGAGGAAAAATTTTCTTGAAAAGATTTTATGGAAAGAGATAAGTATTCTTGGAATACAAGATTATCTCATAAATTCAAGAAATAAAATTTTGTTTCTTTAATGCTAAGATTTTAAAAAAATTTGTAATATGGGGAGGAAAAGATATTTTGTGATTTATATGGAAAATATAATATATGAGATATATTCAAGATTGTATATTGGGAAGATACAAAGAAATTTTCCATAACCCTAATTGGGGTCAAAATTTCGACCACTTCCACTATTATAAATAGGGGATGAATTTTTCATCCCCAACACAATTCCAGTCTTGGAAAAATTAGAAATCCAGAGGTGGTACAATATATTTTTGGTTTCTCCTTTGTTATAATTGTTTCGTGAGAATCCTTCCATCGGATTATGAGCAAGGACGTGGGTCATATTTGAGAAGGTGTTTGAGTTGATCTATCTACTCAAAGGTTGTCTCAAGAGGTATGCTTCTCGTAACTCCTAGATTCCGCATGTATATGATTCGTGGAAATTAATTGTCGCGCATGATGTTGTTGGCTTTTAATTGTTATTTGAATTAATATAGGATTGATTCATGCTAGTAATAATTAAATAATTTAAATATGTATTTAATTGCACATCGAATAGATCTGGACACCTTATTCCCCAATATAGTCTACCTAACATACCGAAACCCACATTGTTTTTTCTAATATAAAGTAGTTCTAGCAATGTCATCGACAGTAGTCTGTCTTAGATATCACTCTCTAAATATCTCTAAATCTCTTCACACATTCAAGTAGACTCTCCAATGTTGATGTCCTCGTCAGTAGCATCTGTTGGCAAAGTATATGTTAATACACGAAACATAGCAGTTATTTTTTTAAGAGTAGACAAGCCGAGTCTATTTGTTGCGTCTCTTCGTTGCACAAAATAATTATCATGATCTTTAACAGCATTAGCAATGCAAAGGAATAAAGATCGAGTCATTTGAAAATGTCTGCGGGACATTGTTGCATTTAATGTTGGATTTTCAGCAAAGTAGTCGTTGAACAAGCGTTCGTTGCTGCTTCTCGATCACGATTGATTGTTGTACGACCAAGAACTAAACCTCTATGAATGGGATAATCATCTTGGACGCTAAGAATTTATGAAATGGTTATTTCTAGAGATATGTTGAATTATCAAACTTTCTTGAAGAGAATACTCATCAGAGTCTGAAGATGAGTTTGTTGGAGATATTTTTTTTTTGATAAAAGTATAGAAAGAGAAATTGGAAGAGATTCATAGAGAAATAACATGGCCAGTCCTTATTAAGTAGGAGATTCACATGTTGCAATGTTATAATAATTGGAAGAAAAAATAATGACTTCACATGAGTTTCCTGCAATATCACGTGAATTTGTTGCTTATAATAATTGGACGAACAAATAATAGTATAACATGGTTTCTCAGTGAAAAAACAATGGTATCACATGGGTTTCCTGCAATGAAAAAGCAATGAAATTAAATTATTAGGTAGGAGAGTCGCATGGGTTCCCTGTAATGAAATTGATCTTATTGTCCAGAAGGTTCACATGGGGTTCTCTGCAACATCACGTGATTTGCTGCAATGTTAATAGTTGGATAGTGGGATGAAAGATCAATACTTTCACATGAATTCCCTGCATTGTCACATGTATTGCTGCAAAGTTGTGTACCTTCACATGCTTCACTTACCTCTCTCACACACACAATTCTCTCTATATATACATGTTATATCATTGAACTTAAAATACACTTTCACAAGTAGTTTTTTCACCACCTCAAAATGGTCAGCTCCCGAAATCCAAATTATTCATCTACTGAAGATATACTTCTTTGTGAAAATTATAAAGAAATTTGTCAAAATCCAATCATAAGGAGATATCAACCAACAAATCAATTATGAGCTCGTGTTTCTGAGAAAATAAAGGAATCACCACCAGAAGTATCTTTGCCAAGAAGTTGATGTTGGGAAATTAGGGGTGCCCGGATCTATTCGAGTTGAATTTAAATACATATTTTAATTAATTAATTAATTACTAACATGAATTAATCCTAAACTAATTCAACATAATAATTAATAAGCAAATAAACATCATGCGTACCACGTATTTCACGTAAATCCTAAGCATGCGGAATCTAGGAATTGCGTAAATACTAACCTCTCGTAGAGACAACCGTTGAGACGATGGATCAACCCAAAATACCTTCTCAAATATTTCCCCGTCCATGAGCGTAATCCGATTGGGAGGATTATCAACGAAACGATTTTAATTTTAAAGGAGAAAAATAAAGTATTTGGCCACCACCTTTGTGGATTTCTAATTTTCCAACACATGAAATTGCCCTTGGGGATGAAAAATCCATCCCCTATTTATAATACTAGGTGGTCGAAAAATTTGACCTAGGAATAAGATGGAAAAATCTTTTTTCTTGATCTCCAAGAAATCTTGAATATATCAATATATTCTTTTCTCCATAATTAAAATATTCCACAAAAATCCCACCTCCAATATTAAGGATATTTTAGAAAATTTCAACTAAATAGGAAAGAAATAGAATCTTTGATTTTTCTTGAATTTATGGGATAAACTTGTATTCCAAGAATACATATTCCATAAAATCTTTCCAAGAAAATCAATAAAATCTTTTTCTCTTCCTATCCATTATTTTGAAAATTAATGAGGAAAAAAAATAAGCCAAAATATTTTCTTCTCCTTTTCATTAATTGGACTTTAGTTTGGGCTATTTGAGGGCCTTTAGGAGAATTAAGATTGGACCTCCAATGAAATTTATGAAGCTTTAATATTTAGCCAAAATATTATTCAAGCCCATTAATATTAATTCTTTCTACTATAAAATTAATATTGAACTATCCATCTTAACCCACATTACGACTTCACAATAATATGGCTCCCGGTTATTATTTCTCGCGTTTAAGATTATCTTAGTTCACTAATTAATTAAGCCATTGAACAGACTTTATATTAATTAATATCTTTGTCCTTGGAGTAAAGACATCTCAACATTATTATCCATACCGGAAATAAATTTTCACTTGCAAGATTTGGTATGATAAAGATTCTGAGCCCACCAAGGGGACAAATCAAGCAAGTCGTACTTGCATGCGATTCTCCGTATTAAATCTTAGCAATCGTCATGTAATTAATAATATTGCCCAAGATACAAGGTATCGAACATCGTTGATTTTCTTCCCATCATAAGTCAAAGCAATAGTTATTAATTTCACACGATCCTATTTAAGGGACGAAGATTAAGAAATAACGAACCACTGAGGTCTAATTCTTGTATATTCATGCAAGAAGAATTTATCCTCCCATGGAGGTCCTATTCGGTAAGATCATAATGCACTAGTGTAATCCCTTGGTCAAGACAAGTCAATCTCGAGCCTTACACTTCAACCTTTCATGATGGGTTGTTCATTTCCATCTAGGTTGTGAATTTGTACTTTAGTCACGAGGCTGATTAATTTGATCTTCGTGATGCGGTATCACCAAATTAACTACAATGTAACACGCATCTTGACTTATCAAACGGGTATCACGATAAATATATATAACATTCATTCATATTTAATGCAACATGTGATAAATAATTTATTTCATAAAATAAATAAGAAATTTCGTTTGGTTATACAAAGTAAAAGCATACTTTTCAAGATAAATCTTTGAGTTGATTCGTCTTGCACACTTTATGTGGTGAATGTCGTAAAAGCAATGAGACCATCTGTTTTTATTTTGTGCCCGATTGTCCGTGCCATTTGGGATAAGTTGTATGCGTGGTGGATACACCGATAGTGTCCCAAAATCATGTTGTAAGTCACTTTCTACTTTTGTCCAACTTACTTAATCGGAATAAGGGAAGCGAGTTGCAATTGGTATTTGGGAATGTGTGGTTTGGTTGATTTGGAGGGCTAGAAACAAGCTAATCTTGATGGAGAGGTTTTCAATGCGAAAATATTGTGGAAGAAATGAAAGGGAGAGTATGAAGTTGGTGTTTGTCAAAAATGTAATTAGGAAAATTTTCCTTTTGATTCTTGGTTCTTTGTATCCTAGAGTTGTCTTGGAGTGCTAAATTTTTACGTAAATTATTCTTGTAAATCTGAAATCGAAGGCTTATTTTTACCTTAGAGTTATAGTTTAATATACTTATTTTTGCCCGATAAAAAAAAAAGGAATCACCAGCCAATTTTTACTACCTACAAATTTTATAATTTTCCCAAAGGAAAAAATCCAAATTTGGTCACTAAAGTTTTTACAGTTTCGGTCACCCAAGTTTACCCACTTTCAAAATTGGTCACTCAAGTTCATTTTTCATCTCACATTAGGTCATGCCGTCAGTTAATCCGTCTTTGACTGACGGAATCAACTAGAAAAGGTGCGAATTCATTTAGGGTTACAAAGATTAACCCCAAATTCGTCAGCCCATTTCCCTTCTTTATTGAAACTCTATTTTTCTCCAATTTCCATTGTCAATCAAGCTCTGTATCTGCAATCAAAGGTATGTTTTATTGGTGAAACACTAATTTTTTGTTCTGAAATTTAAGATGGCGGTGTATCATGTACGTGTTGCATTCAAGTTCTGAAAATTTCTGAGTTGTTATATTATATTTATGATTGCCTACCTAATCAGGACATGTTGTACCTAATTAGAGATGCATTCAAGTTCAAGCCACTCAGTTGACTCCACAAACTCTAATTTCAAATTTGAACGTGTATTGTGTAACTGTGGTATTGAGCTACAACTGAAGAATTCTTGGACTGCTCAAAATCCAGGAATACGATTTTGGTCATGCCCAAAGTATAATGTAATCCACATGCTCTGTTTTTTTAATTTTTAATTTTCCAATTTTGGTCATGCTCTGTTAATTTTAATTTTTAATTTTCAACTAATTAATGTTTTATGTTTATTGTTCATAGACATTTGATAATTGTGGATTTTTTTAGGTGGTTTAATCCTGAAATGTGTTCAAGATCCAAAGTGTTAATCCCTCGATTCCTCAAAAAAACTTGATAGGCTTGAAGATGAAAAATGATCTCAAGATTAAAGAAAAACAACTTGAAGCGGAGTTCGGAAGAGCTAAGGGCGTGGAGATATCTTTGAGTTTGGAAATGGTGGAATTGAAGAACAAATACATAAAGGAAGTGAACAAAATGAGGAAGAATCAACAGTTTTCAATTGACATTATTATGATGATTGTGTGTATTGTGGTAGCATTTATGTCTTTACCTAGCAAAAGAAAGAAGTTTGAGTTTTTGGCCCTGAAGTAATTTTATAATGAATTGGTGATTTTGTAATGAATTGGTGATTTTGAAATGTATGTAGAATCTACAATATATTTTGAAATGGCATGAACATTATAAGAAGTTATTGGATATATGCAAACTTGCACTCAAAAGATGAGAAACTTGTTTGTTAGTCACTGGATATATGCAACTCACTTGAAGCATAAGAACAAGATTATGGCAGTATGTAGTGTATCAGTCACAGACTCAATTTTCAAGAGTTTTGCCCAATTAACCACTCATATATATAAACATGTTCAACACCAAATATAAACATGTTCAATATATATAAACCTATTCAACACCATATACAACCTTGTTCAATATATATAAATCTGTTCAACACCATATATAAACCAAGCAATAAACCAAATGAGCGATAAGCCAATTAGTCATAAACCAAAATGTGTTTAACACCATCCACAAATATAAATCTTGTTCAACCATCCATACACACAAAAATGTAAAAACATAAAATACAATCTTGTTCATAAATATTACAATAACAAAACACTTCACCATTTTGGTTTGTCACCCTTATCCTCTCACTTGATTTCCCTTTGGTATTTCCGTTCTTTAGTTGTTCCTTGTGATGAACCACTATTTGCGATGTAAGCACCAAGGTTTGACATAGTGAAGTAATTCACTTCTCCTTTCACAATAACTGGACTATTAATCTTTGATGGTCGCACAACCTATACAAAAAAATTACACACATGAGATTATATTTCAAAATTTGTCACATTTAATTGGTGATCAATATTAACATTCACATTTGCTCTATGATCCGGAGATTCTTTTCTTTTCTTACTACCTCCCGAGGTTTCCCATTTCCTAACAATATAGTGGATAGACTACAATTAGATGAGAACTCATTCTTGTTGGGATATGTTATGCCAAGATCTATTGGGATGACCTCATAAACACAAATTTAAATTACCGATTATTACTAGCATGAATTAACCTTGAATTCATATAATAATCAATCAACAACATAAAAACAATAATTCACGTAAAAGATCCTAGTATGCGGAATTTCTAGGAGTTTACGTAAACATACCCGATTTGGAGAGACAATAACCGAGACAAGTAGGATCAAGTATCGGCTACCAACTAAAAAGTCCTTCTCAAGTATTCCCAAGTCCTTGCTCAACAACCTTGGTGGAAGGTTCTCCAATGAACAATTATAAAACAAAAAAAAAAATAAATAATTTGTTGCACCACCTTTTGTGGATTTCTAATTTTTCCAACTCATGGCATTGTGTTGGGGATGAAAAATTCATCCCCTATTTATAATAGGGGGCGGGGGGAGGGGGACGAAAATTTGAGCCAAAATAGGGTTAGGAAAGATCTTTTCTTGATCTCCAAGAAATCTTGAATATATCGCATATATTCTTTTCCATGTGTATTTTCCACAAAAATCTCACACCTTTATTTATCCTAAATTTTTTGAAAATAATAGGGAGATTTGCAAGATTGGATCTTTCTTGAATTTATGAGATATTCTTGTATTCCAAGAATACATATCTTTCTCCATAAAATCTTTCCAAGAAAATCTTTCTTCCCTTTTATTCCTCTAAATTTTAGAAAAATACAATTAAAGAAACCAAGTGGGAGATTTCTTGAATTTATGGGATAATAGCAACAAAATAGCAACAAAATATTTAATTTATTTTATACACCTTTTCATTTAATGGACTTTAATTGGGCTACTTGAGGGGCCTTTAGGAGAATTAAGATGGACCTCCCAAGCCAACTCAAATTCAATATTGAGCCACAATATAATTCAAAATTTCATTAATATTAATTAATTCCACTATATAATTAATATTGCACTATCCATCTCAACCCATATTACGGTAATATGACTCACGGTCATTATTTCACGTGTTTAAGATTATTTTGTCCATTAATTAATTAAACCACTGAAAAGCTTTACATTAATTAATACATTTATCCTTGGAGTAAGAACAACTCAACATTATTATCCATACCGGAAAATTAATTTCACTTGCAAGATTTGGTATGATAAAGGTTCTGAGCCCACCAAGGGGACTATTCATGCAAGATTCTCCAAGCACCACGATTCTCTGTATTAATTTAAGAACCGTCATGTAATTAATATTATTGCCCAAGATGTAGGGTATCGAAGTCATGATGATTCTCATCTCATTATAAGTCAAAGCAATAATTACTAATCGCGCACACAACCCTTATTAAGTGATAGAGATTAAGAAATCAACAACCACCGAGGTCTAACTCTTTTTATCCCATAAGTCGGTGCGAATGAGTTTATCTCTACCAGAGGTCAACCGGTAGCATCAAATGTCTTAATGTAATCTCTCCGGTCAAGACAAACCAATCAGGCCTTACATCAAACTACCAATAGATTGTTCAAATCAATCTAAGTTGTGAAACACACTTGTTTTACAAGGGGATTTGCGTGATCTTACGTGATGCGGTATCACCGCGTTAACTACAATGTAACTTCGTGTTATTCTATGAGCGGTTTGCAATAAATATATATAACATTCAATCATATTTAAAGCAACAATGATAAATAATTTATTTAAGTAAATAAGTGTTTAATACATAGGTTATACAAAGTAAAAACATATTTTCACGTATAACCCCAACACTTCTGACCTAAACAATCAATAAAAAATAAAATCCATTTAAAACATATAAAATATTAAATTGACATAAACAAGCAAACATACTGGTAATTTGTTTTTCTTTGGCTGAGCTCCAATATTGGATTGGAGAGGAGAATCCCTACTTGCTTGAGTATTGCATGCTGAAGTAAACGGCTGAGAATCTCCATTTGGCATTTCTTCAGGCTCCACATACTCAGATTGATTGTTTGGATCCATTGCGAGAAGCAAAAGTTGCATTTATATTTTTAGAACAAGTTCTACTATTGTGTCCTGACACACCACATTTTCCACATTTCAGAGTTCTTTGATTTTTTTGATCCTATGGGGATTAGATGGCTTTGTGGGGGGTTCATTGGGGCCTCTTCTTCTCAATTTTTTGGGTCTACCCGCCTTTTTGTCATACGTAGGAGGTAAAGGTTCTGGTAAATCACACTTCGACCACAAATTTGAACTCATGATCCCTAGAATAGGATTTACATATGCTCTCTTATATGCATCAACACTGTAGTGATCATGTACGTAGGACACATGGTCCTCATCTCTATGCGGATAAATGGTTGAAATTGCATGTTTACGTGGGAATTCGGTCAAATCCCATCTTCGCAAGTGCATGATTTCGTGATAATCGTCCCACATTGTGTTGGTCAAGTGGACCCAAGATTTGAAAATGTCAATCATTTGATTTCATAGGAGTGCATTCAGCTGCAAGCTTCATATTTTTCTTCAATGCCAACATGATTCTAGGACAAATGATATCATCCCATTTCTTTGCAACATCCCTATTAACTTGCAATCTTGTCATGAGTATGTTTCTGATTGTTTCAAGCATGGTGATGATTGGTTTGTCTCTTGCACGAAGAATAAATGAATTAAAGCTCTCACACATGTTATTTGTCAAGATATCACACTTGGGTAAAGGATTGAAGTATGCCCTAGACCACTAAGAAGGATTTTTATTTGCAAACCAATCATGTGCTTTTTCATCTAAATCCTTCATCTCTTGCATTTTAGCAGTGAATACTTCATACCTTGTTGCTCTAGTTGCTGCCCACAATGCATTCTTAACTGCGAGCCCTAAGAAACCATCTTTCTTCATGTTGCTGTGAAGATGTTGCACACAAAATCTGTTACTTGCATCTGAGAGTAGATTCTCAAAGGTTGGGATCAACCCATTTTGTTTGTCACTCATGAAAGTCTAAGCATACTGATCACCAAACCCAATATCATTATCAAGTAATGTTCAAAACCACTCCCAAGTATTTCTGGTTTCACTCTCAACCACTGCATAGGCAATTGGGAACACTATTTTTTTTCATCATATCCTAATTGATTAGCAAAATCATGCAATTCAATTAACCAAAGCATATCACTATCAACATAGTCAAAATAATCTACAGTCCCCCCCACATAATTTCTACTACAACCTTCAAAGTTCATTCTACCACCATGAGAATTTTTTAACGTAAATATGGTTGACTCGTTTTTTTGGATACGCAAAAAAAAAAAAAAAATTATATTAAAATTCCATAATCATTTGAAACTTTTGTGTGTGAAGAAATTATATTAAAATTTAAAACTCAACCAATCAATCACTCAAATGCGACAAACTTGAATCAACTAGTAAATTGTAAATTAGAATAGAAGGTTTACTGTATTGAGGCACAAGATACTCAAATTTTCCCTTTCTCGCCATTAACAATCAAAATCATTCAAGGGAGAGAGGATGTAATTATCATTTGGGGTGCTAGGAATGAATTATCGTTGGTGGTATTAGGAATGAATTATCGCCATTAAGAAATTAGGGTTTTTGTAAAAAGGGGGAAGAGACTGGAATTTCGATTTGGAAGTGTTAGGAATGAATTCACGCTTTTTTTAGTTGATTCCGTCAGTCAAAGACGGGTTGACTGATGACAAGATTTAATGTTTGAGGAAAAATGAACTTGAGTGACCAATTTTAAAAGTGGGTAAACTTGGATGACCAAAACTGTAAAAAGGTAAACTTTAGTTATCAAAATTGAATTTTTGTCTTTTACCAAAATATATTTCACACTCATGAATATTTTTGGCGCCTTTTCAATAGAAATTCGCAAAATTGAAATCTCCTCACATTTCAAATCGCAGGGGTTTTGACTGCAGCTTCGAGGAAAGAACACACGAAAAATGGCACAGTGCGCGCGATTGAATCTACGAATGCAGAAGGAACTAAAGCTCCTTCTCACCGACCCGCCGCCCGGCGCCGCTTTCCCTGCTCTTTCCGACGACTCTTCCGCCTCCTCTCTCACCTCCATCGACGCCCGTAAGCTTTCTATCTATACAAATTACCTACATTAAATTATTGATTAATAGTGTGTTGGAAAATGTTCTATTTTGATTTACAGTGCTTCAAGGACCTGAGGGAACCGTGTACGCCAATGGTGTGTTTAAGATTAAGATACAAATACCCGAGAGGTATTGCATTTCCCGATTAACGATCATTTTATTTATTTATGCAATGTTGTGATTAAATTTGGGGAATTTGTTGTTTTAATGTTGATGTTATAAGGGTTTTGTTGTTGCTAAGTGAAGGTACCCGTTTCAGCCTCCGATTGTGACTTTTGCGACGCCTATATACCATCCGAATATAGACAATGGGGGCCGTATTTGCTTGGATATCCTCAATCTCCCTCCTAAGGTTTGCACTTTCTTCATTTCTTTAATGCAACTGTGTTGTATATCTTTTTATATGTGATTCTTTATCTTTAAATTTTCAAGTCTTTGTGAAAAAGATATGGAGATTGGTGTGAAGCGATTTCTGGTACACTGTTATAAGGAACGCTTTTCTTTGGATCCATTGTTTAGTCGTCATCATGGAAAGATGCTTTAGTGCTGTCATCTTTCCCTTTCTTCATACCTTCTTCAATTAAGTGTTTTGGCCGGAAAGGGATGTGAACTCCTACAGTATTTGTTATGTTGATTATGCACCTTTTTCAATTAATAGCCCGAACTTTATTTAACTAGATGCAAAATGTAGTGTGACATATGTAGCATATGTACAGATGTGCACAAATGTGTGCATGCCCCCTTTATGTTTGATCTTTAATGTGTTTTGGTTAGGTTGATAATTTCTCAAGGTTGAGCATATGAGTTTCCTAACTTATCCTAGTACTGAAAATAATCTTCTTGTGCCAAAAAACACAGTGATGATTTTTCAGAAAATGAACCAGTCTTTGTTGCTTCGATGGTTAAAATGCTAATATTCTGTCATTCTTGATCGCCATCATCACTTAAAATTGTTCTGTTATGGCTGTTAATCTGTGTAGATTCGTTCATTCTCCTGCCTTCAGATATGCATTCCTATATACACACACTTGTTTTACGTTCAAATGTTTGTGTTTTAAAACTGGAATGCTTGTTTTTGATGCTGCATAGTTCATGTGACATCATGACATTCACACAAGTCAGCCATCTATAACATATTTGTGATGTTCAGGAGCAAATTCAGCATGCGTCAGTTTTTGCATTTGATTAACTTGATCCTGCTCTTTCTGTATTACCGAATTAGGTACTTCAGGTGATAGCTGATAGCATATAATTAATCTGAAAGCTGGCTATTTGTTTCACTAAATTACGAGGCAACCGGCCTATTTGAAGACCTATTAGAAGCATACAAAACTTTTTGGCAAATACTTCTATGCACAGTTGCATTGTGCAACTCAAATGTTTTTTTAATGGTATTAGTTGTTTTACCAAAAGGTATTAGTTGGTCAGTATTAGTTTTTCTCACTGAACGGTATTAGTTGTGCACCAGTTGTATAGTGAAGGTCCATTGCAACTGGTGCATCCAAGTGTTACTATATAAAATATAATCTTTTCTCTATGTTACTATATAAAATATAATCTTCTCTATGTTCTTGAGAGGAATAGCAGAGTTTAGCTAATAACTTGCACCTGTGAGCTTAAATATTTAAGTTCAGATTTTCCAAATTGATGCAGGGCATGTGGCAGCCATCTTTGAACATTTCAACTGTCTTAACAAGCATTGGACTTCTACTAAGTGAACCAAACCCCGATGATGGTCTTATGCATGAAGCGGTGCGTTAAGCTACTACTCTGGAAAATCCACTAACATAAATAGTTAATTATAAATCTTTTGAACATTTTGCAGAGTAGAGATTACAAATACAACAGACAAGCTTTTGATCAGAATGCAAGATCCATGACAGAAAAATATGCCAGAGGTGGTGAAACCGAAAGGGCTGAAGGCAGCCATGGGCATCAGCCTCATGTAGGTCAAAGCACAGCACAAGTAAGTTTATGGAGTAAATTCAAAACTTGTATCGTATATATTGGGTCAAAAATTTTAGTTCCATACAAATTAATTTTCTCAATTAAACCCCATAGCTTTTAAAATGATGCAATTTCAGTCCTATATAGACAAGGTTGCATGATTTTTGCACGTGCCGCTCACCTGAGCTGCCGGAATTCCATGTAGCAACCTGATTAATTACTTGACTTTGCTTAGATGACATAATGAGACCTCAAAATATTAATGTTAATTTACAACTTCACAAACTAAATATCATCTTGAAACAAAAAAATGTCAATATAGGACTGAAATTGCATCAATTTAAAAGTTGAGACAATTGAGAAAATTAATTCGTGTAAGTATAACTTTATAAGGTATGATTACGTAATGGGATTTCGCATCTACTTTACCACATCTACTAACTCATTGCCACAGTCTAAAATGGGAGGATCAGGTGCATCTGTATCCATTACTGAGCACAGGAAGCTGTCATTGGAGTATCTGGGATCAAATGGTAATAAGGGAGAAAAAAACGAGGAGATCTACAATGTCTCGACTCATGATTACTCACAGAAGCACACTGAATTTCTACCCCTGAAAGAAGCTAATATTGATTTATCCAAGAATCTTGGTAAACAACAGCCAACAAGAAATAAACTCTCCCTAAAACTTCCAGTTTCTTCACGTGGTAGAAATGATGAGACTGATAAAGAGAACTTGGTTCCAAACCCTCAACAAACCCATCAATCTGCTGTTTCAACTATCTCATCGGTTTCAGAATATGGTATTTGTTGCAATCAAACAGGGCCCCAAACGGCTATAAAGCTGACAAATCATGTGATCTCTGATAAGAAGCAGCAGAATAATGAGGTTTGTGTTGAGGTTGAAGCTGTGATTGTCTTGGATAGTGAAGATGAAAGTGAGAATGAAGTTGTTCCTGTGAGGTCCAAATTATCACTAGCCAGAAGATGCCTGTCAAGGAAGCGGAAAACGTCTCACTAAATCACTTTTTTGTTTATATAAGTTGCCCCTCACAGCTTTTGGATACTAGAAGTGATTTCTCATTGTTGAGTAGTGATTGCGACCTCCGGATTTGCTTCTGCTGCTTTTTTGGTCTTGGAGAGCACTTGAAAGAAATTTTTGCTATCTCAAGCCTGTTTGATTGGATTCCAAGAAGTGTTTCTCAAGAAATATTTTTGTAGAGAATGTGGGGATGAAGTTTTTGGAGACTAAGAAAACCATTTCAAACATTTCTAATTTGTGTCTTTTACTAATTGATTATGGTTACTTTCTTTAGTTTGTAAAGTACAAATGGTGTCAAATAACTTTACTAAAATAAGTATATCTACCTAGAGAAGGCCTCCTATGAGACTATCATGTGGAATGTCCTAAATTTTATTTATCACTATTTATTAGGATAATCATGGAAGCACCTAAGGTTTTGTGAAATAATTACTATTCGTTATTTAACACATAACTAATGTAAAGTATGCATGATAAATATTTTTGGTTGCTTCTGTTCTAATTTGATGAAATGTGCCGCATGCTGTGTTCCTATATGTTCTTTCCATTATTTTGATGTACACCATTAAGAGCTGATATTCCCTGGAAGACTTATTGATATGTAAATTTTAGGATCGTAATTTATTAATAGGTACAAAATGATTATATATACATAAATACATTTGCACTTTCACATGCAACTTTGACATTATATGGAATCTTATTTGTGCCTATTAATAATTTGTACCTATTAATAATTTTTTCATATTCCCTTTGTCTGCAACACTCAATTTTCCACGCTTAGTTCTCAGTTTTCCACACTTAGTTCTCACTTGTCTCACTCTAAGTTGATTGTGTTCTTCGGTAATAGCTCGACTTGGCTAGTATAGACGAGCTCTTCATTTAAGTACTAGTTGACCAGTTTAGATGTTGACTTTCTTACTTATGAATATCAACTTTCCTTTCATTTCATGTTGATCAACTTTCTCGACAAATTTTTTGAATCAGTTGAGT